>LN483483.1:289508-394105 GCA_900002565.1 Culicoides sonorensis | reverse complement strand
AGATAACATACAGAATGTGTAAACTTCCAGACCACCACAAATATCTTTTTTTTTTTTGAAGAGAGAAAATATATTAATTTATATTTAGTGATCTTTTTTAATTTAAATACTTTTCTGTATTGCGCTTCTACATGATACTATTTTATTACTTTTTACTTAAACATTACATTTTACTATGTTTTATGGTATTTTTATCGTTATTTCTGATTTCTGGCAAAGAAGGAGTAGAATTTTACTTTTAAAATTTATTATATTACTTTTGAAAATGTTAAAATGTAAAAATACACAGAAAGCGAAAAATTAGAAAAGAATGACTTAGAGGGTACGCAGATGAAACTTGACAGTTAATTTTCTATAGATGCACATACAGAAACTTCAAAAATGTTTTACGTATACAGAGACTGTCAAAATTTCACCTGCTCGTCTAGTGAGTTAAAAAAATTGGAAGTATACATTTGACAGATAATTGACGTTTAATTTTGCATAGATGCAGATACGCCCATACAGATACTTTAAAAAAATGTTTCTGTGAATTTCAATAAAAATTGAATCAAATTGACTTTCTAAATATATACAGAGCACAATTAACTATATCAGATTACATGACAGGTGACTTGACATAAGTCACTAATATAGAGATCACTTAAAGCGGTTTTTAAAAATTGAGCAATGCTTAAAGTGATTTTCAACTATTGAAAGTGAAAATGTATTAAGTGTTTAAAGTGATTCTGACAGGAGTGCAAATGTCATATTACCTGTCAATTATTTGGCATACTGGGTAATCAGATTAAATTTGACAGATAAGTTTTGAATGAAACCCTTAACAAATGGAGACTTATAAATAAGCTTAAGCCTTTTTCATAACCCTAATTTTAAATTATTCATATGTTTTGATAAAATTACGCCCCCTCAAGGCTATTAAATGAACTAAGTTTACAGTTCTTTTTCCTACTTCTATAAACCATCAATTTTTGTCTGACTGTGTGTGAGTCAGTAAATAAAATTAAACAGAAATATGGTAAAATAATTTCAGATAATAGAAATAGTAAGAGGCCATCAAAATACCCAAAAAAATTAAAATAATACATAAAGTTACTTAAAAAAAATAAATAAATAAACAAAACTTTTAAAAGCAGGGAACGGATTGATTTACAAATTTTTAGGTCAAGTGCAGTATCTTCCTATTCATAAATTGGATCTTATGATCATATGATAAAAGTAAAACGTGTAATTTAAATTGAAAGGAGGAGCTCATGTTAGAATATTTTTGCTAGAATTTATTTTCTCTTAGAACTTTTTTTCCGTTAAATGAGAAAAAAATCTAATAGCGTTAAAATTGATGCTTTTACCTTCTTTTAACAGTTATGCTATAAATAAATAAATTAAACGGTTTTTTTATTGAAAACTGTTTAAATGTTAAAATAAATCTTTTGTTTGTCTTTCTTTCGCCTCCTACACTCACCGAACATCAACTACTTTTATTTTATTATTATTTTAATAATGACCACTAAAAACACAAACATATTCAATACAAAACCAAATTCTTCTTTTGTTTCTTCTGCTCCTCTATTATTATTATTATTGGTTTTCTTTAAATAACAAAACATCTTTTTATTTAAAATTTATGTCTAATTTGTTTTTCTTCCATAAAGTGTCTGTTCATTCTGAAATAAAATTCAAAATAAATAATAACATTAATCATGATGTCAATTTTAATGTTCTACATGTCGAATCATATCAATAAAAGTCATGTTTTACTCTCTCTCACTACCAATAAAAACAAAAATTTACGAGTAAAAAAAACGAGATAAGTACATTTTTAAAAGTAAAAACGCATGAATTTCATGATTCTTTATGTTTTTGATTGATCTGAAATCTGTCCATGTTTGTTCTAACATCACTTTAAGACATTATGATAAAAAAATATGTGGTTGGTAAGGCGATTATTTTATACATAATTTATTTAAATTGCATATTGTTCTGTTCTGATTTTGATGTTTCATTATTATTATTATTATGAGATAATAACGGAAAAATTTATGGTTTCAAAGAAATTTATTGTTCATTTATATAGAACATTGTTTTTTTTTGAGAAATTTGAAAATACCGTCATAGGAACATCGCTTTTTCAATTTAATTATGTACATGTCTAATAACACTAATTTCGATCCCATATAATTTTTGTTTTGTACTTCTAATTTTTTTTGCAATAGTGAAACGTATCTCAAATAATTTAATTATATGGTAAATATAATTAAAAGATGTTAGAAAAAGTGCTAACCATTCATTAAAATAAGAAAAGTGCCGTGTTTATTATTTGTAAACATTGTTGAATTGGCAAAAAAAAAGGTTTTTGAACATGGAAAGTGGAACAAAGAAAGTAATTATTGTGTTATTTTAAAGGTGAGAATATCACTTAAAAAACAGCGATGAAGTGGTTGTTGAGGAATTGAATTGATAACTTCATTTTAAGTTAAGATTTTTAAATTAACTCTTTTGAGGTGTGTTTATCTTAAATAAAGAGACTAACTATGATGATTAATTGTAGCCAATACCCTAAGCTGGTTAGCAATAGTTTTCATTCTGGTCAGAGGCTCGTTCATACTATAAAATGTTGAGTGGGACTCTATTGAGAGAGGTTTACGGAGTCTTGTAGCATAAGGATTTGAATTCAAGCAAAGGTATGGGATGGCCAGTTCTGCCGCTTCCTCTGACCTGAATGAATTCTTACATGAGGACTAGAGAGGCTAGGCTTTTCCGGGAATGGTGGTGTAATCAGGCGGGTACTCTTAGGCAGACTGCACATCTGCTTTGTATATGCCCCAAGCATGCCAGATTGCGTGGTATCACGCCTTGTGAGTACTTTCATAATATTGATTCCATCATAGCGTGAAGGTTTCTGCCTTGTTTAGCTTTCTGAGAATGTGTGGTCACTTTCCTGAACTGAACCAGGATTAGTAGATTTCTTATTACTTTAGTTGTTTCTCTAGATTTGGTTCCTTCTTCATCAGACATGTATGTTGGTCTGAGTTCTGATTTTCTTCTTGACCATCCTAGAAATGTCACACCAAAATAAAAAGAGATCATGCTTTGCATCACTATTTATATGTATGCTTAGGTTCGTTCGACACACATCAAGGTAGGTTCTGATAAAGTCAAATTATCAACTCACAATTTTTTCACATTGAAATCCATTAAACTTTCTGATAATATGATTTGATTTGATTTAATGATCCTTACCTGAAAAGATAAAAAAAAAATAAAAAAATTAATTAAATACTACAATGAAAGGCCACATGAAAATTAGCAATAAAAACACATTTTAATAAAAACAAATACAATGAAATACAATTTCTTCTCATAAAATTAAATAAAATATCTAACCAAAAACATTTCATTACAGCAGCTGACAGTAACCGACAAGTAAAATTATGATAATAATTTTCTAACCAGAAGAAAAAAGAAGTTTAATATAAAAGTGAATGCAAATATTAAAAAAAAAAACATTTTGTGGTCTAATGATTTTCTATAAATCAATCGTTTCTTTGCAACTTTTACTTATTGTAACACCGCTTTTGGTTAGTCTAGTTTTTTGTTCAAAATAATTTTGTATTGAATTAAAAATCGTGACCAAAATCAATCAAAAACTAGAAGTTTAATAAATTTAAAAATAAAAAAATTCAAATAAAAATAGAATACGTAAAAGAAATTACAAAATAATTTTTATTAATCATGCAGTTTAAAAAGTAATTATTAGGCGTTTTCATCATTCAGTTTAAATAGCTGAAATAGATTGAATTAAATTTGACAGTTGTTTTGTATCTACAGACATATGTATAAATTTTTTAATTTCATTCAATCCGATAAATTCAATTTAAACTTTTTTTTTCCGGTTTAAAATTAAATCGCTGAAATAGAATGTCAGATTAAATTTTGACAATGTAAACAAATCCTAAAGAATACAAGTGTTTTCAATTTTTGCAGCTCTTATTTGATGAAAAATTAGTGAAAAATGTAAATAAATATTTAATATTATTGCGAAAACCAACCAAACTTCAAAACCGGTGGAAAAATAGTGAAATAACTTGTTATTTAAAATGAAATATTAAAATTCTATTTAATTCAATCTGTTTTGTTAAGCAGGGTCTTCATTGATTGCCCATTTAAACGCTTTTAATTCTAACTATCTAAGCTGAATAATTTCAATGATGAGAACCCTTATTATTATTAAAAGTAAAAACTTCACGGTTTATAGTAATTCCAGTCTAAATAAAATTTAAAAAAAAGCAAAAAAAAAACATGAAATAAATAAATAAACCACAAAAGAACACTAGATTAATCAAATAAGACCCACGCATGCGACAAATATTGCGTCATGTCTTTTCTGGTACAAATATGTCAACATTTTCATGCATTCAATTTAAAATCCAAATAGGAGAAATATCAGAATAAGATTTGAATTTACAAAGAAAAAAAATATCAAACTGATTCGTGATATAATCAATTAAACATGTGTCTCAATTGCGGTACGACGCGTAGAATGAGTAACTACCCTGTTGTGTCTCGAACGAACCTAATGATAAATTAATTAGATAATAATTTGAAAAAGAAATTTTTCGACTACTTTAATTGATTTTGAACTTTCAATCAATTCTAGACATACCACAGCGATAAATTGATCATTTGTCAGGGTATTTGAATACATTAACCTGTTGTCGTGCCTTTACTTTTGTTATTTATTTGATTTGATGTAAGCACTTAAATAAGCATCAGCATTTAAATGATCTTTATTTTAATAAAATAAAAATAAAGAAAAGAAAACCATAAAAAAGAGCATTTATCGCGATACAAGATCATCTTCGGCATTTCAAACTTGTTTCTTTGTTTATCGTTATTATTTACACTAATAATACCGTAAATCTCTTTAAACATGACATGTTTAAGCTCTTAGTCATCAATAAATGTATATTTTATAATAATTTTAAATTAGAGTCATAATAGTAATAATAAAAAAAAGTTTATGAAAAAAATTTCCTGGTTCTTTATTTTATTTTTCTTCACGTATTTTATTCATAATAATAACAAATGATCATAATAATTGAAGAAAAAAAATATCATATCACGTACAGTACAGTAAGTAAACAGTCATAAAAGGAGAAGATTACACTGATAATATCTGTTAACTGTTTAAAGCACCTGATCTGATCCCAACCGGCTTATTTTACACTTCATAACGTTATTACTGATTACCTTATATTGCATTGCATATACCTGATCAATGTAAAATGCATAAATTAATTATAAATAAATTTATTAAAATGAAAAAAAAACTTGCTTGTTTGTAACTTGCTTTGAAGTAAATTATTATGTAATTTTGTTGCATTTGGTATTGTATCAGAGTATTAATGCATAAGGTGCATGCAAATAAAAAATTAAAACGGTAATGCATCAATCATAGTTCAGCTTTAAAAAAATATTATGTAGGTTTTAAAGGGAAAATACGCCTTCAAGACTAACTAAAAGTCTGTCGAGGTGATGAGATTTCCTATGTACAGATTCTTTATTCAACTACAAGGATGGTGATTGGAGAGTTCATTATTAAAAAAAATTCGATAGATCAAAGTTTGGTAGTGAAAATTTCAAAAGTCTCTGAACAACTTTGTAGAGGAAACTTTTTTTGTTCGAGTTTTTCTATACCGTCACCCATGGTTTTGAAGTTTTGCATATATTTGTAAAATATTTCTCTATCTAGCAACTCTCTACTCAAAACCAGTAAAAGTCAAATCGGAAACCTGGTTCCTACTGAAGTCCAAGTGGTTAACGGTTGAGAGTAAATAAGAATAATACTCTCCTATAAACTGTAAGCTAGCGGGACTACAGCGGTAAGCATTTTTCTTTATGATTATTTCTTTTTTACACGCAGTTAAGTGAGCTGATAGCTAAACTATGGAACTTTAGAGGCGTATAAACTTTTAGTTTCATTTGACCTCTATCAGGATAAGGTAGAACTTATAAGGCTCACATATGGTCAATTACAAAAATCATATAGCTAAACCTAAGGGTGCTTGAAACAGGGTCAGCAAATACTTCATAAGCTTTACAAAGCCCAAAAGGTAGTCTTGCGACCCTTTTTGCTCTGACCTTCACACCCAAAAGATGATCTTGATCATTTTTGTAGACTAAGACAACGTTAGACTTTGATCAGCAGCTAGTTCAAATATCTTTGATTTAATTTCAAATACGGTCTTTGGTTTGTTTTTACATCTTCAAATTTAAATGCACTAATGAAATTTGTAAAAGATTCCTTTTAATTTTTTTTAAATTTAACAGTAGCTACCGTCCATATCATTCCGTGTAAGTTTATTAACACTTCTTTTTTCTTATTTTCTTATAAATATATATTACAAGATGAAATATTATGAGAGATATTTATGCCAAAGGGTGATAATGTAATTTAAAAAAACATATTCTATAATCTTTATTTAGTATATTTAACATGTAATGAAACGTGTTTTATGATGCTAAGAATTGATTAATTTTTGCTATTATTCATCATTCTACTCGTAAAAATATTAAAAATCTTTAAATAAGGAGATAGCAAGAAACCAGTTAATAAAATTTTAATAACTTGTAAAGTCAGGTACTTTGCTGACTCATTGAAATTTGAGATAATGATTCTCCTTTGAGGTAAAACATCATACATCAAAGTTGCATCAAAGCAGCGACTTGACGTGATTCAATTTTATCTTACTTAAACAGTTTTTGCCATGAATATAAATTTTAATTAAATCTCGTTTATTTAAATTTTATACATATTCTATGAGAAAAGGAAAAATAAAATCACAGACAGAAACATGATATTTAGGTTTGATAGCCAGTATGTCTGGAATTCTATTCCTGCCTACCAGCATAATAATATGCGGAAACTTCAACATTTATTGATATCACGCATATCATTATTTAAAGACAAGAAGAAATAGAAACAAGAGCATGAAAAGTAGTTTCTTAACTACTACGCAAACTTCTATTATTTTTTAACTACAATGTAACAAATCCATTTTATGAAAGGGACTACACATAAAATGTGTATTATTTTTGGGGTCATTTACCCGCTTTTTAAACGATAAATCGATCTCGAGAACAAATGCTGATCATCACATAATATTATTATTCAGTTTATGTATATAAATTTTTCGCGTAATAATAAATATTATGCATCACATGCAAAAAAAGTTGCATGATCTCATTCTTTGCTCACATTATAATTTTAAAAGTGGAGATGATTGTTCTCTTTTTTTAACTTGTTCATTTTTTTTTTTTATTTCATCATAATTATTATAAAATTTCATATTAAAAGTATTTTTTTTTTGTATACCAAATATTTTTATAGATTGGCGCAGATGATTACACGATTGAAGAAGATAAATTGGATGGTTCAGAAGCAATTTCAGTTCAACATATTGCATTTAATGAGTGATATAAGGAGAATTCTGTGTGTGGGCGAATTTTACTGTTAATATCTTAAAGGTACTTAAAAATAATGAAAAATCATGTTTAATACACAATTTTGAAACATAATCGACGATAACAACTTACTTTCAGCTGTATAAACTTCAAAATGTAATAAGAAAATGTTACAGTTTTAATTACTTCAAATATGTGTTTATGCAAAAAGTAAATAAGTCAAGATGTGTTTCGTATTCAAAGGTTTTATTCATTCGAATTTTAAAACAATCGTTTCCTTTTATTTCAAAAATCTTTCGTTTTAGCTTCCTTATTATGTTATATTAAATGAAACTTAAAAAAAATATATAACGTTATAAAATACAATCACTTCCAATCCATAAAAGAAATGAATGCGTTTTCTTAGATCAATAATTAACTGTTTACATTGAATCGATTTTATATCGGTTAAGTGTTTGGAAGATGCTGAAAAGAAGTTAGAAAGAAGGGAATATACGAACATCACTATTGTTTTGCCTTTTGCGTCTAATCAAACAGTTTCACATGCGTTACGATTGTTTAATGTTTAATTTAAACAAATAAATATGGTCATCGATATTTTTTTGTTTGTTTCTTCAAATTAACCCTTCATTTCATGGTAAGTACTTTTATCATATATCAAAAAAAAAACGCCTGAGACCTTTATTGTTATTATTTAAATTTGGTAGGTGTGGAATAATTGAAATCTCACAATGCACTCAAGTGTCAAAAATATTTATATTTATTTTTAGTTTATTGGAGATATGGAGGACAACAGACTCTTATAAGAAGAGCAGCCGTATCAACATGGAAGCAATTATGGATAAATTAGAACAAATGGATCAAAAATTTTATTCACTCATGAGAAAGCAAACAATTTACAGTGAATAATTAGGAAAAATTAGGTCAGAAAAACATATAATGGGGTTTAAATCTATAGATTTTTCAATATAGTTCGTATCTATCGGAACCAACATAACCCTTGATGCGTTGTATGATGATAAATATCTCCATAATTATAATTACGGAGGAAAGCGCGGTATGAGGAACATACGAGATAACAGTTAATTCAAAAACTTTTAGAGAAAGGCATTATTTTAACAAGGGGTTTTGGAAGACGAAATTATAAAGAAGTGCAAAGCTGAAATTGAAAGAAGCTACGGAAGGTATTGAACTAAAAAGAGCAGACAGAAAACAACGTTTACAAATAATAATGATTATGTCGAGGGTAGTATAGTCAATCAAGTAAGTAGACTTATTTGCAGAGCCAAATTAAAACATGGTCATATAATAACTTGTCATTTAGATTCACTGAAGAAAAATGATTTAAAAGAGGCTGATCTACATCAACAAAAGTCGCCAAGGCCAATTCGTTTAGATAAACGAAAGCGTTCATTCGAAAGCGACCAATCCCCATCTTAACTTCGTATAAAACGTTGTCATGATTTTTAAAAAAATTAATGAATTATAGAAAGAATGAGTAAACGATAAATAAAAGCACTCTCTAGCTCAGTCAGTACTGACAGCAGTGCTAATCTGCCAAAGCGACAAGGTGTTACCTTAATGTGTGCCAAGTCTTGGATTCATAGGACCTCATTACGTTTAAGAGTCAGGCGCTAAAATAAGAGAAGGAGGGTTTAGCATCGCTTTAAATACTGAGAGTAAATACACAAGTAAATACAAAACATACAAATCTCGGGTTTGATTTATAACATTTAAGCTTACCCTAATGTGACGATTATAACGACAATTTAAATGAAATAAGATTTAGAGGTATAAGCAAGAATCAATCATTTAAAAAAAAGACTATTCTTGGCGTCTAATCACTTATCAAACTCGTGAAACAAAGGGTTAATTTCAAATTAATACACTTGTGCAATGTGCAACAATATTTATTTACCTATTGAATATAAATAATTTCTTAACGGTATTTCATTCAAATGAAATGTTTTTGTCTGAAAGCATACAAACACATTGGGAAAATAAATCATAAATTCTACATTAAAGTGTGAACACACCAGTAAAGTGATGAGAAGTAGCAATGAAGTGTTAAATCTTGACTTTAAAATATAATTTCTATATTTAAGTCTTTTCTAATTCAGAATTTTAATAACTGTACATGACCATGAAATATAATTTGATTTTTTATTCATTAATTTCTCATTTTAACTTGTCATCACGGTCATTCTTTCATTAATTTTTATTCATCAATTCCAAACAGAAAAAAATCAGAATTTGAAAGGCCAAGAAAAAACAACTTGGTTTAATGTCATCAAAATGCACGCACTCATCATGATTTTTTTCTAATTTCTAAACATCTTCGTTAACTATTCAAATCAGAATCCATAAAATGAATGCATAATAAGCAATATGCAGTTAATAATTTGAAATAGTGACATATGATAATTTGATGCAATAGTTCACATAACATTAAAATGAGAGAAAAAAAAGTATAAAATAAAAATATTTAAAAGAATGTGACATGCCCTTTAAATTTAAAGGAAAAAAACACATATTCATAACAAAATAAAATTATAAAAATAATAATGTTTAGTTTGGCGTCTTTTACAATAAATACGTATCTTAATCACCAAAATTAGAGATAAATGTGGTGCCATGTCATACCGAAAAAAAATCTTTAAGACTTTCACTCTGTGTCTCACCGTCTTCCTATATCTTATCTTTTAACCTCATTATATTGTTATGACGTTATTTTTTTTGTTATTTTTTATTATTATTAAGTCACAATTTTCTTTCTTTTTAAGGTTTAGTGCTTTGGTTCACTTTAAAACAAAATAAAACCTTTTGTTAATAATGCAATAAATTTTTTTCATTTCATTTTATTATGATATGTTTGTTTCCTAAAATGATATTATTACGAGTATTAAAAGGCGTTACATGAATCCCATAAATAATTTTGATGATGTGTTTGCCGGGCCCTTATTCGGAGGCCTTGTGATAATAAGGTGATATGTAAACTACATAATTTTACAAACTTATATTAGGCAACATGGGTCCACTCTTTATCAAAAACTAATAAATTTTTGAAATAATATGCAGTGGTGACACTCGAATTTGATTTTAGGTGCTTGTCATGTAATTATGTAATGTTCCTTTTATGGAGCAAATTTATTGTTGTAAAATGTGATGAAATTGGATTTTATTTTAATGGTTTATAGATTTTTTTGAATTTTGATTAAAAGGAAATGGGTGAGACTTATTTAAGCTTCATACAGGTTTAAATAATTAAAAGAAAGCTAAAATTGAAATTTTTCACCCTAATAAGGCTAAATTAGTTTTTACCAAGCATCTATTAGGCCAAATGTGACTACTCCAAGACAACGAAATCACTGAAGGGCCAGTTAAGTAAGTTAGAAATGTCTGAAGGTGTTGACAAATGACAGAGAGTCTCTTACTAAAAATACTTTTAATTTTTTTTTCATAATCACACACCAACTTATCTTTCATCGCATATCACTTGTTTCACGCCCTACCATTAACACTTTTATTTATTTACTTTTAAAAATTCATTCAAATATTATTCAAAAAACATAAAATCATAATAAACTGTTTGAATTGCATTCCAGGTCAAGCCCTACACTTTGATATTTATCTTTCTATCAACCTAAACATAACACTAACTTGAAATTTAAACAAAGCAAGCAAAAAAAAACCAATATCAACATACAAAATGTAAGATAAATACAGTTAATTTTCATTTCATTGAATATTCATTGAAAATTATTTTGTTCCAACATGTTACAAGCAAGTTTATTAGTTTTGCTGATTATTATTAATAATATTTCTTTTTTACTTTTAATAAATAAATTCTGTTATTAATCTCACATGTTTAATAAATAACAAATAAAAATTTGTTTAGATATGACATCAAATGATTGTGATATCAAAAAAAAAATTATACCGGCCTATTAGTATTTGAGTTGTAAAGGCAACCTTCTATCGGTCAACAATTATGATTCAATGTCAAATTAATTGAGAGAATTTCTATCTCGTTTATTTCATTTTAGAATTCAAACTGATATTTTTTTTTAAATTTAAACACATGATTTATGATTTGATGTCATCGAATTGAAGCTTGAAAATATTCATCAAAAGTTCACTAATCGCTTTCAAGAGAGAATTTTTAATTTATTAATTAATTCAATGTAAATATATAATTACGTTTCAATTTTTACCGGTTGACTTAAAATTCATTAATTTATTATTATTGTTCACCTCTAATTACATATGTGATTTTTTTTTCGTTATTGCTATGATGATTGAATGCATGCATCGTTGAATTGAGTAAAAAAAAATAGTGTAAAATGATTATGACACGAGGCGCCAAATCTATTAAATGAGACACTGTAATTATTATGAATTTAGTGCATTTTAACATTCATTTGAAATGTAATTTAAAGATTTTTTTTTCTAAGAAACTAGTATTTGAAGCCATTTGATAATTCAAGTGTAAGAGAGTATGGCAGAAAAAAGAGAATACTTGACATTTTTCCAGTTGTTGAGTTAAATTAGATGTTTCAGTGACAGATAATTACACATTTGATTGTTTGATAGGGTTTCTTTTGAAATTGGTGTGAATAAGTCGTCTGTATGTTCGTGAAAATATTTTGAAGAGCAAAAATTACTTCTTACACAAAAGTTTTCTCTTCGGAAATAAGCTCAAAGTTGAGAAGCTTGCCAGGTAAAGAAAATGTATAACGTAGATCCAATTTTTTGTTAATCTTGACTTCATTTTTCTCAAAAACTTTGTATGAGAAAGTTGTAGAATTTTATAAAATCTTCAACTTTGCTGAACATTGTTTCCAGTATTTTAGAACAAAAAACAATATTTTTTGGCAACATATCCCCATAAGTAGCGTTATTAAAAGTTTCTGCCCGTTCGTTGCCCCCTCATGTGATTTTCTAACGAGGTTACGACCTTTTGATCACATCCAGATTCCAAAAAGGCAAGTCTCTAATCATTAGATTAAAGATGTTCGAGTGTCCATCGTTAGTCAGCCTTAAAACCATAGCATTAGTTCTTTTAAGTCTATACAAAGTTCTCAAGGCCTCAGACTGCACAAAAAATGATAATCACTTGTAAAGAATCTGTAGTAGTGCTTCTGATAGAACTGGTAATGGCTAAGCAGGCCATTCTTTGATGCTTGTGCAGCGCTTTTCTGATTTTACGAGTACTGGCTTTAAACCACCAGACATGACAAGAAACTACAGCCGAAAGACGCACTTTAGCAGTGTAAAACCAGTGAACCACTGATAGATTTAAATCCCAAGAGGCTTTATAGGCCTTTGACACTACCAAAACAGACCTAAGACCTTTTTACAGAGTTGAGTAATATGAGAGTAATATTCATCGTACTAGAAGGGCCTTCAGTCTGAATGAAAATAAATTGATATTGCTCTTAAGATTAAGAAGACCTACACTTTTATACGCCAATACACATCAATTCAAACCATTCTTTATTCAAAGTGACATGTAATTTGTTTTCAGTCAGTAAAAAACTGATTAAAATTTTTAAATTTCAATATAATTAGTTAGTACTGTCTTCTACAAAGTTTTCTTTGATACATTACATTGTACAACTATTGATTTAATTAAATTTTTTATTTTTGTTTTGATCTACTGCGATGTTTTTTTTCTACTTCATTTCATATGACAATCACCCATGTTGACAAACATTTTTTCAGTACAGATCAAAACTCATCGGTGGTTCAAACTTAAAATATCACTTCCATCGATGATTTGTCGTCTTATGTTTACCACTATTGCCTGGATTGTTGTCATCTTGTGCTGCCAAGTCCTCGTCGATTAAGAGATCGAAATTACCCAAGACTTCTGGATTTGGAATCTTATTCCAACGAACACTGAAATGTTGAAAATTACACTTAAAAATATTCAATTATGGTTGAATTTTAAATTGACATGCAATGTACATTGAACGTACATGTCCATTTAAAAGTAAATTTAAAAGAAAACATTACTCTGGAATTCCATCGGGCGGTAATACAATGGACAAAATGTTGTCAATCAACTTGTATTTCAATATACGATCATTAACAGTGGTTGAGGTCAATGAAGGTGATGCATTTACTTCAACTAACCATGGTTTCAATGTATTATCAACAATTATATCATAGCCATAACATTCAAAACAGTGTCGATCACTAGCCATCACAGGTTGGACAGCTCTCAGTGAATGCACAATTAACCAGGTAATTGAATTGAATAATTTATCTGTGACCTCTTTGCCACGAGTACCTTCAAGATAAAGTCTTAAATTTTGTACACTCCATTTTCCACCGTGCATTGTATTGTATTCACCCTTCAGATATCATTAAATTAAAATGAAAAAAATGAAACAAACTAAGTAAAGTAATGACATGAAGATAATTACCCCATGTTTTTGTACACTGACATTCGTTAAATGAACATACATGTTGTCTAATTCTGTGACACTTGTATCATATTTGACAGTGCAAAAACGTGAGAAGCCCAATTTAAATAAGTAAGCTTTCAATGGACGAAACGATGTCACTAACACATATAAACGTAAATCGAATTTCTTGCCACCAATCAACAGTGGATTGTCAATGTATCTGTTGAAATGTTAAAAAAAAATGAAATGTTAAATTGAGTGAATTTATTGTGAGAGAAAATTCAATGAACCTTGAAATCACGTAGCTTTCTTTTCCTATTTGTGGATGAAATGAAGTCTTTGCCTCCCGTGACCACTTTTTCAATTTTGATAATTTATTTATCAGGAAAATTCCGGCACCTTGACTCTTTCCGCAGGGTTTCATGATCCAAGTGCTTTGTGGATTTTTTCGATATTCTTCAACAAACATGTTGTAATCTATTTTAAATTCATAGAATAATCATCATTAAATTCTTGTTCTATGTAATTTCAAAGAAAAAATTCTCACCCGCTGGCAATACAAAAGTAACAGGAATGAAATCAAGATGCAAATATTTATTCCCACCAGGAGCGTTTGCATCACTTTTCTCAGCTAATGGACTACCATCACGTTCAAGATCTTTACGATATCGTTTGATATTTTTCACTAACAAATCTTTTCTTGATAATTCATAGTGATTAGGGAAGTGATTAATGATCCTTTTGATGTTTTGAATAAATATTGGATATAAAGTATTATTTTTTGATATTAAATAACAATAAAAAGAGCAAACAAAAAAAACGTAACAAACAGATCATTAAATTTCATTTGAAAGAAATGAAAAACAAAAAATGTAGAACGTAATCATGAATGACATTCACCAGCACATTTCCACGTTAACCCTGCCAGCAACTGCTTTGATCGATTTTATAATGAATCGGCAAGGGTTTAAAGAGAGGTTGTCCAACAACCCTTTGATCGATATTAATGATCATTCATCAATTTTAGGGAGGTTGCTAAACTCATATTTTTGCAACTTCTTTTTAGAATTTTTATGATCAGCAAACTTTTTTAGGAGGGTTCTTAGATTGACCAACGAGCAAGCCCATTTGATCAGAATTTATTATCGCTCAAATATTTTAGGGAGGTTCGGATCAGATCAGATTTGTAGGGTGGCTATTAAGCCTGCACTCAGGCCATCAGTCGGGCCCATTGTGAATACCCGTTATCATCATCAGAAGGCCTTAGCTTTCATCCTGTCATCCCACGCAGTCGCCACTTTTAACTAGCCTTTAACTCAAATTGAGTAGCCGGAAAAAGGGACATTTGAGATTGTACAGTTTCATGGCAGAAGTGAAAACCAAACAACCAACCTTAAGATTGATAGTCCAACACACTAACCACTACAGTGTACAATCCTTAAGGGAGGATACTAGAATCATCTTCCAGTAACCCCTTTGATTAATTTTTATGACTACTCGAAATTTTTAAGAGGGGTCGGTGAAATGCCCATCTATTAATGTGTTTATGTTCAATAACCAGACAGACGGACAGCACAAGGCCCATAATACTCATATTTTTTTCAAATCGATGAAAACTGTACTGTAAAACCAGACAAAAGAAATGCACCCATAAAAGATTAATAAGAGATACAGTTACGATAATTGTTGCATTTAACATTCCATTTCACCGAAAATTATGCTGGTTTATGTCGTTCTTTCAAAAAAAATTTCAACATGTTTCGTTTTAAAAAATTTCGTGTAATGTACTTCACAAATGTGGGAAAAACCTTAAATCCAACTTACTGATTATCATGCATCCGATATCCACTATCAACACTGAAAATATTTCGACATGTCTGAGTTCCGGCCCAATAAAAATTCCAATCATCATCAGCTGAAACTTGAACCCAACCACGTTTCTCAAAATTATTTATCAACACAGACTTATCCAGGTCACTACAGAAACATATTTTCATATTGCCACCTTGTTGGATTCTGTGAAATTTAATGAACCCCATAAAATTTAACATCAAATCTAATTAAGTCAATTGAGGTTAATTTACCTTCCATACATCGTTGCTAAATTTGCATTTGTTGTAATGCGCTTTTGTTCTGTCATCTTGTATTAAAATGTGATGATAAAAATTAAATTAAACAGAAGCAAAACAATATAAAAGCGTTTTTTAAATGTTAAATGAAATTGAGTTTCACTGAAATTTTGTTGTAAATTTTTTTTTGACAAAGTGATTTATGCACAAATTGAAATAAATTTCCCTTTTTATTGTAACTTGTTCTACTTATTTCAAAAATAATTTTAAAATTATGTGAATATTTGATCAATAAATCAACAACTTCATGAAGTGTGTTGTTGCCATGACATGATGCCTTAATGCTTATGTTTTTCTTTTTAACTTGTTGAATGTGTTTATGTTTATTTTATATTATGTATTGAAGAAGCAAAAAAGAAAAACAGAAGCAACAGTGAAATGCAACAGGTGGTTTAAAATACAAATAAAATGAAATATGACCGAACAGTGACAAGAATTTCATTGAGTCATGGCAATCTATGAGTAAAAATATGCAAAATTAAACATAAATTTGTGGTTTAACTTCAAAAATTTCATTTTCAAGTTGAAATCAATGTCAAACGGATGTGGTAGCGGTCTAAAATATCAATCTAAGTGTAATGCACACATAGCTCTCATATGTTATTCCAAAATAATTTTTTAAAAGAAATCCAATCATCCGATAAATATCTGGTCTTTTAAATGATAAATGACGAATAAAATTGAATCAGAATCGGTTGCATTTTAAAATAAAAATTACAGACAAAGATCAGTAACTTCATTCAATGAACATAAGAAAATGGACAAAGAGAAACCTGAGAAATTTACGTGATTTATTTATTTTTATGATTATTTTCTTTGATTTAAAGATGTAATTTCTTCCTCCTTGAAGAGACCTTTAAATCGGTTGAATAATATTATTTTATTAATTTTTTGAGCATCATTCCTTCAAGACTTGAAAAAAAGTGTAAGTACCTTTAAAAGGTAATTTTATTACTGTGCAGTGTGTAATGAAATCAAAGGAAAAAAAAAGTTATATTTTTTAAAAATGATCAAATTACTTCAATATGTTACTCATGAAAAGATACGAATGGACATTTTATTATAATGATAATTTTCTCTTGTCATCACTTTTGTTTTATATCAATACTTGAAAATGTCTTCTGATAATGACAGATGTGGATTAGAGGTTGCATGTTGAAAGAAATGCTACTTTAAACATACAGGTAAAAAATTTTAATTCAATTATTTTACAGGATATTTAAAATTTAATCTGTTCTATTTGCAGCTGTTGAATAAAGAATTCTTTGGCAAACTTTACAGTCACAAAGGAGTGTCAAATCAATCTACACTGCCTAAATTTCTAGAGTCAATGGTGAACAAGCGGCTCTCTAGTCATGAAAGAAATGCTATTAGTGAAAAACTACACAGTTTTGTTAGCCGTATCTAGTTGATGTGTTTTATACTATTGTGGCGACTCTCGCCACTAAACATGAAAATGTACATTCACAAACACACACCTATAGCAGACCGTGAAACGCACCAGTCGTGCCTATTAAATATTAAACCTAATTATAATTAAAACTAATCTTTATATTAAACCTAAAACTGTTATTATAAAGTGGCATCCCTTGCTAAAGGACATAAAATAAAAAAAAAATAATCTAAAATATTCTTAGTGAATAATAAGAAGGAAAAAAAATCAAAGTGAATTTGAAAGATTAATTAAAACAACTAACAAGAAAAATTTTCTTATTTCTTTCAGATAAGAAAAATTGAAGAGGCCTTCAGCCACGTCAAGGTGTCATTAAACATAACGGAACAGCTAGAACTGGCGAGAAAACTCCTAGCAGAGACACACATGGAGATACAAGAGGCCGGCGAGAAGCACCACCCCGTGGAGGAAACAAGCGAGGCGGCCCTCCTCGAAGACTTTTCCCCATATGATGTTCTTCATATCGAGTCCGTCGATAAGGATGTTGAGCTGCCCAGCGAGTCCACTGAAGTAGGGATGGTGTGTACCACCGATACCCAACCGAAAATCCAAAGTGTCGTGGTACAGCAGACTGTGAAATGCACCAGTCGTGCCTATTATATAATAAACCTAATTATAATTAAAACTAATCCTTACATTAAATAAAAAGTATATTAAACCTAAAACTGTTTTTATACTATAAAGAGAATGGTTGTGTAATTTTAGCCATCTTTTAAGTGCTCTTGAAACATACATGGAGAAAAGTCAGTTTTAATTTTCATGGTGACCCCGACGAAATGGCAGATCGATTGTTAAATGTAGTCAGGTAATTTCATGACCACTTACATAGAAACGTGTGGTTTAATAAGTTGCCTAAGTGTATTTTTAAGTAACTTCAATTTTGTAAATTCAGTGTAATTAAGTTATATTTGTTAAAATATAATTCCTTTCGGGAACTGTCAATCAACCAAATAAAGAAGGATAATGCCATGTCTTAATTAACACGTTATCCGACAAAAAGTCGGATATGTCGTTATCTGACAAATAACTACTCAAATATCCCATACAAAATGCATAGAACATTATCTCACTTTCAACTCAGATATCAGATATTTGACTAGATATCCGCGTGAACACCTGATTCATGCGTGAATTTTTATTCCACTTTTTACTTTAAGACCGCGTAGCGCCCGAACGGTTCATCTGAGACCCAAAGTATGTTCTAGACTTATGTTCGTATTCAGTGTGGGAGTGTTTATGGATTAAAAAAAATTAGGGTGATCATACAAAAAAATAGGGTGACCATGAAAAACTCGATTTTCCAAAAATTTTCCAAGGAAATGGAAATTTTTTTTCATGCCAACATTTTTGCCTCATCATTCTGAGCAACTTTGCCGAAGACACCCCATACCTAAATCAAACAGGAAACATTTTCTTCAAACCAATTTTCTTTTTTGAATCAATTCTATTTACAATGCAAAAAAAATTAAATGGACATATCTGATCAGCTGTTAATTTTTTGTAGTTAAGACAGGCACAGATATCTATGTCAGATATCGATATCCGAGGTCAGATATCTCGTTAATTAAGACATGGCATAAAAGAACAAATTAAAAAATATAAAGAAAGTGCAATTTAAGTGAAGAAATACATGAGAACAGTGAAACAAAAGGGAAAAATAATTTAAAATTTAATTTGGAAGTTGAATTCTTACAATCGCACGTTACAAGACGTTTTGTGGGTCGAATTTTCGAAGAAGCTAAATGTGGAACATTCACAGCTCAAACTATCCATTCTTCATGGAAACGTTCAAAACTATCTTTGATAATGTTAGTAGTCTCAACAGGTCAAATATTCAAAAATTTGGATGTTCTAAATCTTGCTTATCTGACCAGGAACTCAGTATTATTATGAAACTCAGATACTATGAAAATTGAATAAAAATTGATATTTCAGTACTTTGATATTTTGTTGAATCCTAGAATCCGTACAAGGAAGCTTCACCTCCTCATTTTATTTGAAATGTTATTATAAAATATCGTTCAAGACAACACGTTAAATGAGGAGATTAAATTAAAACTGATATAAACAGGAAAGACGTAGTGTGTAGTAATAAAATTTATCACATTTTCAATTAATATTTGATTAAAAAGGGAAATCAAGAGATTAATCAGTCAAATTAATGACTGTAATGAAGATGATTTTTACCTTAACCATAAAAAAATGAAATCTCTCTCGTTTAATTTGATCAAAATTTGCTTTGCAACAAACCCTTTACAAGTTAAGACAGGTTTAATTTTTATAGCTTCATTTTATTTACATTTCATTTCTACAACTTGTTCTCAATAAATATCAATAGTAAAAATAATTAAATGGGTAATTACAGTCATTTTTATTGATTGAACGTGATTACTGTACTCACTTCCAGGCATATCGATACTCCATTAAATGTTTAAAGCTAAATGAAGGCCTTAACAAGTATCACTTTATATTTTAATTGTCCTCACAACGTATAAGTGATAAGTCGGTAGCTTATCTTTATGAGATATTACAATGATTTGACTTTAAGGTCTAGGAAATGCAAAAAAATAAAATAAAATCGTTTAGAACCTTTTTTAAAAGTAAATAAAAGATATTTCTCATTCACATTATGATGCTTTTCAACATTCTTCCATGTAATTTTTTTTATTACACTCTCATAACATATTTTTTTATTATTTTACAATTAACATGAAATTGAGGAAGTATTTTAAACGTCATATCTTACAAGTTTCCTTTAAAATCATTATCGTACACATAGAGCATAAATAAAATTCTGAAATGTGCTTTTGCAATTAAAATTAAAACAATTCAGAATAAAATAATAATGAAAACGACCATGTTTTGTCATAAATTAAATGTATAATCTGCTTCATTTGACAGGCGCCTGCCTTTTGACTTCTAATAAGTTTTGCTGTATATTGTGAAGGTTTGTAATATTTTTCCATAAGAAACTAATAATTTTGCTGTAATTATAACTCAGTTTGGTATCTACGCTGATCTTATTGTATTTATTCTAATAAATTACGTATCAGCACAAAAAATAGTAATAATTTATATTTTTTAAATGGAGACCTGTTGTTATTATTGTTGCACTTGATCAATTTATAAATATGCGATATTTTCTTTGTAAACAGAGGATTTACAATACAAAACGTAAATTTATAATTTTAATAATTATAATAAGAGATCGTAAATTTTTTTTGTTTAATACTTAAAGAGGTTGAAACGAAAACTTCTATTTTATGAGGACTTAAGCGTTCGCCTAATTTAATCTCGTAATCGTAATCATTACGATTGATTGAGTATCCAATATCGAATTAATGTAATTATAAGAGCTGAAAAAAGGTGAACAGCTGAAAACCTAATTCTGAATCTTACCTTGATCGATTTTTTTTCGAAAAGACATATTTTTAGGAGCTGAAAAACATTTTACAGCTGGAAACTAAATTTAAAGTCATGTTTTGATCGAAATCTTTTTTAAGTAATCGAAATCTCAATTTGAATCTACTTCTAGTAAATACAGTTACGTACGAATCTCATTTAAGCATTTCATACACTAAAATTTTCATTAATTTGAGTCCCCAAGCTATTTAAATTTTATTTTATGAGTTAATTTCAGATAATTGTTAGTGACTCAAACTAAACAGCAATATTTTTAATTTAATTGTTTCTCTTAACAGAAGCAATTAATTTTATTTGTAAACATTTTAGAATAACAAAACAAAAAAAAATGTTTCTATGTCATGATTATGGCAAATTTAACTTGACGTTTGTTTGTTTTTTTTTTTTAAGTTAATGAAGTTGAAGAAGATTAATTATGTTCTTCTTCTTTAAAAAGAAAAAAAAAATGTTATTTTGAAATTTAAGTTTTATTTTACCTTGAATTTGACTCATTTTGATTCAAATTTCATACTTCTAACATATTAAATTGCCTTAAGGTCCTTCTCTGAATTCCTTGCGTGTGTCTTCTTCTTTGTTTCTCAACTCTTTCATTTGACAATTCTTTTCAAAATATTTCTTTAAACAAAATAAAAAATTATAGTCATATTTTAAAAACAAAATTTTCTCTTTTTATGAGAATCTTGTGAATCGTCTCATACATTGGACAATAAAAATCGCCACAAAAATTTTGCACCTGCACTATTATTGTCTCTTCCACTGTCTCCATGCTTCTCTTTCAATGTACCCACAAATAACAATCAAATAATATGGAAAGAGTGCATGTATGTAATATTGCACAACATTAAAATTCAACAAAATACATAACAAACCATTTTGAGTTTGAGAGTGTAGTAGAAAAATTTAACAGACAAAAAAAGTGCAACAATAAGTTTTACTTACAATGCAAAAGGAAAAAAAACATAACGAATGAATAAAGGTGTAAAAATATAAAAACAACATGAGCATTGAAAATGACGAAGAAAAAAAAATACAATAAAAAGAATCATAATTTATAATTCGCCACAGTGTGCCCTTTTGCAAGTGCAATGATATTATGTTGATGGACAAAAATGTTTTTTTTTTGAATACAAACAACTTTGAGCACAATATCACTCATAATAACATTAATAAATATGAGCCAGTGCAGTTTTATTATTGCTATTATTATTGAGTTAGAGGTACATTTGTATGAATTTGTCTTGTTTTTTTTTGTTCGTGTTGCTTTTTCATGTTCTTTTTGTTAAAATGCAATATGTAATTTTTTTTTCTCATTACCTTCAACAAAAATTCGTATTGAGTTTTAAGAATTATTACCGATAATAATCATTAAAGAGACATTAAATTTGAGTTGAACAATAAATTCAATGAAGATTTTGTTACAAATAGCGAGGGGCAAGATTTTCAAAATATTGAAAGTTCTCAATGAATTCCAAAAATCACATCTTTTTCCGATGTAAAATTCGCTCCTAAAACCGATTAAAAAATAAAATTTGGGGGTTCCCATACAAAAATCTTTGCGACCGACCATTTTAAGGAATTTCGTGTTATTGAGGGCTTTGCATCATGTTTCATCAAAAAAGTATACAATTTATAATTTTTTTTGTATTTTTTATTTTTTTATTGGAAAGTTGAGATTTTTCTAACCTGTTTTAAGTATCTAACCACTTTTGTATCTTATGTAGATCAAAAGTTACAAGTATTTTTGGTTTAATAGTATGAAATTTGTTCAAAGAGGTCGGTTAAACAATTTTAATTGATTTTTCAAAGAAAATTTGAATTTTGGTCAAAAACTAATGAATTTACGAAAAAAATCGATAGTTTATTTGGCAAAGTTATAAAAAACTGTATAATTTTTAACTTTTTCTCGCATTACTACAAAAAAAATCATGAAAAAACTCGACTTTTTAGCTAAAACTCTCGTTTTTCAAAAAATGGTCATAACTTTTATTCTGAGAAAGCTACAGAAGAGTTTAAATACTTAAATCGCATCAAAAAATTCTCACCTTTTTGATTTTAATGCTTAAAAATATCTAGATGAGGACTTTCATGATGCAAATTGATGAAAAAGTTCAAAGAACTTGAAAATAAACTCGAAAATCGGTCAGTCGCAAGGGTTTTTCTATGAGAACCCCCAAATTTTATTTTTTTATCGGATTTAGAAGCAAATTTTACATCGGAAAATGATGTGATTTTTGGAATTCATTGAGAACTTTCAATATTTTGAAAATCTTGCCCCTCTCTATTACAAAATGATGAATTGCTGTTTAAATGCTTTAAATAAAAAAGAGCAAAAGTTGAATGAGATTTAACTTTAAAAAGTGAATTCAATGCAAGATTTTAAAAAAATTATAATAATAATGAAAGTTCTATTCAGAACTCTCACAGTCATGGATCTGCATTGTCACAAGATTAAAAGTAAAAAACAAAACAAAACAATAGTAACCTCAAAGGAATGCTATTCCATTCAAAATAATTCGATATACATTTTTTATTAATCATGAATATAAATTATGATTTTTAAATGAACTAAAGAAAATGAAACACATTCATGAGATAAGAGGTCAAAGTTTTCATTCATATTTTTTTTTTGAATATAATACAACTCATTCTTATTATTATTATTAAAAAATGCTTATCTGCCTACAAAAGTCAGTGCGCTTAACGGATTTATCTTTGGAATGCAATTTTAGCATAGAGAACCAGTGATGGCATGGAAATGGTTTTTTCGGTTTAATGAAACTGGTGACAAGCAAGGTGATGCATTATGTACTCCTGCATACATTGAGGACTACATTAGTTCAAATTCTTGAATTTACTGATAACCTAGTTCCGGTCTACCATCAATAGACAAACAGTCGACAGAGATGACGAATAATTTGAAGTTGTCATCCTGAAGAAATAAAGTTAAAAAAAGGATTTGTTATCATCTACACAAACTCTTTCTGATCTAAGATGTTTAATAGGCAAATCTTTTCTCTGAATCACAACACTTCCAGTGTACTAAGGTAAGCAGATAATAATCTTTCTTAAAATAAAAAAGAAGAACCTTTAGTTCGAATCTGAATTTTTTTTTCGTTAAATCATTTTTTTCATTGGTTACACTTAAATAAAAACATTTAAATGTCAGAAGAAAATTGTTTAAATACCCATAATAAATTTTAAGATCTCTTATAAATGATTTAAAAATCATCAGAAGCAAAAAATAACATCCAAAAAATATATGCCCTGTATCAGTAAGTTGTTGTCTTGGGACCAGCATCTTAGAGATTGATGGTAATACTGATGACAAAATACTAGCCAAAATGGGTCAAAAGTACTTTTAGTTGAGTTAAAAGAAAAATGACCCAAACGGTATCCAGGAAAATGAAGAAAAATGGGTCCTGGTAAATATTTTTACTATTTTGTAGAACATCAACAATGTATCGGAAGCTGAAACTCTAAAAGTTTTCTTTTACCATTGTATAGAAATTTTTTGAGAGTTCATCATCTTCAGATTCTGATTCTGAATCAAACGAGGAGTCTTTTTCCTCATCGGAGATTGAAGATGAGTCAACTGACATTTTGCTTACAAGTTCAGTTAACGATTTAAAACACAATTTGAAAAAAGTTTTTCATAAAGGTTTCATTTCTCGTAAAGTTGGACGCGATTTGGTTATATTTTTAATTCAGGCTAATAACGAGATATAAAAAGCAGCCCTACCATATAATATATGATAATGGGTGTAATCTAATAGTGTATGTTTTAATCGGTATCCAAAGAACTTTAAAGACACCAGAATCTTGATCGAAAGCTTTTATTTTAATAGCCTCATGTACAATACAGCAACGCACAAAGTTTTAAATGGAATCACACAACACATCAGTAGTGGAGCTAATGAATGTTCATTTCAGCCATTTCCATTCAACAGGTGAGGACCCGTCTTTCCCCTTCCACGTGCTTATTCTGAACTAATAATCAAATTTCCATTCAACAGGTTCAATATGTGGTCGCATATTATAGTTAAAAATCATAAGAAATAATAATTGTACAAACTACATAAGCTCCAGATTTCCATGTTTGGTTTACCATTGTTTTGATTCATCCGGGATTCAAAATTTTGATCTTTGGGACTACATCCAAAATTCAGGATTTTGATAACTGAGAACACATCAAAGATTTTGATATTAAAAATCACATCCAGGATTAATAAGATTCTGTATTTTGAATTTTCCTTAATGTTGTCCAATTTGATTGACTGCTAAGTGCGATGAAGAGCCTGAATCGACTCAGTTCATATCCAAGCAAAGTTTTTAGTAACGCTTCAGTCCATCGTCTTTAAGTGGGTCCACCAAGATCTTCAAACCGGTTGTCTTACTTCTCACTTGCAACACCCCTGATTTAAACAATTATTTTCAATACAACAGCATCAAAGATCATTTTAACTAATATTTGATGCGCCTCCTCCTTCTTTCAATAGAATGCAATTTATACAATATAATTAATTTACATAATTAATTAAATAAAGTTTGTACACAATTCCATAGCAAATAAAATTATTAATTTACACAAATATAATATGATCATGTAATAATTTAAATATTTTTTTACAGAATCAACAGATGAAGCACTTGCACAAGTATATCATCAACAGTTGTCTGTTCACTATTATTATTGTTATGTATCTTTATCTATAATGATAATATGTAATAATGAATGGTAATAATTCAACTTAATTGATGTTATCATGCTAACTACAGAAACTCTATCATAGTGTATAGTAGACCAAATTTGGATAAAACCAGCATAAAGCAACTGTTTTCTCAGTTTTTATTGAATTTTATTATTATTGAACATTTAATTCAAAGTAGGATATCCCTCGGGAAATTCATTTGATTTTATATTCGATCTAATATTGTACAATTTAATGATCCAGATCGGTTTTCTAGTCCAACTTGAATGATGTCTTATGTAATAATAATAATAGTAATAAATTTATAAAATAATTCTTATCTCAAGACTCTGAGCATTAATAAATCCTTCAAAGCCTTATTAATGATCTCCCTCACTACAATCAATCCGTCAAATAATTCAGCTTAAGGCGGATTTTTCTTTTGGAATTGAAATAACATACAAACATAATAATTTTAATAACCTGTATATTATAATTTTTTTTAAGTTTAAGTTTTATCGATTCAATTGAATTGAATTGAACTGCAACAAATAAAAACGTGATGATTTCATAATATTTGCCCGTTTTTCTGTTAAAAAATTGTAAAAAATATATAAAATTCATATAATACAAAAATGCGACTTGAAGGCGGCTCTTAGTTTAGTTTTCAATAGATCGTTAGATGCATTTAATTTTTATTTTTCCTTATTATTATTATGATATGATGATTACATTTTAAATATTGTGTGTTTGTGTGTGCTTAGCGATATGAATTAATAATAAATTATTGTAAGTGTTTTCGCTACATAATAATATGATGTGTTTTGAAACTGTAAAATGAATAAGGAATCGTTTCAATGAGAGTAGTCACAAGTGTTGAAGAGATACACTGTAATTTTTATTTCTCATAACAACAATGTGTTTGTTTATGGGAGATTCAATTTGAGTTTGTTAAACAAAGTGATGAGTTTTATTGTAATTTAAATAAATAGGGTGGCTCATTATTTTGAAAAGGCAAATTGAAGTACAAGAGAAAGGTATTTCTTTTAAAAAGTGGCCAATTCAGCTTCAGATGTGGAGGGTGGCTATTAAGCCTGCACCCAGGCCATAGGTTGAGCTCGTTATCATGATCAAGGGGTCTTACCTTTAATTCTATCACCGCGAAGAAGACGCCACCTTCAACTAGCCTTAAACTCAAATTGAATAGCTTGAAGTATGAGTTTGTAAAGTTTCATAGCCGAAACGAGAATCGAATTGCCAACCTTAAGATTCATAGTTCAACACGCTTAGTACTGCACCGTACAGTTACAATAGCAGACCGTAAAAAAGTCACAATTGCTATTGGTTTCTTTTCATGGAAGCTTGATCTAGTTCTGAACTTACCGAAATTTCATCATGTCAAATCAAATTAAATTTCCATTCCATTCCATTACATTATATGATAAAATTCTTGTTCATCCTAATTTCCTTTGAATGAAGTGCACTTTTAAATGCAATTTTCCACTCAACACATAAAATATCACTTTATTCAAATAATATGTGATATATTTAAAATAAACTAACTTACAATAACAATAATAATTACTTCATTTAATTCAATTATCTCATTTATTTGCTATTTTATTTACAGCAAAAAAATGCAATAAAACTTTCAGTTATTGCATTTCAATTAAAAAAAAAATACTTGCACATTTGATATTTGAATACACTCAGAGTTAATGAAGCATATTTATGCAAAAAAATATTAGAATTGAATGTTGTGTGGCAATTTATATCAACAAAAAAGGTATTTAATGTGATTTTTATGCGTTTTAATGTCTTCATATGTTAAAACTATTGAGTTGATACATCATTGCACTGTGTTCGTTGAAATTTTAATAAAGTGCTTTTTATAAGCAGATAATTACTCGGAATTAAAGTGAAGAGAAGTGAGATGAAGCATGAAAATGATCACTTTGAATTTGATGACATTAATTTTTTTGGGTGCTGAAAAAAATATTTGAATTGATTTCATATTTTAATGGATTTTTATTTAAAATTCAATGAAATTTGACTTTTGTTTTAAAATTAGAGTTCTTATCAAGAAAAAAAATATGTTTTTTTCGCACCTCAAGTTTTTAACATAAATACAATGCATATTAACATTAATATTTTTTTCTAATACTTTTTTTCACATATTTATGTAAAGTCTCTAGTTTTTGTGAAATCAAATAAATTATCTTTAATTTTAAAAACATGGAGTGCTTTAACCTAGAAAAGTGTCTGTTTAATAAACATTTTGCATCTAAATTACGTCTTTAAGTTTTTTTTTATCATAATGGTGTAATTACTTTATTTTACTCAAGCAAACGTTGAGCAAGTCCGTTTGTTTCTAGAAATGATTTAACGTTAATTTGAGGTTAATTTTTTGAATTAAGAAGTTTCCTTAAGTGAATTTCTAAGTGAAATACTCTTTTAAGGCCACTTGATCGTCTGGTAACTGGACATCAAAATTAAGGTCACTTAAGGGCAAATTTCGTCAGATTTCAAGAAAACAGTTTCGACATGGATTCGATTGAAGTACCAAAGGTTATCAAATATTGTTTTGTCCTATTTTAGGATTTGAAGGGTTTTTAGGGGGCTAATTGAGGGGGAGGGAAGGAAAAGGAGATGCAAAACATATTTCAAAATGAAATTATAGCATCTGTAAAAATGTTTTTATAAAAAATTCATAAGAAACATATAAACTGAGGCCCTTCTCCCTCTCTTCGGAAATCTTTCCTCCTTGTCCCTGAGTACGCATGGTCTGTAGAGCTGTATAGTAGCAATTACTGCTTTCGTTTTGTTATTTAAAATTAAAGCAAAATTCAGCCGAATTAGCCTTTTTTCATAATATCAGGTAGGGACGAGTTACCGGCTTTCGTTACCTTAAGAACGCCGATCGATCGTGTTGCTATGTTAAATAATAATTTAAAGCTTATGAACATTAAAGACAAAGCCTAATCATTAACTTATGAAAAATCTTGTTGATTTTAGTAAAAATTACATAAAAATACGGTAAAGCCTTACGAATGGTAGACGGTTCCAATACCCTATATCGTGGAATTGAATTGGAAACAGCCAAAGCTCTGCTCTCCCTTTTAGTTAAGGGAACTAAATTTTCAATCTTCCCTGTCCTATCACTGACTTTTCATTTCATCTCTAATCAACAACAAGAAAAAAACCAATTCCATTAAAATAGAAAGTAATTTATCCAGAGACATCATTTTCTCCCTCATTAAAATCATATTTAACCACATAATTTTTTAGCATGTGCATTTCATTTTGAGGTTTTTAATTTTATTTTAATTCATGATAAAAATTTGCAATGCTCTATTTAATCTTCTTTAAACTTTACACGATTCGACACAAAATGTTAAAAAATAATAATAATAAAATGCATATATGATGAAATTTCATACGAAACAAAACACTAAGTACAAAAATTTCCATACATACATGAAATAAAAGAATAAAGTAAGTAAATAAAATACCATGACATAAAAGTACAAAGAAGAAGAAGAAGAAATTGCACACATTTTTAAAATATGAGCTCATGTTACAATGAGTAAGAAGGGTATCGATGAATATCGATACATGATTGGTGAAATTCTGATGAAAAATGTCGCATTTCAAAAGGCCCTTGACACTTTTTTAAGCTGAATGTAAAAGAAAATATTGATAATAAAAGGAAATCAAACTCACCAGTTACATATGAAAAGTTCATTGTTTGAGCAGCTGAAGCCACAGGAATCATGTATCCAAGTAATAATCCAGTAATGTATAGAAATAATCCAATTACTTGTAGTGGTTTGTTATGATCATTTTTTTGATAAAATTGAGATTTCATGATCGTTTATTTTCTTTTCCTTCAATTTATTTTTTTGTTATAATAAAATTCCCAAGTAGGATTATGAATTTTTACATTTTACTATGATTTTAATTTTTTCAATTCAATTCAAATTTCAACGGTATTTTTCTTCATTTAATCCATTCACGTGTTATTTTTAGTAATTATTATCATATCACTTAATCTTTTCAATTTAAATGAGATTTCATCACATTACTCGTTTTTTCTTCCTTTTTTTGAATTTGAAATCATAAGAGGTTGATAAGATTTCCAATTACCCACTTAATTTTTGAAAGACGAGTAAATTATCATGATAATAAAAAGTAGTCACACTTGTCACACTTCATCAATTATCACTAATTGAATTATTAGGCGAATCATCTCAATTTGTTATTTTTTTTTAATGAAAAATTTTAATTCGTGCACCAAATTCAAAAAAAAAACAATAATAATAATCACAGTACATGAACATTCGGTTAACTTTAATTAAAAATAATCATGTTTTGTTCATGAAATTAATTTTTAATGAAGAACGATCTCATTAAAACGTATTAAGAGTTAAATTTTATTTTTTTTATTTAGAGTATGAACAAAAAAAAGTAAAATAACATAATTATCATTATTATCTTAATTCACAAAGATCTGTTTTTTTTTTAGATGTTTATAATTTTTTTTTGGTGTTATCGTTTAAACCGCTAATGAAGCAGTAAATGCTGCGTTTAAACAGATGTAAGACATGAGATAACACGAAACACTTCTTAAAACAAAAGTTGAATTAAAATTATGATGTTAATTTAAAATGAAAATAAAAAAATTAACTGAAGAATATGAAATAATTTAATTGTAACGTCTGATCTACACGAGTATCTAAAATGAACTGAATCGGAAATTTAAAGTTAAAAGAAACGAGAAAAATGAATGAATGAAAAAAACATATGTGTTTTGTATTGTGTATTTGTAAATGAACAATGTGTGATATGTGTGTACATGAAATGTGTGGTAAATTGTATTGTATGCAATTTTTGATAATGTATTAGGGTGAGTAGAATTTTGATGGTGTTTCAAGTCAAGACGCACTTTATTAAAAAGAAAGGCATGAAGTCGTTAAAATATAGTATTTGATTTTTCCTACTCTCCTGTTTGACTTATCTTCTGACTACTGAGTTGATTACGTTATTCACTAAATTATTTATTTCATTTCATCAAATAATGACTACAATGAGAATCAAAAATCCCCCCCGAGAGATACGCACAGAGGCTCATTTTATACTCATTTATAATTTTTTCTTAAAATTATACTTAAATTAACCTTAAAATTTCTTTTAGAACTGACTAGAGAAATGTCTTAACACAACCTATTATAAAGAGTCAAACAACAATTAATGGAATTGTTTACCTCATATCGTGAATTTGCCTTGACTTCTTCCAGGGGACGCTGAGCTCTCAAATTGTATGGTCCATTTCTAGTTCTGACTTTATTCTTGATAGGTTTGAGTTGACTTTATTGTTTAAAACGTCAAAAATGAATGAGCAGCAAGCAATTTGTTATCGATCTCTGATGGTAAGCATGTTCAGTAAATTGAAGCGATGTTTATGAGGAGGCAGATGAAAACGATCCTGCCAACCTAAATCTCTCAGACAAAAAAAGAAGAAATTGCTTCTTACTCGTTCTTTCTCACAATTTCTTCATCTAAAGCTTAATGAATTCGCAACAATTATAAGTTAAACAGACCATTCAGTTACCGTCAAGCGCAGGTGGTTTGATCCAAGTCTCGAATTTCCATTAATTTATGTCAGAAAATGCAGCCAAAATCACTTTCTTACGTTCTTTATATGTAGCTGCTGATCAAAATTGACTTCTAGAATTGACAAATTTCCAATGATCAAATCTAAGATACTCGATGGCCAAACCAACGCCAATCGTGTATTTTTCCACTGTTAATGGGCCTCTGACTGCACTTGGTAAGAAAAATTTTCAAATGGATACACAAACCAACAACAAATAAAATCATTTGAATTGAATAACAGAAAAAATCCCTTTAAACAAATTTTTCTCACTCACCTCGAATTCGTAGTCGAATAAATGACATTTCGATCATCAGCTGATTTTGATAAGGAAAATAAACAACAAAAAACACACACACTGACATACGTTTTTAATTTACAATCTTCGTGTTTTAACATTAATGACCTAGATTTTATTATTATTTTTTTGTTATTAAATTTAATTTAAGTATAGTTTTAATTTTTAACTCAACATCACAAGAACACATTTGACATGTCACATCACAATAAATTGTTACAATTTTTTAACTGTCGAATTTTAAGGAATAGTGCAATAATAAAAGAGGATTTGTGGGTACGTAATGGCAAAATAATTAATCCGGAAAAAGTATTTTTTGATGAGAAGGTGCACGCTCATGAGAGATACGATTGCAAGAATGCTATTATCAGTCCTGGGTTTATTGAGTTGCAGATTAATGGTGAGATTTTTTTTGTTAATTATTGAATTTGTTGTTGTAAATTTAAAGGTCAATGACCTGAATCGTTATCAGTAGTAAAAAAATAATCTAAATATTTTTTAATTTCAGGCGGTTATGGAGTAGATTTTTCGTACGATGTCGATACCGTAGAACAAGGAGTAAGTAAAGTTGCAAAAGAATTGTTGAAACATGGAGTCACCTCATTTTGCCCGACCGTGGTTACGAATTCAAAGGACGTGTATGCTAAAGTACTGCCCAAAATTAAAAAGGCTCCAGGAGGACATCATGGTGCAACTGTTTTAGGAGTGCATCTTGAAGGGCCATTCATCAACGTTGAAAAGAAGGGAGCACATCCGCCAGAATGCATTTTAGAGTTGACCGAGGTAAGGAAATGAGATTAAATTGAAATCAAGGATGCCCTGACTGAAATACTAGCTTAAATTATTTTTTTTAATTTTTTCATTTAAGGGATTCAAAACACTCCAAGATACCTATGATTGCCTCGACAATGTCAGTATTGTCACATTAGCTCCAGAAAAACAAAACGCAAACGATGTTATCCGTGAATTAAATAAACGTAAAATCATAATATCACTTGGACATTCCATGGGTGCTCTAAGTCACGGTGAAGAAGCTGTTAGGAATGGAGCGACTTTTATCACTCATTTATTTAACGCGATGTTGCCTTTTCATCATAGGGAGTAAATATTCAATCTCTCCAAATTAATTTGATTTCAATGCTAATAATTTGCATTTAATTTCAGTCCTGGTCTTGTCGGTCTCCTTGCATCAAGTGAAATTCCCAAAGGCGTCACTGTCTATTACGGTATAATCTCAGATGGAGTCCACACCCATCCAGCAGCCCTTAGAATCGCATATCGGACACATCCAGATGGCGTTGTGTTGGTTACAGATGCCATTTCACCAATGGGCTTGGAGGAAGGTGTGCATCGTATTGGCAAAATGACTGTTGAAATTCGAAATCATCAGGCTTATGTGTTAGGAACGAATACGCTTTGTGGCAGCATTACGCCAATGGATGAGTGTATAAAATTTTTTAAGAAAGCAACAAATTGTGGGAATGTTTTTGCACTTGAAGCGGCCTCACTACATCCAGCACGTTGCATGGGAATTGATCAGACAAAGGGAAAATTAGATTTTGGATGTGATGCAGATTTGGTATTTTTGGATGATGACTTGAACGTTCTAGCGACTTACATTGCTGGAGAATGTGTGTATCGTGTTAATTGAATTAATTTTAAATTTTGAATGGAACTTTATGGAGATATTTTAACTGTTTTCTTTTTATATACAAGACGATTTTAATCTTACATTAAACAGCTATTTTTATTACAAGACAAGAGATTTTGAGTATAATTTGACAGTTGAAGGAGGGCAATTACAATTTTTCATAAGTCTCCGAATAGCCACATTCGCAATCATGCGTGTAATTATCTTCCTCCTCATTGTATCGATCAGGTCCGAATTTGTGTGTGTGTGATGCTTTGGATGTGCGATCATACAAACTGCTTCTCACCTGCATTCTCAATTCTTTCATTTGTTTTGCATATTTCTTTACTTTAGTTTTTTCACGTTTCCCTGATCGGATTTCCTTTTCTTCCAACAATGCTTCCTCTGTGCCCCACACTTCTAACGCTCGTTTTTCGATTTGGACATGCAAATACAACTTCATTTCACCCCAACGTGGATTGTGAGGATTTTTCCTTGAAATAAACTTTAAAACTGGTTCACGTTTATCAATATCACAATCTTTCAGTAAATAGTCATTTTTTGCTTCGGTTCTGGTAATAAGTGAATGCTTGTCTTCTGAATCTCGACATCCATCACAAACGGGATAATCAAAAGTGGTCCAAAGATATGAGGTGAGAAATCCTGAATTACATTCAATGCATTCTTTGAACTCTAAGGGAAGTTCTTCAGTTTCATTTTCAATTCCTTCTAGGAGTTTTTCCAGATCTTCCTCTTCAGTTTCCTTGTCTTCTAGCAAAAAACCGCCACCAGTGTCCTTGAATTTGGTTCCATGCATTTGAATGCGATTGTTTTTGGCAACAGGAACAGCCCTAAAAAATAATTTGATGTAAAAATTGAAATTCCAATAATTTTAAATCATTGTTGCAACTTACTCCTTGTATGGATGTCCCCTTGCTTTACGTCGTTCAATCGCTTTTAATCGATTTTCTTCGATTTTTTGCTTTTGTTCATCTGTTAACCCCATTTCCAATTATTTTGATATCTGCTTCAATACAAAAAATGTTCAATATTACGAAAATTCAATTAAAATGACATTAAATATTAGATTTACACAAAAAAAGGACCGCGCTTAAATTGTTATTATAAATTCACAATACAAACACTTGTTTTGATCTTATTTTGACATGGGATCGTTCATTCATAATTTGAATAAATTTAAGTTTATTGCACTTCCTATTGAAAATATCATAAAATCTTCAATAATTTTATCTCAAAAGCATTAAAAAATAGTTTATATTGAGTGTTTTTCTGAAAACATCATTTATTTGCTGAAATACTTCTTTTAATTGATAAAGGATAGATTTTTCTGTCAATAACAGCCAGCAGGTTTTTCAGATACTCAGGACAACCACCGAATTTACGACTAAAATCTCCTTATGCCCGTCTAGGGACAACTACAGATGTCGCATAAGTAGGAAGCCCGTTAAAAAGGATGATGTGCAGTTAAAAAACAAAAATTGGTCTGTATTTAAAAGACACTTTGAAAGCCTCCTGGAATGCTCTAATTCTATTGATCCGAACAATAGCCACAAACCAAACTGATGTAAGAAGGAAGAAATGAAGATCATTGAAATATATGGTAACTACAGTAATTTTTTAAATTTATTTAAATCGACTAAAATAAATAAATATAATATCCGATAGATAAAAATTCGTATGATATGTGACTGGAATATCTTCAGGAATATCTTCATCCAACATCATTTTCATTTTTCCATGTTCAACAGTGTTAAACGTTGCTGTATTTTTCCATTTTAAAGCCCATGCTTCTTGATGCCTGTAAAAAAGCGTTTTTAGAGATCAATCGCATTTTGTGATTTTCGTGCAATCGTTGTTGTAATTTTATGTTTCAATTCGTATTTTTCTGTCGACATTTGCGAAATGGGACCAAGTTTTCTTATGTGATCATAGTAATGTAATTTCGGTGTTAACTGGCTCATAATTTTTTTATCAGGATACGTTAAGAAGCAAATAATTTTATCAGCTGCTCGCTTCATTTAGTGAATTGGTGACAGAAACGTATGTAATATTTTACTGCTATTCAATGTCTTCGTTACTTACTTGTGACGTGTGGCTGATGTCCTTAGAATGATGTTTATCACAGCACTATATCACAGCTTTAAATTAAATTAAAGGACGTTATTACAATTGAGTATAATTTAAACATAAATTAATACTGATTGTTTAAAGCGTTTTAAATTTATTGTATCGACAGTTGTTATTTTCATTACATTTAAAATATAGCGAATTTTGCTGCTTGTCAAGACGATAATTTGGGAGACGGTGGTGATCATTTGTCCTAATATTTGAGCACTTCTAACATCTGTTAATTTGTTGATTAAATATTGTGGCAGTAATCCATTAACAATTTCATAAATAAATATCAGGACATCATAATACACTCTTTGTTTTACATCTCCCAACATGTCATATATATGGGTAAAGCGGTCTTTCAATAAAATGCTTTTATAATGCTTTGAAAAACTCGATCAGATGACATAAACAAAAATTAAGCACAGTCTATATGTGGTTGTATAAGTGTCTTTACTTACGTTTCTTAAAAACAGATTAAATGACAGCTTCTGCAAAAATTTTGTCAGAACCACAGGTGTCACCCATGAAAACAAGTCCAGAATATCATTGGATCATCCTCTATGAACAGTCCCACATTAGATTTTCCTGTCAAACAAAGATAATTTTTTTTTACATTTCATAAGATATCGTAACAAATTTCGTTTCAATTATTTAGTCCTCGATTTTCTTTAATTTCACCATTGAATTGTGATAATCAAATGTGAAAATTTAATTTAAAATATTAGCAAAAAATTTAGTCAATTGCTCAAAAAGCTAAAAAATGTAAATAAAAAAATAAACAGTTGGGACTATTTTTGTTGGTGTCTCAAATTGTGTGAATCGCAATTAAAAAAGAAAAAAAAAGTGAAAAGTTAAATGGAAAGTGCGTCATCAAAAAAATATTCTCACAAAGATGGTTGTAATTAATCCCGAGAAATTTGAACCAAATTTTGGTGATTTGGGTATGCAAGATGCTTTGCAAAGGTTACACAATGAAATTTTGGAAGTTTTGACTGTGTATGAAGAAAAAGTAGAAGAAGAACCGTAAGTTAAATTTCTGTTTCATTTTAAAAGGAGGAGAATTTCATTGAATTTAATTTATTTTTTTAGATTTATTCAAAGGTGTCACGACTTTTACAAGTATAATGGATCGCTTCATTGGATTTCGGTGCTTGGATCACTATTTTGTTTCATTTTACTACTCATAAGTTGTGATTTCATTGCAGCACTCATATTGTTTATTGTACTAAGTGCTACAGTTTACCTACAATTTCGTGAAAATTATTTGAAGAAAACTGAATTATATCGCAAAGTGAGGACAGTGCTCAAGGAACTTGAAGTTGCCATTGATATGTCACATGAATGGACTTCAGATAATTTTCCGCATATTTATAGTCCGTTATCGCCTTGTGTCTCACTGCAATGGTGTTATCGTGATGGTAAAGTTGTTAATTTGCCATGGGCACTGCTAGTTAAAGGTGATTATATCATACTCCGTCCTGGTCAGACAGCACCTGAAGACTGCACCGAATTAAATGGAAAGCATAAATTTCTTGCTGGTGAAACATATCGATTGTTGACACAAGTGGATCCACCAAATAAGCCAACGGCAAGAGTTCCTTTAGGAGATCTTATTTTGGTTTTGACCAAAACTCCCTTTGTTGAAATCTTAAAGACTGCTTTGGAAAACTTTTTAAATCGCCCGCCGACTATTTTCGACCAACAACGTGACCTTGTAAGTATTAATCCAATATTTACTTGTGTGTGTGTTAAGAGTAATTTTCCCAAGATATCGAATTCCATTTCCACAGAAAAATTTTGATCGATGCGAGGGTATGATTTTCCGAAAATATAGATTAAAATTAGATGATTCGCGCAAACAAAACTAAAAAATAGTAAACTTTGACTGAATGGCGGCCATTTGAAGTATGGCAGATTTTGGCAATTGAGAAAGTCGACAAAATGCATTTTGCTTTTAAAAAAATTATTTTCTATGTGCAAAAAAATAAAAATTATGGGGAAAAATACCTCTTAATTAGAGTGTTTTTTTAAAACCAAGTTGGAGGTTTTTTGGTGAAAGATGAGGGAGTGGCATCGGTTTTTCGTCAAAATTCTGCTATTTTTAAAAATGAGCTCACGAGCGTAAACATTAACCGATTTTAAAGATCTGATGCTTTTTGGAAAGCTGAAAGTCCCCTCTTTCTAAAAATATATAGGTTCTTCTTTGGCAATGGCCTGTGAATAGCTCAAATTTTCAGTTGAAAGTTTTTTTAGGGCAAATCACACAAATTTTCTCATAAAACACGCTATAAACACATGAAGGTGTTAAGATAAAACAAAAATTTCTTCTGCAAAAATGTAGCTTATTTTATCCTGAACAAAGTTGCCATACATCACTTTTGTCCTTTTCATACAAAAAAACTGAATTTTGTGAGCAAAACCGAATAAATGTAATATTTAAAGAATGCTAAACAACACATACCAATATATCTGTTATTTCTAACTTATTGCTTTTAAAAGCACTTATCAAAGAAATACACCTATAGTGTATTCGGCAAAGTTGTAGAAAAATTAATAGTTCTTTAACTTTTTCTTGGGTGGCTTGAATGGTTTTCATACAAAAAAATTGAGTTTTCATCAAAAAACCCAAAATTTGATACAAAATTATGCTAAATTTAAGCTTCGTTCTCTATTTTCTATTAGATTAGTTGGAAAAAAGTGTTAAGTATGTTTTGCAAAAATGTTGTCCTGACTATGCTGAATAAAATTGTCATACACCGCTTTTGTTGATTTGATACGGAAATCTCAATTTTTAATCAAAAAGGATTAATTAATGATAAATATTTAAAATTCAATGGAAAAGCTTGTTAGAATGCCTCTATTTCAAGAAAATAAAAAAAAAACTTTTCAATTATATGAAATCAACAAAAGTGGTGTATGACAACTTTATTCAGCATAGTCAGGACAGCATTTTTGCAAAATATACTTTACACTTTTTTCCAATTAATCTCATAGAAAATAGAGAAAGAAGCTCAAATTTAGCGTAATTTTGTATCAAATTTTAGGTTTTTTGATGAAAACTAAATTTTTTTGTATGAAAACCATTCAAGTCACCCAAGAAAAAGTTAAAGAACTATTAATTTTCTACAACTTTGCCGAATACACTATAGGTGTATTTCTTTTATAAGTGCTTTTAAAATCAATAAGTTAGAAATAACAGATATATTGGTATGTGTTGTTTAGCATTCTTTAAATATTACATTTATTCGGTTTTGCTCACAAAATTCAGTTTTTTTGTATGAAAAGGACAAAAGTGATGTATGGCAACTTTGTTCAGGATAAAATAAGCTACATTTTTGCAGAAGAAATTTTTGTTTTATCTTAACACCTTCATGTGTTTATAGCGTGTTTTGTGAGAAAATTTGCGTGATTTGCCCTAAAAAAACTTTCAACTGAAAATTTGAGCTATTCACAGGCCATTGCCAAAGAAGAACCTATATATTTTTAGAAAGAGGGGACTTTCAGCTTTCCAAAAAGCATCAGATCTTTAAAATCGGTTAATGTTTACGCTCGTGAGCTCATTTTTAAAAATAGCAGAATTTTGACGAAAAACCGATGCCACTCCTTCATCTTTCACCAAAAAACCTTCAACTTGGATTCAAAAAAACACTCTAATTAAGAGGTATTTTTTCCCATAATTTTTTTTTTTTTTGCATAGAAAATAATTTTTTTAAAAGCAAAATGCATTTTGTCGACTTTCTCAATTGCCAAAATCTGCCATACTTCAAATGGCCGCCATTCAGTCAAAGTTTACTATTTTTTAGTTTTGTTTGCGCGAATCATCTAATTTTAATCTATATTTTCGGAAAATCATACCCTCGCATCGATCAAAATTTTTCTGTGGAAAAAGTATACCTATTCGTTCGATATCTTGGGAAAATCACTCTTAAATAATCATAAGTGCTAATTGAATTAAATTTTATTTTTGGTTTAGTTAATCACTCGTTCTATACAACAGTGGGGATTTATCTTTATACTAATTATCACACTTTTAACGGGTATTTTACGATATACAGGCGTATATTTACAAGGCAAAACCCAATTTAACTGGACTGAAGTTTTCATTGTGAATCCAGTTGCTGCAACGTTGCCTCTTCTTCCACTCATCTTGCCAATTGTATGGGTTGCCATTTCGTTGTGGGGTGTTGCGAGACTCCAAACAATTTTATCTGTCGCCCCAATTTTGAATAACAACGAACAACAAAAGTCATTTCAGGAAGATCTCGAATCACCAAGTGATCTTGAATGTGATCACATTGTATTGCCACGTCGTGATGTCTTCTATCACTGGTTAAATTTAATCATGGGTGATAGTGCTCTCTTAGGACGTAGTACCAATGTCGTACAAGTGCTGGGAACTGTAACCGCCCTCTGCTGTGTCGATAAAAAAGGCATTTTAAGTTGGCCGAATCCAACTGCAGAAAAAGTCTTCTTTCTCCGCAATCCATCTGATACAAGTTCAAATAAAAGTAGTTCGAGTAGTTTGAGTTCCGAAGATGATATTGATATGCCACAACATGATGGGCCGGTCACAGAAGTGCTGGATTTGACACACGATCAACATTCACCATTCAAACTTGAATTTGATGATCATGAATGGAAGGCTCATATCAATTCATTGAAACCACTTGGTAATATTTCTATTCATATGAAATTTAAATTGAATTTTTAAATAAAATTTTTATTTTCACAGGACTCGCCATTTTAGTAAACACCTGTTGCCCGCTCACTCAAAAACACTACGCCAGTTTTTGTGGACACATTTCCGCTCAATTTGACAAAAATCTTGTTCCTGTTACAAATAGGTACTCATTTGTCGAATCGAGAATTATAAGCTTTTCGCATGGGTACGTGGCGTGCTGTTTTTTTTATTTTTTTTTCTTTTAATTTTCTCCTTTTATATTCATAATGATTTTAATACTTTTTTATTCTCTTTTTATTGAAATGAAACCAAAAAAAAAATCCTTGCATTTTGTCCTGAAATTGAAATTGGAATTTTTGTGCACAAAATTTTTATTTGAGTTAAAAAAAACGCTTTTTTTAATTGGCAAAATTACTCTCAAAATTTTTAAAAAACAGTTCAAGAGTTTTTTTTATTAAAAAAAATGTTCTAATATTAACATTTAAAAAAAAACCGGAAACAGGAAGTATTTTTTGAATAAATTAAATCATAATCACCATTAAAATTGACACCATTTGTGAATTAAAATCTTTTTCATTAATTAAATTTAATTTTACTTTTTTTAATATGGTGTTTTGGAGTTCACTTACCTGTAATTTTCAATCAAATCGTACTGAAGTCACATTAAAATTTATATTTTTATACTGACATTGCACGAGATACCAATTCGGTCTTTAATCAAATCCTTTACAATTCATGGAAAATTTACAAAAAACCAGGCGTCTCCATTGTACATCATTTTAGATTTTTAAGGAACCAAAAGCCAGGCGTCTCCATTTTATCTTATTTTATTTTTCTTTTTGTAAAAAAAAGCCAGGCGTTTCCATTTTTCCAATCAAAATGTGCAATGTGTTAAAAATTGATCAGGATTAGCTGACTTCAGTACAATTCAATTCATTTTTCCTGTAAACTTAACTTAAAAATTTTATTTTATTTTATTTTGAATTGCGTTCATCATTGACATTGTTCGCACACATTTTGAATGTATTTCATTAATTTCACATTCAATTAATCATATTTTAATTATTATTTTATGGCTTGTGCATCTTCTTATTTAAATTTTAATTATTTTTTTCTGGAATTTCATGGTTTGATGATGTTTTGCATTGAAATATCATTAGAGTAGATACAAAATTGGTGTTTTGTGTGGCGAAAAATATTTGAAATTGAAATTTTTAACTTTAAAGTAGTTAAAATTTGATATTTAAAATTAAAATTAATTTAAAATGTTAAAATGAAATTCTAATAAATTTTTCTTTGAAATGTCTAGGAGATGTTTGTGTGAATTGGCACGCCAAATTGGTTTCTCAACACAAGCAAGGAGTATTTTCCAGTTATCAGGACAGATTTCAAGTTACCGTCATTTGGTGAGTATTCAAATTTAATTGTAATTTAATTTTTAAATTTAATTTTTTTTTTTCACAGCAACCTGAGATCGTGAGACGCGAAATGAGATTGGCCAAGTCATTGCATATCACAAAAGTTAAAGTTCCTTTTCCACATTCAATGTCGGTCGTTGTTAAGGAATCGCCTTCAGGTTCACTTCAACTCCTCACACAAGGAACTGCTGACATTGTGCTCGATTGTTGTGACGATTACTGGAATGGAAAAGACCTGAAACCGTTATCACGTGAAGATCGAAAGCGTGCTCTTGATTTTTATCAGAGAAATGCCTTAACAGCTTATTGCACTGCATTTGCCTATAAGCCACTGAGACATGGAATTTTCGGTGCATTGTCTGGAGAAAATGAACAAAATGTGGCATATTTGGAACTTCCACCTGAGTCACGATACAAAATGCCACATGTCGATAAGAGTCATTGTGATTTTGATGATCACATGCCACAATTGACACATTCATTGAGCACAGATTCGTTGCTTTTCTCTGAGAACAAAACGGAAGATATTGGAGATGAAGATGGATGTTTTGAGATGCAATGTCATCAAGTCTTCATCGGAATGGTTACGATGCAGTATCAAGCCCAACTTGATATTGTCCAATTAATTGAACGTCTCGATCGGGCTTGCATTCGTTTTGTGCACTTTAGTAAGGAGAATGAATTGAGATCTCGCGTATTTTCAGAGAAAATGGGGTTAGAATCCGGTTGGAATTGTCACATTTCATTGTTATCCGATGACAAAAGCAATATTCCATCTCCAAAAAATTCAGTTAATTTTGATTTTGATACTGAGCCAACGGAAAATCATCGTCTCCTTGTTCCAAGTACCCTTGAATCGACAAAAACCTTAAGTTCATCGGCTCCCTGTGCCATAAGCCAACAACCAATTTCCTCGCATAACTCAAAAGACAGTCTTGCAATGGATCATGGTACAAGTCATCGTGCCTCAAAGGACTCAGCAATGGAGGAAAATTGTCGATCACTCAGTTGCCTTAGTGAAATTACGGAACAAAGTGCTCCAATCAACTTTGACATGTCAAATCGAGCTAAATTACCGAGAGGCATCGAAAATATAAGACCTCACCTGGAAAATGTGGATAATGTTCCGTTACTTGTATCACTATTTACTGATTGTTCGGCCGAGGCCACACGTGAAATGCTCAGTATTATGCAACAATATGGCGAAATCGTTGTTTGTCTCGGCTCAAGTGCAAGCAATGCTAATTGTGAAATTTTCCTGACAGCAGATTGTAGTATTGCCATTGAACCCCTGTATCCACAAGTGTGTCAAGACTATCCGGCATACACCGAAGCAAACATTTACAATAATAGTACAAGGATAAAAGACACAAAACGTTCAAAATTTTTTAGTTCAGTCATGGAACGACCTGTCACAATTTCACCAATTTATTTAAGTAGAGTTTTAAACTCAATTCCATGCTCAATTTCGATGTTACGAGATGATCCGTTATCGATTGTGACATTAATTGAGTTGTCACGACGATTTTCTGTTGGATTCTGGAACTGTATTCAGGTAATTTAGGGTAAAATTTAAGGTAAAATAAAATTTTTTGACCCAATCCTTCTTTGACAGTTTTGGGCAAGTTGTGCATGTTCATTCACACTCCTCAATACGATAATTGCCTGCCTGACATTGCCACCGATCATCACCCCAATCATCATCTTATATTTCATGTGCATTGCAGTTCCATTACTTTCCGTGTCATTAGTCCGAGTTGAGCCAGATCCTTTGGTGAGTCACCTAACAAAAAATTTAATAAAAAAAATTTCCTTGAAAAACAATTTTTTTCTCCCAATTCAACAGATATTGAATCGAGCAACCGGTAAAAAGCAGACTTCTCTCAATTCAAATTTGTTTATTTTTGTTCTGTGGTGCTATGGATGTAAATTCTTGCCTATGATAGTTACTATGGTACATTTCATATTTTTTTTTTTGAAATCAAAATCACAATTAAATGAAATTTTCAGATTCTTGCATATTGTTCCTTTGTATCGCATCCTGTGATTGTTATCAACAATGATGATGAAAATTATGAAAAAGACCTTCAATTAGCACGGCACTTTATTGTTTTTGGTATAATTTTACATTTAATTGCAATTTCATCGACTTTCGTTCATCGTGACTACTCAATTTGGGAGAAAAATCCATTTAGGAATGTTTGTTGGTTGAGTAGCTGTGCATTGTTGTGAGTAGTTTTTTTTTAAATTTCATTAAAAATTGATTTTTTACTAAAATATTTTTTTTTAAATTTTTTCATTGCAGATTTGGATTTCATATTGTTGTTATTTTGTTACAATTCGTTTTAAATGATTACGTTATACACGAAGTTGAACGAATTTGGCCGATTTGTTTATTTTTGCTGATTTCAGTTACCGTTACCTATGCAATCGCTGAATTTATTAAATGGGAGGAAATCAAGTAAGATAGATTTGAAATTAATTTCAGATAATTTGAGTGCATTTCCTGTCGATTTGAAAAAAAAAAATGCAATGGTACACTCGTGCCGTTTGACCGTCAGTGATTTGTTGAAAAACTTGAAAACAGAAATCTGATTTTTTTCTAAATTTGTTTAATTAAAATTAACTAAGGCCGCGACAAATGGAAATCGAAAGTTTTGTCCTAATGCAATAAAATGTTAGATGGGGGGGGCAAAAAAAAAAAAAAGTTCCACTCAGAAATTATGGTTTTGAGGCAATTTTTTTGAAATAACACTAATAACAGACGCATAATTACTTACATTTGTAATTAATTGTCTTTTGAGAATGTAATTGGCAACATTTTACAAAGAAATCATCAAATCGATCAATTCTGATTTTGGTGACACTCAGAAATTAACCAAAAATTTTCGATTTCAAAATTTTGTAAAAGGAATTTTAATTGATTTTTTTTGTTTATTTAGTTTTTTTTCTGGCTAATTTAACACAATAACGTAAATTTTACTTAAAAATCGTTTAAATTTTCTAAAATACATGAATTTTATATTGAAAATCCGGTTCAAAAAAATTTTTTTTTTTTTGCCCCTCGTCATTTTTGACTTTTCAAAAGGGGCATCGGATAAAACTTTTAAAATTCATTTGTCGCGGCCTAATAGTCTTTTCAAAAAATTTATAATTTTCTATAAACATGTTTTTTCAAACCGTCAAATTTTGCTGTGCCGTCGAACTTTTGAAAAGCTTTAAAGTTTTCTAAAAACCACGATTTATTTTTAAACTGCCGAGTTTTCAAAAACCTTTAAAATTTCCTAAAAAACCACTATTTTTTCAAGAACCGTCGAACTTTTAAAAAACTTTAAAATTTTTTTAAAACCGTCCAACTTTTAAAAAACTTTAAAATTTCCTTAAAACCACGATTTTTTTAAAAACCGTCGAACTTTTGCAATTTCCTGAAAACCACGATTTTTTTTAAAACCGTCGAACTTTTAAAAAAATTTGAAATTTCCTTAAAACCACGATTTTTTTTAGCTGTCGAGTTTACAGCAAATTTTATATGTTGAAGATTTTTTTTGTAAATTCCATCAATGGAAATGCGCTTATGTGAATCGTTCACCATTACGTTGAACGATTTTCTGATAATTTTTTTTTATTTTAATTTCAGAGTCAACGTTCGATACCAAAGAAGAGCACGTTTAGACTTTGGCACCAAATTAGGAATGAATTCACCGTTTTAGATGAATTTTAATATTAATTAAATTTAATTTCTTCTTAATTCTCTGAGATTAATTTATTTATTTTGCGTTAAATATTTAAGTTGTTAATCAAGGAAAGTTCAATCACGGATAAAACGTAAAAGCAGAAATCAATCATTAGTTAGCTTAGATTTAAATAAAAAAAAACGTTTACAATATTTAAGAAAAAGCAATATATTTAGCGACAAACCATTTGTATGACTATTTAACTGAAAGTCTTCTTGACTTTGAAGGATTTTCTAGTAGACTGACTTAAAATTTCTGAATCAATGGAAAATTGTAATAAAAACAATGAATGTATATTTCAATAATTTATTGCGTCATTTTATTTTAATTTTAATTTTGTCTCTCAGCTAATTGTTTCAATTGCTTTAAAACGGTTTCCTGTAACTTTTTCTTGTCCCGCTCTGATCGCTTCAGCACCGAAAACATGGTTTTCTTGTCAGCTTCACGAATTTTCTCGAGGACTGCAATCACAGTGACGGGCAACACCAAAGAATATCGATTATCTGGTTTTCCAAAATCATGCAAGTAAACACTCCATTCCTCGAGAATGAGTAAATCAAGAAGTTGCCGTACTTGTGCAAAGTATTTTAATAATTCACCTTCTTTAATACCAGGAACTGGATCTGATGCTGCAAATAATTCGCATTGCATTAAATCCAAGCTAATTTGTTGTAAGGCTCCCAATGAAATTTGTTTTACATCGTCACTCAGGATTAAGTTGTATGTTGAATTGGCGATGTGTTCACATGCTTTGCGACACGCTGATCTTGCAACTCCAGGCAAAATGTTCGAAAAACTCTGGAAAGTGTGTTGAAGGAATGCAATCATGTCGGTGATGAATGGTGAAGCGTGTCCAATTGGTTCGGCAAGTAACCAGTCATAGCCCTCGAGTTCTTGGAAAAATTCATCGAGTTTTGTGCATAATTTTGTAGCAACTTGTTGTTCAGCTTCCGATCGAGCTACATGAAACATTGCTGTTGGCGTTTGATTAAGGCCTTGTTGGGTTCCAGTTACCTTACACACAAAATCGTCCAGAAATGGACCTGCTTTCTCCAAATACTGCGTATCAATTATGATTTGAATTACTTGCATCAAAGCTAAACTCGGATTACGAAATACTGCAGATAAGCATCCACTGAAACTACGTGTAAGGAGTAAATTGGCAGCTTTGCGAACCATTGCCGCAATTTCACTGGGACTCAATGTCAGTTCCTCCGAAAATTTCATGCAAGCGTACATGAATTCCTTTGCCTGATGATACACTTCAGGAACCATTTGTGAAAATGGGAATTTCTTCGGGAAATCTGCTGCTTCAAGTTGATCTGAGTGAAATGGAAATTTCTCTAGAACAGCGTCATATTCATCTTGAGTCACGGTCTCTAAAGGTAAGAAGTTGCTTTGATCTAAAATGTCACGAAATTTATTTACCCAATTTTGTAACAGCACTTCATTGTAATGGTCACGCATTTCCAACAAGAAATCCCACAATTGTGACACCGTATAACCATAATTTTTCAATGTCGTAATACTTAACATGATTAAATTCTTGATTCTAAGTAATATATTTGGATCAGTACATGATGACGAACTCATACTCAAGACATTGACTGCTCTAGTGAGAGATGATGACCATAAATCGTCTAAGTAGGAGCTTGTCACTACGTCACCTGCTGTGTGCATGACATGATTTTCAACGATGAAAAAGCCTACAATTGAATAAATGTATGTTTTATAGGCCTCTAAATTGTCATGCATTGCTGGTGGAGCTTGAAGCACTAATTTTGCTTGATCTTTCCGTTGTTGACGGTAATCTTTCTCAAAATATTCCTTGTCATTAAGTACGGTGTAGATGTGAAGACATCGATAAATTGGTGAAAAATCAATCAAATCTTGCACACTCAAGTCTTCCTCATCCACAGCGTATTCGCGATTCAGGGATGCCTCATGATCCCTTATAATTGAATCTAGATCCCGTTTTTGAATTTCCTTTGTATGTCGCATTGCAACTTCACCAATACGTGGACAAAATTTCCGAATATTTTCCAAAAATTCACGAAAATCATCTTCAGACGATTTTTTAATCTTTTCTTTCAATTTCGGAACTGCCTCTTTCATTTGAATCGCAAATTTATATTGCGCCACTTTAGGTAAATGTTCATTCTCGAGAATTTCAAGTGTTTTCAAGGCAGGATAGTATCGCTTCTCATTGACTTGCTTCAGCAATTTCGTGTAACATTCAAGGACTGGAATGCAATTTGAAAGTCCTTCGATTGTGCTTGCAATACTGCCTTCGACTTTTCTGGCCTTGATTAGGTCATTCCCCTTTGCAAGAATTCCATCAGATGCGTTTTTCAATTCACCATCCAATCGTAAGACTTCCTCGTTTAAGCCTTGGGCTTGTGATCGAACTTGCAAAAGTTCTTTTGTTGATTCAATGAATCCTTGATAATATAAATTGCATATTTTTTCAATGTCTTTGTCGTGACTTTTGATGCGATTATCCAAGAGTTCGGATACTTTTTCGAATGATGTGTTGGACTCGAGTATCTGTCGGAATGTAGGTCCCCAAAAATCATCCACAGATTCAATATCTTGAATCGAAATGTTTGCCATGTGAGATTAATTTAAGGTTGATTGAATGATTTTTAATAGAATTTTAAAAATTAGGGATTTGAGAAGATTTTTGGAAAAAAATTTAATACGCCTTGTTTTTGTTTTGATTCAAATTGAAATGTCAAACTCAAATGAAGGGCAAATTTTTGTATATACTGAAATAAATGTCGTTCATATAAAATTAAACGATTTTCATACTTAATTCAAATAATATTTTCTGAGATCAATTTGAGAACAAGGTACTTCATATTGGAACAAAAAATTAAAAATATTAAATTCTGAGCACAATGACCGCTGAACATCGCTACAAAGCTTTAATTTCTGTACAGTTAAATCTGAGCATTTGACCAAAGAGACGATACTAAGGTTCCTTTACGAAAAAACGAGTTGCTCTAAGCTAGGTTACATTCTTGGTACACTATAACCGGAAACAAAATCAGGTAAGAAATACCAAAAAATAAAAAGAACGGCTACGAGCGTCCGAAGGTCTGTAAAGGTTATGCTTCATAAGGCAAAAATTATATGCACATTTTACGATGTAGCATACGAGCAAAACCATAATTTATGGCTAAGTGGATCAAAATATTGGCTAAGTATTACTAAAAGTCCAAAAGTATCTCTTTTTCTATTAAAAATTCAGAATGATGTTTAAAATAACAACTCATTTTATCATTAAAGAACAGTTACCATTATTATTGGAGACGGCCAAGAATAAGAGAATGTTACAATATTATATACCCTATAACAAATGTCATTAAAGCTCAGATGAAAAGTACTTCAAGAGTACTTCGAGAATTACCTTTAAACTTTCTTAGCAGAAAATACACCAATTCATTTTGGTATCATAATTTTTTGGAAAAATATGATGCTTAATCATATTGTATTGATGGTTGAGTTATCTGGTGGATGTAAGAACCTTCGGAAAGATCTGGATAGACTTGGAAGAACTTTCACTGGTAACGATCAGGAGCTTGAAGCACTGATTGAGATCAAAAATGTGATTATGGATAAAAAGAGTCCACCCTTTTTTTATTTTACCAGTCCAAAACGGAGGAACAGGTTTAATAGCACATATTAAACAGCATAAACTCTTTTTTTTTAGTTATCTAAATTTCCCCGATACATTTCCCAGGTACAAGTCTAGCAATCTCCAAAGATGCGAAAGCATAAAAATATATGACAAATTATGCTTGAAAGATTAGATCTGAGTAGAACCAAAAAAATATTCAAAGCAGAAACCAGCTGCAACTATTTGGTCCATCAGTCTACTCCCCAGCTAATGATGATATTACGTGATCACTCACCATGAATCAAAATATTTAACATCTTCCTATAAAAAGTTTGAAAATTCAAATGAAATTTATTTCAAAAATAGAAAAATTCGAATAAGAAAGAATCTGTTGGTTAGAAAAAGATATTTTGGTATATAGAATTTAATTTCAGGTACAAATAATAAAAACCACTCATATTCTATTTCATTTTCCATTCCATTTCCAAACTTCATAAATATTTAATATAAACAAAACATCAAAACCGCATCAATTCATAACTATTCGTTCTAGAATCGATTAAATTTCAACCATTTTTAAAATAAAATTACAAAAATATATTTAAAAGAATACATTTTCCTTTAAAAACAAACCAAAACACTTGAAATGGGTCGTCGTAAGTCAAAAAGAAAGCCACCACCAAAACGCAAAGCCATCGAACCTTTGGATCAACAATTCAATTGCCCTTTTTGTAATCATGAGAAGTCGTGCGAAGTTAAAATGTAAGAAAATTTTAATTTCTATTTAAATTGAAATAATTTCAATTTTTTCATTTGAAAACAGGGACAAAAGTCGAAATACAGCGAAGATAATGTGTCGAGTTTGTATGGAGGATTTCCAGACCACAATAAATTTCTTATCAGAACCGGTGGATGTCTATAATGATTGGGTGGATGCTTGTGAAACGGCAAATTAAAGGGAAACAGAAATGACGAATAACTTATTAATTCCTTTTTTTACTTATATTTCTTTAAATCTCTAATGATATGTTCAAGTTTCATTGAAAATCAACAATTTGACATGAATTTACAATAAACTTAAGAATAAAATGTAATACTTTGGACTACATTATAACTTAAATTAAATAAATGTAAACTAGCTAGAAACAGTTTCGGGCTTTGGTGCTTCTTTGTGTTTAATGTAACAGAGGAAAATGTTGTACAAGGTTGTGATTCCGTTAATGTACAGGACCCGATATCTCAGTGGCAGGAAATAAAAGTTGATGAATTGGCATGGAGGCCAAATGAGCCTGTAATTAAAAAAAAAAAAACTAATTTAAATTCATTTTTATGGTAATTCACACGTCTCACCAATCCGCTTTATAAACAGTAAAGAATTTCGATTGAACTTCCTCATGCGATTCATCGAGTGTCAATCCTTCCATGAGGCAAGCAGGATAAAAGTACGAAGCGATGAAAATCGGTGAAGCAACAAACTGGTCTAACATGATTTTCTTAAAAACCGTTCGTCCATCATTTTTCGGCATAATTCTGTCGACCCATCCATAGAAATAGTGATGCATTGGTCCTTGGAGTGTTCCCACAATTGTCATCCTTGCAATTCGTTTCAAATCAAATCCCTCATCCTTTTCACCGATTTTCTGTTCAATCGTCTGAGCAGCAATATCCCCAAACATCATCAAACCACCAGAACTTATTGTGTTGAAGAGTAGCAAATGTTTCGTCATAATCCGATTCCATAACCCTCCTTTTTCAGTGACCTTGGTTTCAGATTTGATCACAGCTTCAACATTTTTCAATGCAGCACGTTTCCCCAGGAAAAAATTAATTAACCGTCTCATTTTTTTTTATTTTTCTTTAAATTAAATACCCAAATCTTTCAAAAATTCCAATTAACTTCAAATCAATTATCTAGAAAAAAAAATTACATAAAATTACACAATATTACACAATCAAATTCAATGTAAAAATATCCTTTTTAAATATTACATACCTGTGTTTTTCCCACAATCGTAATAATTTCAAATTTTTCCTTCCTTTTCAGGCTTCATGGTTATATAACATTTTTATTATACAATTTTTTCCAACACATTTCGAGTTTGGATATCATTTCAATGAATTTTTTCTGATTAATCATTCAAAAATCCTCATTCTGACGACATTGTAATGTAAACAGTGTTTTGGTGAATGAAACAGAAAAAAATTTGACATTTTAATCATGTGTTTTTGATGTTTCTGTGTGTGTTATGTTTATGTAGATGGACGTATATAATAATCTATGTGTATATAATATAAAACTTTATTAGTTTTTCTCTTATCAGTGAGAAGAAATAAAAATAAAAAAATAATCCTTACCTACCTGGAAGGCCTTATGACCGTAAAATGAGATGACATGACATTGAATGTAATTAAAAATTCAATGAAAATCAATTTTGATTGAATCATTTTAAGTTATTTCAGGAAATGAAAAATTTCGTTTATAATCAAAGAATTACTAGTCTTGGAGAAGGGAAGGGATAGTAAAAATTCAAAATAGATTCTCCATATACTAAGAAAAGATGAGAGTGTGTCCAAGAAGAGATGAAGGATTTATGTTTTGCTTATCTAGAATCGCCATCTGAATTTGCGACTCATTTGAAAGCTCAAAAAAGTCTTAGAAATCAAGCTCTGAAAATGGATTTTGGTCTTCCTCGTCTGACATGGACAACAAATCCTTTTTTTAATTTAACGCAAGATGGCTTAACTGTTAAAATAGGCTTTGAGTACATTTGACCGTGTCTCAATTATGAAACTCATAATTTTGAGCACTTAACCTTTGATCCTAGTATCTCAATACATCTGACAGCATCGACTTTTAACCAAAAATGTGTCAAATAATTCCAATACATGTCAGAAGTTGGAAAAGGGTTGTGTTTCTACCGCGTTAGCTTAAAGGTTCTTTTTTTATAGTGTCTTAAAAATGCAATTTTGTTCTTTCTGTAAATCTTCGGATGCTTTTAATGAGGACTTTTTGGAGGAAAATTTCAATGTAAAAATTGAGCGGATCCATCAAGCGTGCATTAGGAACCTTGCTTATTTATTGCTTACACTTACCATACTAGCAACTTACTTCATACTTACTTTAATCTTACTCAATACTTAAAAAATAAGAAGCAAGGACTCAAAGAGATAAATTCAAACAAAATTCAGTTAAATGTATAAGTTTTTTTTTATTATTTATTAGTTTAGCTAATTATCTTATTTAAAATTAATATACAATTTATATTTATTTTAATGGATTTTTTCATAATAATTTACAATAAAATTATTTTTGTTTATATTTGCAATTTTATATCCTTATTTTTATAATATTCCTTTATTAATTTATTTTTCATATATATATTTTGGAGTAAAAAGGACTTCTAAACCTTCTTTTTTCATTCAAATATATATAATTTTTGTTTCATTTTAATTTTAATACTAAATATAATTATTTTTATTATATTTTCATATGTGTACGACGTTTTCAAATTTATTTTGCTCAATAGTTTTCTTTTTAATTTTAATAAATATTCTTGAGTTGTTCCATTGCTCATTTATAACAAAATAATATTAATGTGTCATTTTCTTCATAGGACTAGATTTTTTGTTTTTATTGAAAATTTCTGGAATTTTTAATACTTTTCGTGTTTAATTTTTTTTGTTTTGATAATTGACAGATTTATATTCATTGATTAAAATAAAATTGTAATAATAGATCAAATAAAAAAATTATTGGATTTTAAAATCTCACAACCTGTTTATAGTTAAATTATCGTTACTGATTTGTTCCTCTGTTAAATTTTGTTTTGAGAGATTTCAAAAATCACAAAACGTTAAAACTGATGTAAAACTTAATTCTGGTAAATTTTGTTCAATTTATTACTAACTACCGACCATAATGTGTGTTGAAAATGCATCAGGCATATCATTTTCATAACAAACGATACTTGAATCCATTAAAGGTGTTTTAAGGAAATCATCTGAACCGAATGATGTTAATTTGTAACAATTTGGTAGTACGTCATAGCCTAAATCTGTGTCAAGATAATTTGTTGTTGTGGTGCTGGAAAGCGAGGAATTGAAACTACTACTACAACTATTGGATGTGATATTGTAATTTGTTGTGTGGGAAGTAAATAGTTCATTATTGTTAAGTGGATCTAGTGCCGATTGTGATGAAAGACTCAATACTGAGCCCCAATTAATTGATTTGAGTTGGCCATCAGGCGATAGGTCTGTGTTTTCCGGTGTATCACCATACCCTGAATCTGTGTCAGGATATCCATTTGATGCTGGGAATGGTGTCGCCCTGCCCGATTGTGGATCTTTCATCATATAATACTCGTAAAATTGCAGTGGAGGTGGTGGATCTTCAAAATCATTTTGTGGCTGCATCCTATTGTGATTTGTATAGGATTGCATTACATTATTACTACTATTAGGATTATTTTCACTATATTCATTTCGTTTTTGTTGCTGTTGTTGCTGCTGCTGCTGTTGTTGGGTATTACTTTGAATCTGGCTTCCATCATTGGTTGTATTACCACCTACTATCACATACCTATTATTACCAACTACTACATGAGGTCTACTGGCATAATCACTTTGTTGTTGTTGCTGTTGTTTTTGTTGAGCAGCTATTAGAGCATTTGTTTGAGCCAAACTTTGTTGTCGTTTCATTTGACGTTTTTCTGTTTCAATTTCCTTCTCAATCGTCTTCAACGTATTACATATTAACACTGATCTATATAATGACTGATCGGAGGCTTGTCGAAACCTGGATAATTTAAACATTGACAAATTCATCATGCGTAATCTCTTTTCTTTGTAACATTGTTTATTATTGCACCAGTTATTTTTGCCATCGCAACACCGTTTAATGTGTCGCGTTGTATTTGAATTGAAGAATGTATAAGTCCCTAATTCCGTGTATGATTTTCCATTTTCAGCACATCTAATTGTTTGTGGTGGATCTGATATAGGCATTGGTTCGTTTGGATGATAGGCATATGTCCATGATCCATAACGATAATTTGGTATCCTTGAACAATTATTTGGATTGTTATATGATGATGTAAAGGGGGGAGATGGTGGTGGTGCTGACATATTACAAACAGGTGGTGCAGGATTAATTGGCAAATCATCTTCATCAAAGTCATCCTCAAAATCATCAATATCTTCATCGAGGTCATCAGTTGGTGAAAATACTGCTTCTAGTGATGATCTTGTGATTTTAACACCACCCCATGCTTCATCGGGAACAGCAACTGCCTGCAGTTTGCTAATTGGATCGATTACTGTCTCATTATCATCTGTCGAATTATTCCATGAATTTTGAATACTTGGCCGATTATTATTTAATGCTGATGGAGTATTTAGTTTTGCTAAAGTTAATTCATGACCACGACCTGTTAATTCGGGTAAGCGTGGCTTTGTACTATTTACCGCCTCACCATTTGTGATCGGCTTATGCGTTGTAATTGATGCAGTTTCACTACTATTAACCGTGATCAAAGTATTAGAAGAATTTTCGGTATTAGAAGTGTTAAGTGTTATAGAAGTCGATGTTGATTCTGAACATGTTAAAGATGTTGAGGAACTTGTACTACTATTACTAGTTGTTATTGTTTCAGTTACATTTGTTATTGTGTGCGAGTCATCTAGACGAGGATTTTTCTCAGGAGTACAATTTGGTTGAATGTCACTTAAGTCAGTGCATGCACCTATTTCATATTTTCGTTTACTTGCAGCTACTTGAAGTCCCATCATTGCCTTTTCTGTAAATAAACAAAAAAAAAAACAAATCATTAGTAAAAATATTTTAAAAATTTTAACGGTTTTTTTCTAACTTTAAATTCAAATAATTCAATATCCTTTATCAATATTTAAATGAATAAGTTTTCCAGAGCTCATTTGACCTCCTTTTGACATTTGTAATTCAAATTATAAGAGAGTTCAAAGCGGTAAAAAAAAATTTGAAAGTTTTCTTCATCATTATTATTTTATTTTTTTTTTAAATTCAAATCATTATTAAAACGACAAAGCAAAATGTGAAGAAACATACTCAGAAAGCAAAATGTGTAAACGCAAGTAAAAGGCATTCAGTACAAATATAAATATATATAAAAAAACATTATTATTTTGATGGAGACTCATATAACGTCAGAGTATACGTACAATATAAATAAAATATAATATGATGAAAAATCTTGTATTAAAAACATTCGTTCGTTCGTTAGTTTGTTCGTTCATTCAATTTATTTCATTATTTTATATTATATTTTCTGTTTTGCCTTGCTTTTGAACAGTAAACTCAATATCATTTTGCCTACACACAGTATAAAAAAAACTGAAGTAATGTTATATAAAGAAACAGAAGAAGAAAAAAAATTACTTCGTACAATTCAGACATATTAACAATAAAATGACTGAAAAATAACCATGGAGTTGAATGGAACTGGAAATAGGATGTCTCACAAGATTTAAGTGAGGCTTCGAGGCTTGTTCAGTGAAATAAGTTGATCAGTAATGTTATTCTGACATATGATCTCATATGAGATCACAAACTGTCATTTAAGGTTATTTGTATTTAGCTTTGTTCAAGAGGATTTTACACGAGGTCTGAACAGTTTTTTGTGTAAGACCGAAGAGTGATCATTTAAAACTGTTCAAGATTCAATTTAAATCCGTCTCGATTCGTAGAAAAAACTTTAAAAATATAATTCAATTTTCAAGACACCCTAATTAAGGTAAACAAAATTTTAACTGAACAGTCATCGATTTTTCTGAAGTAAGTCCAGCTTTTTAAGAGCTCATATCCTTAATTGTGATCCCAGTTCACAGTATGGAATCTCAGTGAAACTCTGAAATGAAAATTTTATCTATTTCTTTGGGAAAAAACATATTTCTGTTCTCTACCACAATTTATAAAACAAAGTTAAAAACATTCATTGTTCTCAGTATCTCGGCATATCATTGGTATGATGTTGATCGTACAAACTCTTTTGATGGGAATTTACATTCGATTCAGTATAATATTCAGAGTTGGTGTTTTTCATATACAAGTCTCTCTACACTATAAAAGTACAACAACAAATAATTTCGAAATAAAATTCATTGTGTGATTTGACTCAATGTTTGTTTCACGTATAAAATGCATGGTAGTTTTACTAGTGTTTCTAGCAAACTACATACTAGAGATTTCATGTAGAAAGAGTTTTTTAGTTCATACACTTTTATAATAATAATAATAATATTATAAAATGTGTAGTATGTTTTAATGAAAGAGGAATTTACTCATATACTTTGTGTATACGAGGTATCGACCCTTCAAGGCAAAACTGGAATAGGATTGATTAGAAGACTGTTTTGACATGAAATGTATGATTTTAACTCTGGAGGGCAACAAATGTGAATCAGGTGTATTTTAAATGTAGTGTTAAAGCTCTTTTGTATTGTTATCTCAATTTCAATTTTCCTTCAACTTCTTATCTATTCAAATTGATATGAAATCAATTAACCAGGACCTTATTTGTCTTACCTCCATGTAATGAGATTCAGGAAAAATACGTTTTGACATGTTTTTTGGTCATTTAAAAAAAAATAAAACAGGAGGCGTTTAATATGAATATTACTGAAAACAGAATCAAATACCAGAAAATTTACGAACCGGATACCGGTTTCATCGAAGGCCATATTATTTATAATAATACAAAATACTAATAATATACACAAAAAAATACAAAGTAGAAAAAAATTGTTAAAATTTTGTTGAATTTAAAATTTTATTAGAGATGTGTTCTCACTTGATTCATTTTTTTATAAAAACAAAAAGGAATATAACCTTAAAAGAGATGAGTTTAATTCGAAATCCACGTAATGTCCTTTCGAACAGAGCTTAAATGAATTTTACTTTAAAATCCTGATTTGTAATGTAATTTTCATAGTGTAACATAAAAGTTAGAGTTAACTTATAATAAATTGATACATTTTTGACGCAAAACACACAAATAATAAGCACATAAGCAACCATTTTCATATTTCACACACGAAAAAAGTAAATCTAATATGAAAAAGTTTGATTATTTAATGAAAACTAAGCACGCAACTTTCTGGATTTCGTTTACTTTGTTATTAACAGGAAAATCATCATAAAAAAGTATAATCAAACACGATTTAACATTTTAAGACTTTTAAGGCACTAAGGGATTGACAAGCTTGAAAATATTACATTTAAAGGAAATTCGACTTTTAACGAATTTTCAATTTAAATTTTTAAGAGCGCACTTTTTAAAGCAAGTCATATAACGTTTTTTTGTGTAGCACAAAATTTGTTTTCTTTGCAATACTGAATCATACATGTAAAATATGAAAGGAACATTTATATGAACACACAATTATGACCATTCATTTGAATGTAAATATTCAGTGTGGAAAATTTTTTATTCGATATGAAAAAGGTCATACAAGACATCAACAGTGTCATGGATAAGAAAGAAAAAAAATATGAAAAAAAACGATAAATGTTTTTGTGTTTATGAATAATTTGTGTACGTTGGAAAATTAACGAGGATTTGGAAATAAAAGTGAAATAAAGGAAAAAGGGTGAGGTCAAAAATTGGTTTTATTTTTTGGTCAACTTTTTTTTAAGGTGTGTTCGGTTTAATCTGAAACCTTCAAATGCGATGTTGTTTCATGAAAAACCTTATTCAGTTATGTTGGATGGTTTTTGATATGATGGTCGGGTTATGTCACACTCATCAAGATAACTTTAAAAGTAAAATCAAAACATAACAGTAGCCAAATATGTTATGAAGTATAAACAAAAACAAATTGTGAAACAGTTTTCAATGTTATTCCTTTGTGAAATTAAGTTTTGCTTTCAAATACAGTTTTGTGGTATGTTATGGCTCGATTTTAACTTAATGAGATCAATTTCTGATTTTTTCATATTTAAGGCCTAAGGCCTCAAGTGTCTTTTTGAGTTAAATTGAGTAGATTAAAGATTCCTTTCGAACAGAGTTAATTTCATACGTGACAACTGGGATAAGTTCTTAAATTTTTGTTTACATTTAAAACCCAGATAGCACATCTTATTTACTAGAAGCCGATTTGAATAAGAAGAACTATTCAGGATATTCTTGAATGACTTTAATAGTTTTCCTTGTAATAGCCTTTATAGCTGTGTCCGCAAAGCACTTTGTTACATTTTCACTACAAAAAAATGGCCCAAAATAACGTCAAAAGTGAAGGAAATCGGTGTATGCAATGAATTATCCGTACACACTCTTGAAATATGTATTTTTTTAAAGTTAAATAAAAAAAATAATGTGAAGTAACAACAACATTCATTTTTTTTGTAGTAATTCATACTCGAATACTCCACTAACAACATAGTTTTTTTTTTTACTTCATACCGTTGTTCGATGATTAACTCAAACCGTTAATGTTTTATAGCACAACAGCTCAACAACAACAAAACAGCCTTAGCAGTACATTTACAACACAGTGAAGTCATGATATTTTTTCTTTTTACAATTTTTTTTTCTTTATTATTTTTATTTTTATATAAGAGAAATAATAGCAATAGAGTTGTGTGTAGATTTTGAGGTTGTTGATTTTCACGTAAAAATTTATAAAAAAATATACGCATAAAATAATAAATATTTTATATTAATATAAAACAAAAGCAACAGCTCGGAATTGTTTTAACTTAATTTTCTTTTTCAATTCCATTCCATTTCATACTTGATCGTTAATTAAACGCCGATGTCCTTAATTTCAAATCAAAAGTCGGTTAAATTCAAAATAAAATCATAACTTAAACGTTCTTGACTTGTTTCTTCAAAGTGTATTATGAAATATTTGATTTTTATTCAAAATCAAGTCTGTAAAAATATTTAAAAATTCCCTTTAAGATTTAATAAATTACAATAAAAAAAGGACTCAGGTATATTTTGTTCACTTCCTCTTCTTTTGTTACCTTGATCTATGTTTCAAATCTAAATTTCTTTCAAATTTTGTTTTATGTACTATGTGTGTGTCTTTTCTCAGGATCTATGAAATTTTATAAAAATACGTATTTTATTTTTATTTGAGTCAGTGAAATGCAGTTTCAGCAATTTTTTTCAGGTTAATATATGCCTTTAGTGAGACCTCAACCTTTTTTTCGAGTTTCGAGGTACATTTTAGAGAAAAGTCATGATTTAAGGTCCAATTTTAACATTTCATTTATTTTGAGAGGAAAAAACCATATCTGAAAGACAATTATGACCAATTGATTTAACACACAGGTATAAAGATTTAAAACACGAAGGATAATCCCTTTTCAGATTTTTTTTTAAAATAATTTTTTTTATTTTAACCCAAAATTTTTCGGTCACTTTTGTGAAAAGACCTTTCAAAGCTCCTCATTTTAAAATATTTTCAAAGGACTTGAAAATTCAAATCATTGTCAAAGATTACACATATGTGATTATGAAAGCGACACATATGATTACTAGTCAGCAACAGTTGTATTGTTGTTGTTATACTATTTCGACGCCACCCTAGTACTTAGATTTTTTTTTATCAAAATTACATTTGATGACGACGTTCTATTGATGTAGGGACACATGTCCATTTTCTTTGCACTCTCTCGTTTTTCTTCATTTTTTTTTACTACATTATCGCATTAGTAATCAGAAAAATTTTTCTTAATGGAAATTCTTCGATCATTTTTTTTTTGCATTTACTTAATGAATGTGGTGTATGTGTGTCTCCCTTTTCGGGCGATTCTCTGCATATCGTATATCTCTCTCTGTATAGTACACACTTTTATTCTAAAGGTTCAAATTATTTTCCCCCTACACAACTTTGCCTTATAATATTATCGTTCGTTCTTACTAACTAACAGCACAACAACATCAACAAAAAAAATTATATCAAATTGTAAGTATAAGCAAAGTAAAGGAAAAATGTATGTATATTTTATAAACGTTCCCTTTTTTTTGTTATACGACGACGATATTACAGAATAAAATATAAAATGAAAAAAAAACTCTCAGTGCTCGATCCCTTTTTTCTACATATCTATCATGAAATTGTATTTTATATATTGAAGAAGAATACGATGTTGAATATTCCATTTATATCAGAAGAGTATTAACATTGGGGTAAAATAATATTATACTGACGTAAATGTATACAATTTATAATTCTCGGTATAAAGATATAAGAATAAATTTTGTATATATGGATGGAAATGCTTTAGACTTTAGTATCATATTTTCTAGTATAGAACATTTATTTTAGAAGGAAAGTTTGGGTATGTGGTGTGGAAAATGGAAGAGGTGACGTTTTGTGAAATTTCTCTTGTCATTTCATACTTACAGAGTGATTCATATTGTAATCTTAAATTTAGAGTCAGATTTTGATGTGATTCAGCTTCTGTCAAAAAATTTAAGCTTTCGAAATTGACGTTTCTTTCAAAATTTTACAATGGGTCTCTATTAAGGTCATATGAAAAAAGCTTGTGTGTAAACTTCAAATTGTGTATTAACATTTAAATAAAATCTCAACTTAATGTTTCAATGAAGGAGTTAGTTATTTATATTTGACAGTTCATTTTTTGTAGATACACATACAGAAATTCCAAACATCTGTCGAATTAGATTCAATTCTATTGTTAATACAAGTAAATTTTATTGATCTGTCAAATTATTTGACAGTTATTCAGAATTTGAAGTTTCTGCTAACTGGGAATCTAAAAATTGTCTTAAATGGTCTTGATGGTTTTTTGGGTGATACGCTCTGTACTTTTGATACGCTGATAATTTCCTGATATGGAACGTTGAAAGTAAAATGGATACAAGGGCATTTTAGATTAATATCTGTGTTCCTTCTCTTGAATTGATTGCTGTCCAATAGTTTCAGACCCATTTATCAACATAAACCCGATTTTTTTCTCCCTAAATTCAGCAAAATTTTAAGGAATCATTTTAACGTGACCATGAAATATGCTGTTAAATGTGTAACATAAGTTAAATGAAAACCATACATAACACCGACACATTTCAAGCAATTTCACTTTCATCTTCATATTCATTATTACAGTAAGATTTCAAGAACATTTCAAATATTTTCCCTTAAAGAAAAACCGCCTTTAGTTTGATATAATATAGCTGAAAATAATAATAAGATGAAATAAACGTAATATTAATATCAGTTTCTTATAATATTTATTTCATTTCATTGTGGCTGTTTTAGGCTTCATAATACTCTGCGATGATAATAAGTATGAGGTTTGTATGTTTGAACACGCGCCAAAAATGGCAACGAACTTTCCTTTCTTTCGTTCGTTCCTTTCCATTTTTCATCACACAGTGTGTGCTGCTCACTATCATCAGCAATATAAAATGGGAAAATGTTATCCAATATTACAAGTCCTGTGTGTGTCCGTATGTGTGTGTGTGTACGTATAAAATATAATAACACTGTACATTTTCCCATTCTTATGTTCTTACACTTGCTTCATTTTATCATTTTATGCCGTTGCCTTATTACAAAGCTGTAAAATAGATAGATAGAGCATCGAGATAGCATTTGTGTTTTTTTGCTGTATACTTTAAGACGAAGATGATGATGAAGAAGAAGATGAAAATGCTTTCTAGTAATTTTCTCTCACAATGTTACTTTTACAGGGTATATAATACACACTTGTGAATATACGTGTGTGCGTTGGTGTTCACACACAGCAACAACAACATCAGCTATGGATGGTTACGTTTTTTTTTGTTTCATTTCATAAATGCGAAACTTTTTGTAGCTGTTGTATCTTTCAAGCAAAAAAACTTCCACCCATAAACAAAATGTACTCAGTGTTCTATAAAAGTTGCTTCATTTATTCTTTAACATACACTGAATGTGGCTGCTCGTAGAAAGCCGTAAAATGAGGATGATACCTATCTGATGTTTTTCTGGTGTTTCATTAAACATTTTTGACTGTACAAGCAAAACAAAATAAAATTTACGCTGAAGACGATTATGATGAAGAAGAAAATACAGAAATTAATGTTATTATGAAATATTAAGAGAGTTTAGAGAAATTATTTGATAAAAACTACGAGTCTCGATCACAGATTTTCAATGAAAAATTTCTAAAAAAAGATATCACTTTACATTTTTAAAAGAGATACAAAAATAAAAATAAAATAAAAACACATTGAAGCAACAGACAGAATAAAATATAATATCATACTAATAATAATGAGAATTCCTTTCATAGACATTTCATTTCACAATGACGATTATTATACACAACTAGAACGTTTTATGTAGAAATGAATCGTCGTTGTTTAATAAGAATGTGAGCGACCTTTTAAAAGAAAAATGGAATGGAAAAAAAATAATCAACTTCGTAGTGTACTGAAAATACGGTAAGTACTTGATCGTGTTTGATTATGAATTGAAAGGATACGATTATTAGTGAAATTCAAAAGACACAAGGCGCATCCTTTTAAATGTTATGATTGTGAAATTTTAATTTCTTACGAGTTTCTAGCGTATTTTGAATAATATAGAAATTTAACGAATAAACACAAAATTGAAATTTTAGTTCCAAAGTTCACCGCAATTCAAGTGATGGCGCTTATTTTTGTCATTGCAAATCCCCTATAGCTAACAATGAAACTTCAATTATTTTATTTTATTGAAATTTATTCAAGAGGCTCTCATTGAATGCTGTTTCAGCATAATTCGGCTCTCAATTGAAATCCTTTATCTAATAGGAAAAAAAAAACATTTTAAATAAAATAAAATTCCATACAAGAAAATCTCACTTCAGACATCTAAAATTCTGATTACAATCTAAATATAAAGATCTGAGTCATTTTGTGCCCTTATTCCCTTAAAATATATCAAACCCGTATGCATATTACACACCAGTACCTACAACTTGAGTTTTCCCCTGTTATTCTCTAATATTATTATTTTTTTTCATTTTATTTTATTTTTTGTCTTCGTTCCTTTCGACATATTTTTATATAGATATGAATTCAAAGTGAGTGAGATACACATGTGTGAGCGCTTCTACATTCTACATCTGCCAATGTTTTCAAATAACAACAAGAAAAAAAAGATATTTTATTTTACATTATGCCATGTGACGACGACAAATGAATGTAAAATAATTATAAAAATATATAAAATGTAAAAAAAAGGAAACGAAGAAGAAGAAGAACAAAATGCATTGGGTATAATACTAAATGAAATATAAAATAATCTCTCTTTAGGTTTTTTTTTCAACTTCTTTTACTTTAACAACAAAAAAAAAATTATATTTAAAACTAAAACTGGTGTATGGAAATGTGTGTGTTGTAAGTTTGTTGTTAGTTAACTGCTGAAGTAACAAATGCAGAATGCATTTAATGCACTCAACCAGCATATGTTTCAATATCGTAACAAACAAAATATCTTGAGTTGGGTTTTATTTTTTAATTTTATTTTACATTTAATGGAAATGTACTGAAATGGACTTGAAAATACTTTTCTGTTAATGTTGATGAGAATTGGTTGATAATATACTTGAATGTAGCGCATATTACAACATGAATGGAAATGCATTCGCCTCTCATTCGCGAAGGGGTAATTATTGTTATTATTATTTTTATTTTTGCCTATATATGATTGCGCCTGTTGCGTGTTTATTTTGGAAAAATAGTAATGAGTGTTTGTTCATACATGATTTTAATGCATTTCTTTCAAGGACACATATTTTATACTCATTTTGAGTACTCAAATAAAGTAATAATTATATAATTGAGTTTGAATTTTGACAGTTGAGAATTTCTTGTATGTTAAAATGTTGATCGATAATAACTTAATCTTTATATTTTTATTTTCAGGTTCACGATCTACGATCATTTAGTTAATATTAACAGGAAGGGAGCTCACAAAACGGGTAAGTATTAAATTAAATTCAAAGTAAAGCCCAGATAAAATCATCAAAATTCAATTAGGATCATTTTATTACACTCTCAACCCAAAACCAGTAGGACCTCAATGAAAACTTGGAAGGACTCCAAGCAACGTTATCATTATCAAAATTTGGGGTGATACTGACCGATATACTAACACGAAATTTCATTTAAAAAAAAAAACACTGGATGAATTTAAATTTTCCGTTATAAATTATTTTCCTTCAAACGTATTATTTTCATTATTATAAAATATATAAAAAATGCTTCAAGGAAAAATAAATACATCACAAATTGAAGTCAATCCTACGCAAAAGTATTATTAAAAGTTGTGATAGAAAGCAAGAACAAAATGGAAAAGTTAAGGAAGAGGCGTTCATTATCGTTTATTGTTATACACCGTCAAACGTAATCATTTAAATTATTTAACTGATTTCATTTTCAATAATTTAAAATTAGAACACACATCATAAACCATGATGAAGTACCTTTGCACACGAAAAAAACACACAATTACACCTGTGATTAACAATAATAAACATAAACATCAAGTGCATTTTATGTATGTTATTGTTTTTTTAATCCTCACACCAATAATTACTCCATTTATCAATAAAGATCATTGATCTGTAAAGAAAAAATGTTACGTGTTCGATTTTATCTGATTCATTATTGAGTAAAAATAACCAATATTTGACATAATTTTCCCAATTTTTTTTCGTCGTGTATATTCTCATTAAAATTTTACTTGAATATCGATATATTTTTGTATAGTGAGAGAGAAAAACTTGAAGAAAAATAGTTAACGATTTTTTCACATACATAAATTTGAAATTTTATTTTTAGGAGGAATTTATTTGTGGAAAACTGGCAGACATGCATGTGTGTACTACTAAGAAAAAGCAGACACATGGCATATTATTATAAGAAGGGAAAAATCGAATATTTATGTGACTTGCTAAAAATAGGAAAATGTATTTTTGATTTTGTTGAATATGAATGGTCGAGAAAACATATTTGAATAAACTGTTTTCCGATCTTAAAAATGTTCATATTTAATGTAAAATTTTAAATTTCAAGAGAAATGGAAATTCTGAAAATAGTAGAGTAGAAAACTTTCATCGAAATCATCATTCGTACTACTTTTTCCAATATGAAATTCAATGTACATTGCAAAAATTTTAAAAGTCGAGAATATCTAACAAAATATACATGTCTATGATTATTATGACGACGATGACTACAAAAATACTCCAAACTATACTAAAACTGAGTATATTCATCTACATGCCACAAAATTCATTACTCAGTATATTTTTCAGCCTATATTATATATATATTTTAATATCACCAACAAGCACAAGCGGTAACAAAATGAAGTAAAACATTTTCAAACTAACAGCACACATACAATCCATATAAAAATTGAATATAATAAGCAAAAAGCTAGAGTAGAGTCAAGCTCTATCTATATCCAACAATCGGCCTTAAATTGTATGTGAAACAAGACTCAACTTTGAAACACAAACAACAATTCAATAATACAATATCACAATCATAACAAAAATATGTAGACCGGTTGAGTAGAGTGTTACCTTCAAACTCGTAATTTCAACATTTTAGAGGTTTTGTGATTATTCTGTGAATACCGTACTCTAATTGAGTTGAGTAAAGTATTACAATCATATTTATCTGCACTGATGATGCAAAGGCCAGGCAAAGCCATGAATTTTACTTGTAAACTGTTAAATTTCGTTTAAGAAAAGCTTCAAAAAATTATGGGACTTGAATTTTTAGGCCTTATAACTTTAAGATCCGGAAATTTGCGGGTCAATGAGATTTAAATGGAGAAAATTACTGAAACAGAGTTTTCATAAACATTTGAATGTCAAAAAATTTTGAGGTCCTAGGACTCATTAACAGGCAACTCAAATTTAAAGCAAGAAATTCATAATGGAATTTGTATTTTTTTTCCTTCAATATTATAGCATTTTATTAAAGGTACCAGTATCATATTGTCTAAAGCAAATGCATATGAAAACTTCAAAAAAACATGCGCCGACTTCATTCTTTTATAACATTCAACTATTCGTTGTTCTGCGCACACATTGCATACATATCCATGTACTTTATTCCCCGTACTAAGTAGAAAGCAGGAAATTGTCCACATCCGAACACAATCCGACAAATATTTGCAGTATAAAATCAAAATCCGAATCGTTCCGAAGTCGTGTTCGGCGAAAAATTTTATATGAAATCGTGAAATATGGTTACATTCCTCGGTAAGAATTACTTCTATTGAACCTATAGAGATACGAAATTGTCAGTACAGACAAAATGTTGTGTTCAGTATAGCCATCATTCAGAGAGAACAGACGCAAGCAAGCAGAAAGCAAGGGAACGAATACACACACATAATATATTTATAAAAGAGACTAACACCATTCCGACGTCTAAAAACATCATGATATAAAATGTATATTAAAATTATCTTATATGATATTTTTGTTGTACACTAGCTCCTCTATATTGATACATTCGGTAACGAGGTTTAGACTCTATACACAGTTATATTGTGTAAGAAAAATATATCTATAATATTAATATGAAAAGAAGTAAAGAAAATATATTTATTTCTACTAAAAAAGATTTTAGCTGTATACACGAGAAGCACCTACTCTAGTCAATTTTATACACCGAGACTGTATGACATTGCCTTTTGGATATTTCCTTTCAATTGAATTATATGTTCAACGGGCTATAAAGGTCAAAGGAGTCTGATTGAGTCTCGGAGACAATATTTTTTAAAACTTCAATAAAAAATTGATGAAAATACACCTAGAAAATATTACACATCGCTTATCATCATTCAAACGAACAAACAACAAAATAAAAGACCGATTTCATACTAATACGAAACCCAATATGATAATATAATATAAATGATTCATATTCATAAATGTTTCCAGATTTATTTTTTTTTAAAAACATTCATTTTCAAAGCTTATCACCTGTTGCTCTAAATATATATTTATGCCATTGTACTATATTATTATTATCATAAGACACATTTCGCGCTCTACCATATACAGCAAATCTGCTTAATTAAAATATAGATATATAGGTCCCTTAAATTTCAAAGTGGTCTTTTTACAATCATTCTGTATACTGTTTTGATACCAAACTTGCCGAACTTTTTCTAGTATCTAATATTCTCTCTGATGATTTGCATGATAAATTTATGATTCAAAAGCAAAATCGGTATAAATGTCGTTATAAAATTGAATTTTAGCGCGCAATAAAATGCAACGTTATTTTTCAAATTTTCAAATCAAACTTGGTTTTTTTTTTGCTTGCTTGGTATTCATTTCATACAGTAGATTTTATTTTAAAATATATATTGGCAAAGAACATGTTTATTTCAAAGTTCCGCATATATTTTTAATACTATAACTTGGCCTGATACGACCAAGTAGTATACAGTTTGATATTCACTCAACTCACAAATCGATGTTTAAATTGTGTGTTGTAAGCAAAGTTTATATATATTGTATATATATAGTTTCATGTGAAGTATTATTATATTATAGTTTGAAATTGTTACAAGGGCTAACATTTTGCGTTTTGTTTTGCAATTTATAGAGAAGTGTGTGTACTTTTTTTTAGTGGGATTGCTTATATTGGGCTTGTTTTTGAGTGAGGTGTTGTGATAATGCGAGGATATTTTTCCTGCAAAATTAAATTCACTGAAAATAATTCTTCCATAAAAAAATATTTTCATTGAAAATCAGAGGCTTTGATCCGAAAACAAACATTCTTCATTCCAACTAAAATGAAGGATTGGACTTAAAATTTATTCAAAGGTTGATCAGCACTTTGACCATAGGTAGGCCTATGGGTAGGTGAGAGCTCACTGTATTTCAAGTAATTTAAGGTCTACTGTCTCATACACTGTTAAAATGAAAATATCATAAAATAAGGTTTTCATAAAATGATTTCAAATTTCATTAAAATTGATCCCCTCCATTTCTAACCCCTTACGATCAGCCTAAGTCAATTCATGGCCAGAATAAATTTTTAACAGTGTAGATCAGAGTAAATTAAACCTAAAAAAGAAGAAATTATACTACACGATAGCACAACATACAGGTTTTATTTTATTTTTTTTTGTAGCATTAGCTTTAATATTGAAGCAAACACTTAAAATGTACACAAGTTTCTGTACTATTTCCATGGAAAATATACACTATATAGAGGAGTTGATGTTGATGATGATGATGGTACATATTATACAAAAACCCAATATATACTTGATATATATATTTTATAACAAATAAATATACATATATATATACTGCATCACATTCTCTGTCGCTCTTCCACCCACTTTCATTATTATATTGAATCTAATATAATATAAAATTCTCGTTCATTTTGTTTTGTTGGAATGTTGCCATGGTTACACACACTCACACAGCGACTATACAGAGGAAATTTTCCTCGAACATACATTGAATTTTCATATAATAAATTCAACCAACATTTAAAAACATGTATATAGATAGATTGAGTTGCGGGATGTGATATACCCTTAAAACACGCAAAATTGATGTGTGTGTGGAAACCTCACTTATTCCACGCACTGATAAGAGAGCTTTTCCAAGTAAAAAGCTCAAAATTTTCTGAAAATTTCATTTTACATCTCATTTTAACTGTAACACAGTGCGGCTTTAAATCCAAACATTAAAGTATACTTTGCTTTATATTTTAGGGAAAATATAGCGTGATATCATTCGACTAGCATGGCATGAGTGTACAATTTGTACTGTTCTCAGAAACTGATTGTAACCATCGTCATAGTAGAAGTTTCATTTGCGTCGATGTATAGAAAAAGAGGATCACTGATTCTATTTGGCTTTGCATCTCCTTTTTATATGATTAAAATTGTACGCACATACACACACCAGTTTTGTTTGACATGTTCTCGACTATGTGTCTACTTCTCGAATGATGATGATGATGAAGAAAAAGGTTTTTTTTCTACTGTTGGTATGTTACTACTATTAAGAGTATATATAAGTGTATATTTTATGATAAAAGTTGTGTATCTGGAATAAAGTCCATAGAGATGTGTAAAAGGTGGAGGAAAATCGTACATTTGTGTTTCAAGTAGAAAAGTGAGTGAAGGCACACACAGAAGATTTTGGTTTAGATTATTGGAATGAGATAGAAGGTTTTTTTCTAGCAGTAGAGAGAGGGTGTTTTATAACGTAACAAACAAAGAACAAAATTTAACACTAACATGTAAGCGGGTTGATTATTATTATGAATCCCGATCCTACCCACTACTCACAAAGGATGAATGACTTACTTTTATGAAAAAGCAAAATGCCTACACACACACAAAATACCACAGTAATAGAAATTGTCTTATCTTTTTAATATGAAACATAAAACCTTCATTTATTGCGAACGTGAATTGATCAGATTTTTGTTTTCATTTAAAAAAACTATTTTCAATTGATCTCTTTTCATGTCCGTAAAGGGATGAAGATCGATTCACTGTAATATAAATTTAATGGTTGTTGTTTGCATAGACACACTCATTGTCATCGTAATCTTCGTTAGTAAAGTGGTAAAGCGGTATACAGTTACATGTAAAACAATGATTTATTATTTAAAGGATTTTCATTCCACATCCATTGAAATGAGAGTAATATCACAACCTTAAATTTAAAGAGTCAACATAATTTTTCTAGTATTTGATGACATTCCATGACATGTATGCTTTCATTGATGAATTCAATTTTCATTCAGAAAAAAAATCACAGTGAAAATAATAATTCATCATCATATGGCGCACGCGATAACAATATATATTATTAGTATTAAAACATAATCACCGTGTGATCATCATCGTAATTGAAACATTGAATGATATTGGTCATAGAACCACGTGTTAACATTTATTGCATTTTATTGTGATTTTTTTATTGTTGTTGTTGTTTCTGGTGTGTCTCCACAAAAAAAAAGAATCATTCATTCAATTTAAATTATTATTATTATTTACTCTTTTCAGTATTAAAATACACACGTAGAAAAAAAATAGTACAAGAAAAAAATGAATTCAAATGTTTTTTCTGCCCTTTTTTTACTGTCATAAAAATAAATAAACATATGTATCGAGATACCCCAATATTTGAATGAATTGAATATATGAGAATGGTGTTTAGTACGTGCCATAATAAAATGAAATATACGACCTAAACATCATCATATATGCAATTTTAGTGGTGTCTCTATTGGTGTTATTTTATTAGACAGGTATATTTTGAATTTTCTTAATGTTTACAGGGAATGTAAGGTGGCAAGGAACAAGGAACTAGGTGAAATGTTTCTGGATTTGATGGATTATTAAAATTTTCGAAAAACTGTCTCGTAAGACGAATTACGATAAGGTTAGGCTAAAGGTGTGATTTGGATTTCAGCCGTGAAAGTCTTCAAATTCAAATGTTTTTTGTATCAAGACTCAAGTTGAGTTAAAAGCTTGATAAATGTGATGATTTTGTTTAGCTAGAAGGTAAATTATCACCATGCAGCCAAATTCTACCATTTATTCAAGAGTTGCCTGCGATAATTCTAATCTTGCTGATGCCACTGCAACTTTTAACGCCCGAAAGGCAAAAACAGAGGTTCTAACGAAGGTAATGGAAGACACACAGAGAGAAATCGTAACACAACAAGCCATAGCAAAACAGATCTTAACAACTTAATCTCAATTGGAAGTCCTGATGACATTGTTGTCTACTTGAATCTAGATGGTCATTGTGCGAAAAGCCAACTTGGATCTTACTCATAGTCAGGCACCGATCAGTTATAGTGAATTATATCACACACCTCCGTGTCTGAATAAGCTTTACACTAAATGATAAATCAAATTCAAAAAATTGAGTTCTTGAAAGTAAATCGATCGATAAACAGATAAGTAAATTAGGTTTAATTTACATGTGACGCCTATTTTTTGGATCTTCAGAACCCTGGAGTTATACAAAAGAATTTTAAGATAAAGTCAATGTACAAATATAATAAATAAATAAATGTCAACAAACAATCAATAAGACAATGACATTTTCCAATCAGCATATTTATCATATCCATCATTTGCATCATGGGCCACTTCCCAGTTAGCGACACATTTACAAATAAATTTCTTTCACTTTCATTAACGATACCGGTTAAAGCCTAATTATAAGATAACGAAGAATACGAATTAAATGAATTCTCATACAAAACCACACATTTCACTACCAGACTCTAATGTGTTAAATGCATTTAATAAAGTAATTTAATAATAATAATAATTTTATTACATCATAATAATCCATCAATAGTAGTAATACTCAGAGTTAATCCACACACACACAAATTTGACAGTGTAACATCCATAGCATATAAACATGCATAATAATAAGGATTCTATCGATATACAAAAGTTACAGTTAATAACTCTTTATTGAACATATTCATTTTATATGCTCACATTCGTTATTCAGATATAATATGATATGATAACACATTATATGTAAATTTTATTATGAGAAATATTTACGAGAAGTTTATCTTTTTATATTTCCTTTTTTTTTGCTTGCGAGAGAATATCAACAAAAGTACAAAATATATAGGAAAAAAAACTTCACATATATTAATAATAATATTAACATAATATGGATATCGGTTTTTTTTTGAGTATTCTCATACATTTTATTGTAAATATTGAGACTTTTTAGCGTTATGTTGACATGTAAGTATGAAAGTGAGCATATTTTATATTAATGTGTCTCCTTTACATACTATTCTATGAACATATTTAATATGTAAAAGAAAAAAAAATAAGTTTAAAGTCTCTACTGTAAAATATGTGAATGTTGACATTGAATCTTAAATCGTAAAGTATATTTTTTTTTCTTTCCTGTCAGAATCCATAGACATATGAAAGATTTTCTCACAAATTATTGCATATGGTTTTTTTATTCTCTTAATGTGCATGCACGCTCATACTTTTGTAACATTCATTCATGCATTTGTTTGACAAAGCACGTAAAGTACAAAAAAAAACAGTGAAAAGGGTTGTTATATATTGATAAGAGATGACGCGTGCGTAATGTTAGAGATAAATAAAGAATTTGTGGGAGAAATTTGAGTAAATTACATCTGTTTACCTTTTTTTTTACATGTGTATGCATATATTCATATTTTAAGGTTAATGACTCAATTAAAGGACGTTTGTGATTTTATTATTTTTTGAATTTTAACGGTTATTATCCAAAATTGATATTTCATTAAATTTATATCATTAAAAAGTCGTCATTAAGTAAATTCATATTTTTTTATTATCAGTTGACTGAATCACATTCATGATAAGATATGAAATTAAAAAAAATAAAATATTATCAGGAATGCCTTTCTATTTGTCATTTTTTTAATATTAGTAATCAAATTCTCAATGAATTTAATAATGAAGGACTTTATTTTATTTTTAATTTAATAAAATACCAGGCGTTTCCATTTAATACTAATGATCTTCATTATAAACCGTCTGAGTGCTACACGAGCGGTTATATTTCATATTTCTCTGTTTCCGAATGTATGTTATATGAATGTAATTTAGCAGGTACATTCTTTGTGTTATAATACAAATTCTTTATAATAATTATTATACAATGATGACAATGAACTGCCTTCGCATGTATTACGACGAGGAAGGTTTATGCAATTGACTTTTTTAAGGAATATTTGTCAACAGGATTCAGATTCACGTTAGAACATGAAATGAAACGAGTCATATCTCCTTGGAGTGACTCAATATTGAAATGAGAATGAAATGAAATGCTATAAATATTTAAAAGCAATAAGATAACGAAAATTGAAGTTAAAGCAAAGGCAAAAGACTGAAATGAAATAAAAAAAAATATTTTACAGTACGTTGTCCAAGCAAAAGAAGAATAAAAAAATTAAAAGAGAGAGACATGTGTGTATAAGAGTTCTAAAAAAAATAAATTACAATAGAATATAAAATGAAAAGAGAATAAGAAGAAACAAAAATGTTTTTTAATAAAAATGATGGAAATACAAGGTGTGTTGGTTTTATATGTATGTATAAAAAATAATATCAAATGCAAACGAAAGGTGGAATCATAGGAATGATGATAATAATAAATGTATTTCTTTATCTTTTTATATTTATTATAAAAAGTGTGAGTTCGTCTGTAATATTGTCAAATATTCTAATATTACAGTTTTTTTGAAGGGAAAATTGTCTAAGAAGTGTAAAGACTGAAGATGATGAAATCAATTGAATAGATGCTTAGAAACGGGTAACGAACTCTGATAATGATGATGATTATAAGTGGATATGCTCAACTTAGCCATTTAGTGTTGAGCTTTTTGTGGGCTCTTTTCACAATTGAAATTCCCTTGAAGAAATTGTAAATTTCATGCAATCTGAATTCAAATAATACTGTTGGATTTATTGGTCCGTTCAAACAACGAACTCTGTTGAAATAAATTTTGTGGCAATTTAGTTTATACTCGGAACCTGTGAGTTGCAATGCGATACGTTCACCAATAAGGTATGGCAAACGCTTGGCCAAACAAAAAATGTTGTCCAAAAATTTGTTTCTTGATCAAATGAAGGTAGGATAGATGCTTTTCAAAATCCCTCTGAATTGTCCATATTAAAAGTCAACCCTGCTATATAATACGAAGGGTGGACCTTCAGTCCTTACTGTCATCCCAGAACAAATCACCTCATCTGACTAAAAGGCATATGAAGTACTGGACAAGCTTTAATGTCCAGTAGTTGTCTTGAAATAAAACTATGAATCAAAATGAGCAGTAAGAATCCTTTAAATCAAACAGAGCCTAATTGAACATCTCGTGAACTTGAATCTATGAATCCAGATCATCCATATGAGCTTGATTGAATGGAGTCACCATTATCTTGCACTATTCATATCTTCCAAAATTAATGTGTGTGAAATTTATATATGAAGCCTTAAATCGTAAATAAATCATAATTTCAATACAATACCGATGTTTTCTCACCACAGTCCTTATCAATGCAATTCATACATGCTTATCATTATTATCAATCTTCCTCTCTATCTTTTCATTATTAATATTCGCTCTTTTTACGTGTACTTGTACTTTCAACTATACATACCCATATACCTTTTGATGCACAAAAATGTCGTGTTGTTATTTTTTTTTTATTAAATATAATACTATAGACATAATTGTACTTAGCGCGCTCTTCATTAATTACACTCAGAATATAGAAAAAAAGGAAGTATATTATATAGTTGCATTGATTAGTAACACGGTGTATTTTTAATTGAATGAATGTTTTGCGAGAAAATTTTCGTATATTAGACTAACAATAATTTTTATTCTCTTTACTCAGCACATTCATTCAATAAAAAAAATAACAACCCTTTTATTATACAGATGTATAGATGCATGTTTATCGTCTCAATTGGTCTCCTCAATATTGCATATTATTTTTCTATTCATCAATATACAGGATATGTATGACTTGTATTACATTTAGAAAACAAAAAAAAAGTTACAATAAAGTGAGTACCTGAATGAATGTTACATTTTTTGTTTAAATATAAATACAAAACTTAAACTGGTACATGCATATTATTATTATTACTTTTATTTGAACTCTTATTAGAAGGAAGAAGAGCACAATTTTACGTACAAGTCTCTTTTTTTAACGATATTAATATTATATTATAGTTTAGAGGAGTTGAAAATACTCGCGAAAATACTATGAAAGAGTACATGATACTTGTTGTCATTTTTATATTAAATTGTTATACATATGCTACACTCATCTTGTAATATAAATATAATATAATAGACATATATATTTATAATAATAAAAATGTAAACAAAAATATTTTTTTTTCTTTTTGATTTGATTTGATCAGCAAAACAAAACAAAACATAAAATCCCGGAATGATAAAATGCATGCTCTTCATTTTCATTCATTTATTTATCATAAGGATATAAAAATTATTTTTTTTTATTTAACGAAGGATATTGAATTGGCGCGAATTTTAAATGAAATTATATTAAATTTAATTTTTTTCACTTACCTAGTCACATTATCAAATATGAATTACAATTTTATTTAATATATTTTTTTTTATAATTTAATTTAAAATTTTATTTTCATGTTTTTTTTCAAAAGTTTTATTTTAATTAAATTTAATTCAGTTTATTTTTTTTTCAAATTAACTGTTAATTATTAATTTACACTTGATAGTTTTTTTTGTTGTTTATCAATGAATGAACTAATGTGTCTTTATTTATTTATGACTCAAATGTTTCAATTCATCATTCAAAATTTCTGTTAAAAATTCCTTATTTTCTGTGTTTAAGTTCACATTTAATTTAATTCATAAATTTAATTTTTTTTTTAACTGAAGATTCTGGTTTTTTTTTCTCAAATTTAAATTTAATTCACATGTATTTTTTTTTTAAATTTAATATATATAATTTTTTTTGTTGTGTTCAACCAGAAAGTAAAATGTGTGTTGAGAGTTGTTTTTACTTTGAACAAAACAACGAACGAGACGACTACGTGAATTTTTGTTGAATTCGTATTCACAAGGAAAATTTTATTTTAAAATAATTTTGCGCAGCGTTTGTGTTAAACAACCTATTTCATAGCAGAACAAAATTCTTACTAATCTACCATTCGTTTTTACTTTGCTTTCAGACCCGTCCATATTATATTTTATATTATTATATTTTTTTTGTTGCTTGTGTTGTTGTTGTTGTACTCTGAGTTGTATGCGTGTACGAGCTGTGTGTGGACGTATATTGGTTGATATTGTCAGAGACGTATTGTGCAGCTGTGTTGTGAATATTTTTGTGGAATGACTGTTGTACGTATCAGAAAATGTGTATGGAGTTTGTGTGGAATATACTTGAATACATTTTGTGTTTCTTCAATATTAAATTATAGCAGTGATTCTCTACCTGAAATTGGAAGGATGAGGTGTATTTTGTGAATTTTTGTTAGTTTCTATTCAGAAAATTACCTTTTTATGGGTTTTTGTATTTACATTCTTTTCAACTATAAAAGTTGAGTTTTGGAGTTTCAATCGCTTTAAAATCGAGATTTTTGTTTTTGTACAAAACTATTGACTGAAAGTTCTTACCTTATAAGTAAAGAAACGCAGCTGCATGTGAATTGAAGCTTTTACGAATTTTCAAATTAACGATTTAAATCTCTTGAAGTTTACTTCATAACATGTTTGGCTAAACATTAAGCCTGAGTTAATTTATCTTAATGAATTTAATGGGCAACTATACTAATGTTTGAAATAAACAGCATATCAGATTGCAGCTCATAAATGCTAAAATTAAGGGTCGTGGTTTTGGTGGCACTTTAAAACACTTGAGATCTGATAGTAGCTAGAATATAACAAATAGCACAACATAAGTGACTGTGAAGAGTAATTCCGTCTTGAAATCATCATTGACTGCTTGTTCGTCTAGTTTTGGATTGAGAATGTTGGTTTTAGTATCCAGAATAATTTGAAACTCCAGGGTGAAAACTCTTAACACATTCTAGGATATCGCCCATCCTAGGCATAAAAGTTCTACATCTTGTGTGTAGTTATAACATTTCATTTCAATCGAAGTACCACACTTTCAAAACCGATGCTCGTTCAATCGTACAAAACATGTACGACCTGGCTATAGATACAAATATTTGAATCACTCTATAATATCAACATTTATATCGGTATAATAAATTGTTGTTGTTGTTATTCTCCTCTACTTTACTTGCTTTATGCCTATCTGCCAGCCAGTCGTACTAGTTCAGTCATAGTATGTTGTTTTCAGTATAATGTTGAATGTTGAACATTCATGCACAAAGCATCGAACAAAAATTTCTGAAAAATAATAATATAATATTCGAACGGAGCCGTAATATATCGTTCATACTAATGAAAAATACAACAACAACACAATTTGATGTGATGTGCTGCTTTTCATATACACATACATTTATATATATGTGACTGTTTCACTGTCTCTATGCAATACAGAGAGTCATGTATAGTATATGGAAAAATATAAAATTATCATGCCTTTCAGTGTACAGAAAATATTACATGAATATTGTTGGTGTTGTTGTTGTTGTCTCTGGTTGATTGTACGTTCTCGTATATTGTTAATGGTTCTGTACAGAAAAAGAAAATATTATATTATATGTATATAATCATATATAAAATGAATGTTATATTCTGTATAGGTATAATTGTTGGTAGGTAGATGATTCAAAGCTATTGTTGTTGGTATATTTACCAATGCATACCTATCTCTATCTCTAACCTTTTGCAGACGGACTATTTTCAATTAATGTAGAAACTTGTTTTTATTTTTGAAAATGTTGTTTCATATTGAGGTATGGGTTGGCTTGTCAAGAAATCGGTATGCATTTTGAAACGCTTTACGTATTAAGATCAAAACAGACTCGAATTGAACGTATAGATCACACCTTTGATCGCTATTTTCGAAAGTTCGATTCCCACTTTTTTTAAATTTATTCCAGGCAATTAGTGCTTATCGAATATTTCAGCCGATACTAGTAAGGGCCATAATTGATCGCAGAGTATCAGCATCCTAACACTTCAGATACCAAATAAGACATCAGTCACAGTTTGTTTGCTCGAATCCAAAAGCGAGGAATAATGATTTCAACTGAACTTTCTCATTATCGTCAAATAAGTTAAGCTGAATAGTTAAGGATTTGACTCCTCTCGGATGTCAATATGAAAGCTAAGGTCATGTGGTGATAGTTTGACATAAGCTATTAGATACTGGTTTTGACGGTGAGCCCACATAAAGCTTAAAACAGAAGTGTCTATCATGAGTAATGTCATCTTGTTATCATAATCATTAAATGGATTCATCATAAACAGTGTTTTTGAGCCTTAGTTCACGTTAACAAAAATAAAGAATAGATTATACTTACAAATTTCAGCGATTCCTTCTTAATACTTCTTTATGATGATTATTGGTCTTGTTTTCCACTTCAATTGAATTTTTTTCTCATTTCTCTCATAATTGTGATAATACAAATAAATCAATATCTCCTGCCTCCAAAGAGATAAATTGTAAACTGTAGGCAAAAGCAACATTATATTTTATATATCAGCAGATTCAGATAGGTATGTGCTGCCATCACACAATATACCATGCTGTATAATAATTGTAGAGAGTAGGCAGTATGAAGCTACACACAAATTTTAACAGCCTTGCATGGCTGAAATATAAAGCTGAAGTTTATATACAAAATTAATACATGAATATAGTATTGGGTTCATAATAATAATGTGAATAAAGCTGGCTCAATTTTTGTTTGCGCTAAATAACACAAGACCTGAAGCACACTGGATTTACATTGGAACACTTCCTAGCTGTCAGTCCATTGTTTAAGGGCCTTTTTTAAAAAAATCTTTCAAAAGAAAAAAAAACACGTTAAGTAATGACTCGAAATATGTGAAATGCCCTTATAAAATATCTTTTTTTTTGTGTATACCTTTAAAAAAAACTGAAGTTTAATTCAAATTTTCTTTATTCATGAATATTGAATGAATCGAACCATTAAGGGTCAAATTTGGCAGATTATTTTACATTTTTAAATCTGTTGATCCATTTCACATGTTGAAAAGTTTAACGGTCAATATTTACGGGAAAACTTCAAAAGTTATATCATGACATTTATATTATTGACACGACAGTATACACGAATAATTTTTGTTAAGTAACATGAAATAATAAGAATATACATGAAAAAAATAACAAGAAACTGTGAGTCACTTCATTCCATTCATTCATTTTAAACATCCGCATGTAAATATCATTTTTAAAATTAAATAAATTTAAAGGACGTTGTTGATTCACTCAACTTTATGAAGTGACTTAATTCAAAAGTCCCTTAAAATGAACGCATTTCAGTTATATTTTTCATTCAGAATTCAGTGAAGTCGAGACGATTATGAAAGTACTCTTTTTTGTCTACTTCTAATATTTTTTGAGAGATAATTTTTGCTTATAACATCATTTCTGAGTTATCTTTTAAATATGCATATTTATACATTAGTTGGAAACATTTATTGAATAAAATTATGTGTAGAATGTGTGTGACTTCAAGTTTTTATTTTTATCCGCGCGTCTTTTATTATTATTATTATTCGACGAGTCGTTATATGAAATACAGCACAACACTCATCCAGTCATCGAATAAGTGTACGCAAGTTTCTTTCTTTCTTTCAATATATTTTAATTCTGAACAGAAAAAAAATAATTGAATGAAAAAAATTATATACACAATAATGTTTGTGTACTAAAGATGGTAAAGCGACTCAAATGAACACAAGAAACAATGTCTAGAAGAAAGAAACCTTTTAGAAGGATCACAATTCGGAAAAATGGAAAGAAAATTGACTTGATACTGTTTAATTTTGATACGCATTTTATTTTGCGCCTCTTATCTTATCAATTTTGGTTATCAAGGACACCCAATATATTCATAAAAAATGTGTCACAAAACTATTCAATTCAAATTTGTTTCCTTACGTTAATCATTTAAGTTCTCAAATAATGCTTTCTAAAGACACCTACTGACTAAAGCGCTTTAACCAAAATAACTTTCCTCTTATTATTCAACTCTATTCTAGATTAAATTGAATTTCAGTGAGGTAGTAGTGAGTTGATAGTGGTAGTAGTCGAAATTTCCCGCTTTTCATTGTACGATGCATGCAATCACTTTTAGTTTTTCCTCCCCATTTAATATTTTGCATTTGATTTTTTTTTTGTACTTTATAAGCAAAAATTGCATTTTCAAGCGACACACTGTATATTTTATATATGACTCATGTTTATGATAAAGTTAAGTCATTTAGAGGGGTGAAATATCACAGAAATCGGATTGTTTTGTACAAGGATGAAGTTTTAGAGTAGTGAAAGATTAATTGTTGATATTTTTGAGTAAAAATATGACTAAGTCGAATTAAGTTCAGGTTTAAATTGAGCTGAAAAGTTTTTTCATTTACATTGAAACTTTTTAACTGAACGCATGGTTAAAACAAATGATTTACTAAAATTATAAAAGGATTTCAATCATGGAACAAAAGATGAAAGTGAAACAAACAAACATCAAACTCTTACTTGAAATTTCAATGGACATGTGTCATTTAATCTTAAGGACTAAAGAAATAATGTTTCACAGCTTATTTTCAACACGAATGAAAACTTCAATAAATATGTACTTAAATTTTGATTGTCAAAAATTCATCTGCTAACCTAGTTAGCAGACAAACAGGTGATAATTTGACAAATTCTGTTAACATACAAAAATTTGACGTTTTTGTATATGTATCTATACAAAATGTACTGTCAAGATGACAGTGAAACTATGGTCCTTTTCATAAGTTCATTTGAGCTTATCAATTGTAAAAAGTGTCGATTACTTTTAATCCCAGATTTAGAGTTGAAACCTTTAGGAATGACTTTCCTTGGTTGACTTAGTGTCAAATATAATGCAATACTCAAAAGATTCCTCTTTTTCACTAAACTTACCTATCTTTAAGTTCCCTATTATCTGACTTCAAAGTCCCAATAGCTTTAAATTATTAATAAAGGTATTAAGACTTCAAAGCTCTTTAGAAAATCATGTTTTGGTATCATCCAGTCTGATTCCGGAAATGTAAGTACATCTTGGTTGGCAATTGTATGTACAAGCTCATCGTCGCCTAGCTTTCTATTTTCAATTTTACCACTTACGCTGTTCTTATCGTTGGTCTGCATAGCCTCTTGCTGTATCCACAAGTGCAGTGGTGCTATATCAAGTAAAATTTCTAATGAAGTACTTGGTGCTGTTCGAATACATCTCGTCATCATTAGAGGTATTAGCCGTTGTACCTTTTGAAGTTTCTGTTGTACTGTAATTTGTTCGGATTTTGTACACCAGACTATTGCTCCATAAGAGATCACAGGTCTAACTAACATTTTGTACAGCCATAGCATTATTTTTGAATTTAGACCCCAGGTTTTTCCGATCATATTTTTACAAGTCCAGATTACTCTTATTGCTTTACTAATAACATATTCGATATGGGCATTTCAAGTAAGTCCTGTATCTATGTATAATCCTAGATATTTCACACTATCTGAGCACTTTTTCTTGACTGTAACTTCTTCTCTAAAAAGTTTAGTTTTTCTTTATTGGAAAAAAGGTATTTTTTTTTAAGTTTTTCACTTTAAAGTAATTTGAATGAATCGACCAATGTTTAATTAAAGCACTTTATAGCTTTAAATAAAATAAGTCCTCTTTCTAAAACGTTAGTCTGATTCTTTCAGAGTAAATTTACTTTCAGTGTTCCAATTTTTTTTGAAATAGGAAACTTGACTATTAGAGATCCATAACAGAAAATCATTAGAAAATAAAATTATATAACAAAAAATCTAAGCTACAAAACTAAAGTCCAACGTGCAAATATTTTCTTATCAAGTTTTAACGGTTTTTTTTTGTTCGAGCAAATCCTTCAACCTTGCAGCATGCTTGCATCATAAAAGTTTTATATGATATTTTTTTCTTCATATTTATTTCAGAGTAGAGAATAGGCTGAAAGTCACCACTTCACAATCTATACGTAAAAATATGTATAAATTCAGTATAAATGCTGTGCTTGAATGTTGTTCCAATATTATTTTATATATTGTATATTTTTAGGTATGTACATATATATTCATTTTATATTCGTATAATGACAGTTCAGTGATGTAAGTAAAATTTTAGGCTTCAATTAAATGGGGGATGGAAATTGAATAACTTGAAGCTTATCAAATCCTGACAGCTCAGAGTTAGCTACACTTTGTACGCGTGTATGGTCAACTGTAGAGTTATATCACCAGCGCCAAAATAACTTTACGGCAATTAAATGAAGTAACACAAATTTTTTTGTATTATTTTAATGACTAGTTTCGCAAATGACCACATAAAGCGCCAATCTAACATTTTATACAAAAATTCAAATCAAAGTCAAATTTATTAAAAAGATTTTTTTCTAAATCAGACAAAAAGGTCTGAACGTTCAAAACGTCGAATTAACGTAGATTGAGTAAAATAGATCGATAATGTCAAAACAACTTTCTCATCAGAATAAACGAGTTTTTGGACTCAAATTAAAAATTGAGTCCTCTTGAATTCCTCCGACATCAACAAAATTAACTGAAAAAAATTCAAATTAGCGAATTTTGACTCTAAACTCAGAATTTTGATTATAATTTCGATGATGACAATTGACTTCTATGTACGTCAGAGCCCTCTTTTAAGTTTTAACTCAATTTTTATTAAATTCCTTCATTGTCTCGTACTTTCAATGAAAATTTGATAAGAAATTATCACGAAATTTATAGAAACATTTAATTTTTTTCGTAAAACAAAAAAATCCATCCCTGACTCTTATAATCATTTAAAAAACATTTGCTCATGCAACTCTGAGGAATCTATGTAGAGAGACTATTATTTGATCATTCACATAATATACGTTATACAATTCATACAGAGTCACGTCATTTCGTAGAAATAATACAATGGTGTTGGTTCATAATATACACACAGTATTTTACCCATACAGCTATAGGCTTAATGTTAAAATATTAGAGGACAAAGAAAAAAAAGTTTGTTTACAGGGTGATTCATTTACTGAAGTGTATCGTTTTCGAAAGTTTTTGAATTTAAATTTTTGAATTTAAGTTCCATGTAATTTTCAGAGTAAAAATCGTAATTTTGGAATAAAAATTCAAAAAAATTACAATTCTCAAATGAATTCCAAGTAAAATAACTTGCAAATCACCTTGTTTGATATGAACTGAATTTCATTTGAGCCTCTATATCACATATTGTAGATAGACAGCAAATGTTGTTTGTACAAAATATACTTTACTTACTATTATGTGTGAGTGAGCTTGTTTTATTTTATAAAGCGAACGTCATACTACAAAATTTATATATAGAATTCAATGTTTTCTGCTCTAACAGACTTTAAGCATTCAAATTTAATCACATGGAACACAGAGATTTTTTGGAGTCAGTTATGAAATGAGGGCTTTTTCAATGAATTTTCCTAGAAATTTAATTGAAATGGACTTCAATTCAGAGAATTTCAATGTAATAACCTATTTTTAGCATTTAAATAGTAAATCGTTATATAAAATATTGATTTTTGCAGTTAAATAATCAGATTTTTTGAATAACAAGCTTATGAAACGGTTGAATTTTGAGAGTCATAAGATCAGTTAAGGACAAAATTTGATAATTATTTTGAAATAAATTTCCTTGAAATCGATTTAACTTGAAATTTAAGTCAAACTGAATTCAAATTCAGATAATACTTGGATATTTGTTGAATATTTCTTTGTTCTTATTGAAAATATTGAATAAGACAAGAATTTAGATAATTTTCATTCATAAAAATTGATTTTGTCTTGTTTTTCTTGTGAAAATTTTCTCTGACATAGAAATTTTTTTGTAACGTTTTCCCAAACTTGAATATTTGAGTGTGAAATGTGTTTGTCTTACTTCGAATTTATACCGCACCAATGATAATCATGATGATGATGAAGTAAAGTAAAGGAAAAAGTTGTGTAGAAAAAATTTTTATATATAAAATTGTGTGTGTTTCAATTCTCTGTCTTTATACTGTGTGTGTGTGTGTGTGTGTGTGTGTATGTAATATAAAATTTTATACCATCGTCGTCGATGTTTTGCCATATTATCTGTTAGTGTCTTTAATACACATTTTATTTTCATATTAAGTGTAGATTGTATTCTGTGACTCAGAAAATAACAAATAACATGGAAAGATTTAGCTCAAGGGGTATTATGAGAGCTATGGTTAATAATCTAATTAAAAAGTGAATGTAATGAAAATGGTTTGAGGTCCCAGTCATCGAAATGTCTTGAAAGTAATCCATGGATACAAGCCCTAAGGTCAATCAAGGCTCATTCCCTGTTAAAATCCTCACTCATTATGAAATTAAGCCACTTTCCTGTTAAAAAGTAATTAAGCCCAGTCATAACAATATTTGATCACCCCCTTTTAGTATATCAAGCTCATACACGCACAGAGCAAACTCGGTACCTTCTTCTTCTTCTTTTTTCATAAATTTACAACCAACAAACCAACCAAAGTGAAGCAAAGTAGAAACCTTTTGCTTCGAAAAATGTTACTATTTTTTTTTTGTTTCATGAAATTTTACTTATGAAATGTTTTGTGTTACTGTTGCTCTGTTGTTACTACTTCTATTTTATATTTATTTGGAAACACACAAAAAAAATAACGTTGTTGTAGAAATAGAAACGAACGCTTGTGTTAAAGTTAAATTTCAAATGATAATTTGAATTAAACAGAGAGAAAAAATTTACATTATCATCATAATCAGTTTTAAAGTCAAATTGTAATTGTTTAAATTCGAAATTTTAAATTTAATTTAAACTTGAAAGAAATTTTCGTTTGAAGTCCTGATGTAACAATAAAAATTTAATAATATCAAAATACTTGACATGTCGCGAAAAAATGAAATGAGAATTAACCACCGGTTTACGGTAACTGGTCATGGTTTTGAAAATTACACTAGTTTATTAAATTTACCTATGATCGTATATTGAAAAATTTGATTAAAATTTAATAGGGGTCCTAAATTTTTTTCAATCGTCATTTTCCGGTAAATTTCATCTCATGGGGAGCTGAGAGATTTATTATGTCAAAGTTGTATAAAAATTTCTCGAATTATGAAAGAAAATATCCGTCTGATTCAGAAAATACTTAATTTTACCATGTTGGCCTAGAATTGTACTGGAGCAATGAGAAACTGTCATCGTATAGCTCTACAGATCACTCATACACACGTGCAAGATGGTGCAAAGTCCTCAAAGGTCTTGATAATATTTGGTACTTTAAGTAATCTGAATCGTCAAATTTTTCTCAAAATGGCTTTGACTTGACTTCAAATTAATTTTCAGTTAAAATCCTGATTTAAAAAAAACGATCCCTAATGATCCAAATAAATAAATAAATATTAAATAGGTGTATTGTCTTATATATATGTATATAAGTTAAAATTATATACATAAAATAAATGTATTTTATATGTTCTATATATTTAAATGATGTCCTATTATATTGCGTGTGATAAAATGTATATAAACTGCCAGGCTCGTATTTTATATACAATAACATAAAATTGCGTATATGCCATTGTCTATGAAATGATATCAGTAGATAGAGAATATAATGTATTATAAATATATATTATATATTTCATAGTATTTTATTTATTTATTTAAATTTCAGTTTATCACTTTTGAGAACAATATGAATCGATCATTTGTTGATTTTTTTTTTGAAGTAAAGTAATAATGATTTTGGATGATTTGCCTTCTCTGGTTTTACGAATGTATGCTAGAAGCGCAAAATGAAATCTAAGTTTTTTTTTTGTTTTTCTGAATTTTAAACATACTTAAACTGCTAAGACTCATTTTATAGAGATTTTTCTGCTGTAGGCTGCAACTTCTAGCCGTATCACGGCAATAATACGGCAAGTGCCCAGAAATAAATTCTGTAACAGATAAGGTTTGTCACCAGAACTTTTAACTGAAGTAAATTCATTGATAGCGATTTTAAGCTAATAATTTTGATATGTTATTATTTTCGTGTTATTCAAATGTTATGAAAAATACCAGCAGGATTTTTTTTTTGTGAAAGATAAGGTAAAAGTAAAAAACCATGCATTTATGCTTATTTTTTTTAATAAAAATATTTATCTCAGAATTTCAGAGACTTACATCAGTGAAGATTTTAAAAAAAACTTATTCATCAGGAATCCCATGACTATAGACAGCAGAGAAGAACGAGACAATGTCCAATGCTAAACAATAAGACGCATGAAAGTGCTAAAGAACCATTGAAAACCATAACCATATCCCAGATTTAACAATTTTTTTTTAGCGCTCTAGACCTTAGTATAAAATCGCGTCAAGTTATAGCGAGCTATGCTACAAGTTACGGCGGTGAACAAGCGTTTTATCACATGAAGCACTTGAAAATCAAGTCTCGCAATAAATTACATCCGTAGTACCATTTAAATACAAATCTCGCAATACGAGCCAAGATAAGAGACGAGTTTCTGGTGTGAAAACGATCTCGTGGGGTGGAAGAAATGTTGGTAAATTAAAATTTTAATGCTTAATGTACAAAAATTCATCAATGTATGCTCCATGCAAATCCAAAGGAACCGATAAATGTCGGTTCGGACAATGAAATCGATGAAGAAATGGACTACATTTATTTTAATTTTTATTAAAAAAAAAACAAATATTGAATAGTTTTTTGTTTTATGTCAACTAAATTTTCTAGTTCCATTATCATCACAAAAAAAGGCTCCAAATTAGCACTTTGTTAATGATGGTTAAGGATTTTTTCCAAGAATAAGGGTGATTTAAGTGTTTTCGAGAAGTTTACCGGTTCGGCACAAATAACTTATTTTATCTCGTAATTTTCATTCAATCTGAATTCAAATAATACTGTTGGATTAATTTGTCTGTTCAAACAACCAAAATATCGTCTTCTTCTGTTTTACAAACCTCTACAAAAGCGCAGTATATGTTCTGCAGATTCTTCTTCTTCTCTCATAAAAAGGTATGCACAATGTCGTTATGATAGTGTACTAGCCAGGAATCGAACGCAGAATCCCTAGATCACCTCAGCCACTTTATATTTTTAGGCTTTTTGTAATCCACATACATCATTCGGTATGTACTAGTGTTGTCTTATCCTAATTAATGTGCATATTGTCTTTTTCCTGCATCGTAATAGTACTATGGATAATTCACAAATATGTTGCGTACTTTTGGTAGGTGGTCACCCATCCAACCACAAGCACCATTCTGCAAAGGCATTACCACGGTCTCAATGAGTCATATTGTGATCAGCTCGATATAAATCGAGAATACCATTAAAATTTTTAATGCAATCACGTCACGTTATTTAAAGTTACTTCTAAAATAATTCTTAAACTAAAAAAAACCACGAAATTAAATTTAAAATTTTTATTTTGTCTTCCATTTCTCTTGTATTTTCATTATTTTGTTTTTTGTTATTTATTTATTATCTCGATTGATTATTTTTTAATTTTACTTCGATACACGTTGTCAAAGAAAGTAAAGTTATAATAATAATAATAAAAAATACGATATAAAAATAAACTAAACAAACTAACGATGATGTTTTTTTATTTATTATTTCAAATTTTTTTCATTGTTGTATTATTGTTGTTTAAATTAAATATTAAAAATACTTAAATTACTGACGATAACTTCTTTTTCTCAATTTTCTTTCTCATTTCCCATTTGATAGCAAGTATCAAGCAGTAGCTCGTGCTTTTATTTTGTGTGCCTTGATGTTCTTTTTTTTTAAATTTTTTTCATCATCATATCCTTATAATTATAACTATGTTTTAGGATAATCAATGTCTAATAATTCTTGTATTTCAGTGTGTGAATAAATTAATTTCTATGTGAATTTTTTAATTTAATGATTAAATGAATACTAATAATTATTAATGATAATAATAAAAAAAATTGTAAATGTTTCATGTAAAAATACTAAAAAATATTGGGATAACATATTTTTATGCATGATATAAATAGGAATTATTTTAATTATAATAATAATTATCAGTGCACTACATTTTCATTTCTATTTTTAATTTTATTTAATTTAAAATCTTATCAGTTTAAAAAAGTTCACTATTTTTTTTTTAATTTTAATATGATGTTAGTAATTGATTATTAAATTCTTATTTTTAATATCTTTACATCTGTAAAAAAATGTCTTGAAAAAAAATGTATCAAATTTATATCACTTTCAATAATAAATATTAGAGATAATTGAAAGGAAGGCAGTGAAGGCCTTTGTGTCCCTTTTTTCTTTAAAGAAAATGTTAAAATTAATTAATATCGTAAGAGAGAGCGTGATTTTTTTTTAAATTCCGAGATTTAATTTCAGAGATTCAGTCTATGATTTTCCTTTTTTATTTGACCTGTGATGTGTTTGACACATTTTCTAATAATTTATTAAATTTTAAGTATACTGAAGTGTTTTATTTTGTCATTTAAGTACAAAAATGTCATAATACTTAATTTTACGTATTTTTTTTTAATAATAATTTAATAATATTGATTCGTTACATTTTTCTTAGGAATGAATTTGATTTGAATACTCTTATTTTTTTTTGTCATAGGCCTTATAAAATTCTAATTTTACTACAAATTATTTTATATAAATATCAGTTAATTGTTACATGAAATTTTCTTCTTACATAGTTTACAAATATATTGTTGTTCACAGAGAGACACACAGCTAGAATGTTTAAATTATCTTATTACCGAAGATTTGTTACGTTATTTAATTTAAAATACGATGTCATTAATAAAAAAAGAAAAATAATTAAAATTTAAAAGAAAAGGTGAGTCTTTTTAGGCTTCGACAGTTTCGACGGGAGGTGCGACTTCAGGTTCACTTTCTGCCAATTTCTTGGCTTTGAGTTCTTCTGCTGATTCGTCAACCTTTGCCTCAATTTTCTCAACAACAACTTCCTTTTCCTCAGTCTTTTCATCTTTTCCATTTTCGACGTGTCCATTGGCATCACCATTTGTGTGACCATTCTTTTGTTCAACTACTGGTTCAACGACTTCCATTTTCTCAGGTTCAGCCACAACTGGTGCCACGTCTGTTTTGGGTTTTTCTTCGGCTTCAACGACATCAATCACTGGTTCGTCAGTTGTCATTGGTGTTGGTTTCTCAGTCTTTTCTGTTTCCTTTTTCTCTTCCTCTGTAACTGGGACCTTCTTTTCTTCTTCTGTCTTCTCAGGAACAGTCGAATCTACTTCAACTGGAGCATCAACGACTTCCTTCGATTCCACTGGTGTTTCATCAGTTTTCACAACTTTTGATGGAACTTCCTATTAATTCGTTTTTTGTTTTAATATGAAGGGAGAAAGAAAAATAAAAAAAAAATATATTAGTATTAAAATTCATATTAAATTTAATTTTCTAAAAAAAAACCTAGAAACTTAATTAATAAAAAAAATAACAAATAAAAATATTTATAATATAAAAATGCATTTTTTTTCCTGTAAATATAATAAAAAAGCTGAAAAGATTTTGAACAAATAAAAATTTGATTAGTAATATATTTATCGCAATTTTATTTTTATTTACATACACACATTACACACACACACACACACACGTACACAGACAGACTCGTACAAAGAACGGCTTTCATTGAAATGGAAACTAAAAATCCGTTGAAAGATTTTCTCGAAGCGAAGCGAAAACGATGAAGAGAAGAATAATAATAAATTTTTTTTTTGAGTTTTTTTTTTTTAATTTTATTTTTACATTTATTTCAATCAAACTTTATTTTTCATTTAAATTTTATTTTATTTTTATTTCCAATCAAATAAATTAATTTTATAATTGAAAATGTTAATTAAAATAACAACAGAATGAAAAAAAAAATTTTTTTTGTACTTTTTTTGTAATATTTATTATTAATATTGTTTCTTTATTTAATGTAAGTAAACTTTTAAATCTTATCTCAATACTTAAATTTTAATTTGAATTCCATTGAATTTAAATCGGTGTGTGATTTCTGGAGTTGTCTAATTTAAAATTAAATTTTTGTTATTTAATTTAAAAAAAAATTAAATATTTAAAGTAAATTTTGAGATCGAATGTTTTTTTTATTTTAAGATCCAGTGAACATCTAATTTAAGTTGAAATTTAGTACGATTAATTTTTTTTTATTTTAAATTTTATTCGTCCATTTAATGGTTAGTGGTATTTCTCTATTTACTAAGGATATCTTTCTAGTTTGATATATTTTTGTTTCGATTCGTGTATTTTATTTTTTTTTAATTAAAATTTGGCCAAAATCTGTCGACATTTGAGCCCGTACGACCTTTTTATTCCTCCTGTACGAGAGAAAAAATCAATAAAAAAATACGAGATAATTTATGGATGTCACCTTTGATAATTTTTTTAATGTTAATTTTTTTATAATGGAATGAAATGAGTTTGTGTTAATGAATGAAGTGATTAATGATAGAAATTTTGAATTAGAAACCATTTCCATGAGACCATTTGAGCGGATTTGAACAGAAATTTTTAAATGAAAATTTTTGAAATTTACTGTTAATAAAGAAGAATTTTAACCCATTTTCTAGTGTAATTCCAATTTAATTCATAGAATTTTCCAAAAATGTGCCCCATGAATGAAATATCCCATAGAAAATGGATTAAAATCAGAGACAGAGCAAATATTACAATGAAATGAAATGAAATGTGATGATGAAATTTTACATGAAAAGTGCAGAATTGTTAATTTTCAAAAGATTTATCTTCAATCAAAACTTTAGCAATCAAATTACATTCAATTTAAATGTTAAAATACTTTTAACGGATCCGCCACGTGTTTAATTTTTTGAATATTTGAATTGAATTTATTAAAATTACGAGAAATTTATAAAATAACCAAATTTATTTGTAAATGTCTACTTAAAGGAGAATAAAAAAAGGGCATTCATGAAAACTTTTTTGAGAGTCATCATTTAAAATTTTACTTTTAAGAATAAAATTTCAATGAATATTAACTCTAAAAAATTTTCATAACGAGTTTTTCATCTCCTTATAATATTTAAAGATTTTACTTTGATTTTACGATGATGCAATTTCAAGATGAATTTAAGGGAGTGATTTAAAGAGATTTTGTTTATTTACCTGGGCTTCGGTTGTTACTTCGTCAATTTTGCGCTTAACGCCACCAACGGCTTCAAGTGGAATGTTTTCGAAAGATTCGACAACGGGATATTGAGCCTTTTCGTCGTCAGTGAGCTCGGCATTTCCTGGACGTGAGACAAGGACGACATTTAGACCGGCTTCTTTGGCAGCTTCAGCCTCTGTGTAATGGAAAAAAATGAATTTTAATTTTATTTCATTTGAATTAAGTATGAAAAATTATTTCAACTCAATTGTGCCTTTTTTGGACTAAATAATTATCTGGTTCGATTAGGGTCCGACTACTCTTGGATGAGAGACTTAGGCTAAAGGTTTGGCGTTTACTATGGAAACTTCAATGGAAATAGTATGAACACAATAGGACCTTTGGGACTGCGGTTGAACTTTGACTTACCTTTAACGACATCAGTGAGGAAGACAATTTCTTCAGGTGCAAAATCAATTTCCTTGGCAATTGCGACATAGCTTTTACTTTCTTGCTTAGCACCAACAGCTGTATCAAAGTAATTGGTAATGTGTGGTGTTAAATCACCATGTTCAGTGTGGGCAAACAAGAGTTTTTGTGCATCAACACTTCCACTGGAATAAATGTAAAGTTTGTGTCCAGATGCAACCCATTGTTCCATTGCTTTAAATGCATCTTCATAAACTTGTGCCTTGAGTTTACCATCTGTATATCCTTTTGGATAAACCAAACCTTCCAATGTCTTGAGAGCGGCAGTTTTGCGATCCAAACTCATTTGCCACTGAACATTCTTGACAACGGTCTCAATTTGTTCGGTTTCTTCAGCGGTCTATTAAATTAAAAATATTAAATTTACATGAAATTAATAATTTAATCAGGAAATTACCTCATCAGCAATAGCTACAGCTCCATCAACCTCAGATTTTACATCTTCAATTGCCTGTTCACGCAATTTGGCAACAACTGCTTTGACATCATCCCGTGAAAAGTTTTCTTTCAAAAAGGACTCAACGTTTTCCTTAACATAAGGAAATAAAACATCCTGAAAATTTAAAATTAATTTAAAGTTTTAGTTAAAAATATTGAAATATTAATTTAAAAAATATGTATTTGAATAATTTAATACTGGGAGGGTAGAAAAATTTTGAATTCGACCCAAATACCACTAAATTTACCGAAATCATTGTAAGAAATTGTAATTTTTGGAAATTTCATGGAAAAATCATTGAATTTTCTATGGAAATACGCTCATGTACATCGTCACATGCCTTTAACTGTCCGTCCTAGTACTACGGGTACAGAAACAATGTAACTTTTTTTTTTTTTTGAATTTAAAATATAAATAAAATACATTGAAGATGATTATTATTATTTTACATGTAAGTACGTACGTACAGAGAACAGAAAACACTTTAATGTATTAAAATTTCTATTTTTAGAATTGAAACTTAGTGTAATGGAGAAACTGGAGTTGGAAGGCAATGTACGAGTATAAGTGGATAGTTTGTTGTTAAATTCAATGAATGTGAATATAAAAATTTTAAGAGCAAGAACAAGCAACAGTAGATTTTGTAGTTAAAATTAATGCGTTGATGGGTTTTTTTCATGAGATTAGAAACAGAGATGGGAATGAAAATTAAAAGTACTTCAATTTAATAGTTATGGTCTGAACGTATAAAGACCATCCCTGGATTTCAAGTGCAAAACCGTGAGTCGACACACACATTTTTGTATTAACTTTATTACAGTAAAATGTATGATGACGATAGTTTATGTCCAGTCTGAAACATTCTTTATTATTATTTATTTATTTATATTTTATAAATTTCTTGTGTTCTTCTTCACATTTTATTCTGTGTTGAAATTTATATCAAAAGGAGATTGTCTTGCATAAATTAAAATTTTTAGAACATCATTTCAATAAATACGACGAATTGAAGGAAATCATTGAAATTTTAATTTTAATGAAATGAAATTGAGTTTAACGGAAAATACAAGACAGTTCTAAGATTGAAATTTTCTGATGATATTTTTAGTCCTCGAATTGGATAATTTCTTGTAATGTAATGTGCATTGCATACTTTTCAATTTGAAAAAAACCCAAAATTGTCTCTCAATGTGATGGTTGTCCTTCAATAACCATATCAAAGGTTTTTAGCCTCAATTGGCCGAACGTTACGTGTCGATCTCAGTTTTGCTCAATAATTTAAATTTTCATTTGCTTTGGGCTCAATTCAAAAACAGTGTGAATTAAACATGTCTAGGACAGTCTAAGCCAATTTAGAGTAAAACTTGACGATTCAGATTACTTAAAGTATCAAAAATTTTAATCAATATTTATTCGATTCTGAGTCAGAAAATAGTTTGGATTCAACTTTTTTTGGTCTCTCATGACTTGAAGTTAACCTGTACGTTTGTATGAATAGCATCTAGAGCTGAAGAGAACAGTTCCAATTTTTCGTGTTCACCGCTTTGAAAGGAGGTTTGTCTTTTACTAGACAGATAGATTATGATATGAGTATTTTCTCACTGAAATCTCAAATGGACCAGTGGTGGTGTAGTTTTTTCCTCAATATCCAACCAAATTATTAAGAGAACTTTCCATTTCTTGTGTTCTTAAATTTTTGCTTAAGAAAAATTGAAAAATACGCTCCAAATTGTGTATTTTTCCATTTTAGCCTCTTAATATTTGAAATATCGACTTGGTCAGTTCAACAAAGCTGCAGCTTGCAGTCGCCAGAGACGGGCAAAGCATTTTTTGTTTCATTAATTTACTAAAATGAAACAAAATGCCCGTAAATTATTTCAATAAAAATGACACTTTTTCGTCAAAATGCTAGGCTTTGCTGCTATTTAACTCATTCGACGCCGCTCCTAGAAATATTGAGTTTTGAACAAAAAGTTCTTCTACGATCTATTCTTATTCTATTCTCTATTTTTTCATTTACAGTTTTAACAGTTCTCTAAACAGATTATCGCTCTTATCATGAGACTGAGGTCAAAAAAGTGCAGAAACCAAGGACTTAACTTTTAAATCCACTCCCGGTTCATTTTAATCGCAAAATACTGTCCGATTCAAATCATGACTAATTTCCATATTGCATTGAAAATTCGCCGATCATCGAATCAAAAAAAAATTTTTCTTGTCTCTTCATGAGTCCACTTTGTCAGTAATCCAAACAAACTGGGTCTAGTCAAGAGACGTATCCATATTTTTTTCTTAATTGCATGTAACCTGTTGATTCCAATCATGGAAGTCTATTAATAGTTACATGTAACAAATATAAATAAAATTCAACCACTTTCTTTTCTTTTTTCTTTTCATTTAAATTAAATTTTAATTCCTCTTCTTCTACTTTCAATGCAAACACTCCAGAAATGAATTGAATTGAACTCAAATAAAAATAATGAGTTTCACATTTACACAAACAGATGAAAAGGTACAACAATGAAAGACGATTCACTCAAAAAATTACTGTTAAAGGTAAAATAAAAAAATGGTATTGTAATGCTTGAAGAAATTACAAAGAAAAAAAAAAGTGATCTATTTTTCTATGAAATGAAATTTTACTGTACAAACTGATATTCAAATGAAATATGAAAGAAAAAGGGACGTTGTTTGTATGTTTTGCACATTTTATGATGTATTTGATATTGAATGGAAATAAGCCAGGTGTCCGATATAATGATGATGAAAAAAGCACCGGTACCGGCAGCTGAAATTCAAATTCAATGGCACCACGTTTTTTTTCATATCTGTAACTGACATTTACGATTTACATAATTTTACGCAAATTTGATTTTTTTTATGAAATGTTTTTCCATTGTTTTTATTTTAACTTGTACGTTGAATAATTTTAAGATTTGAATTACATTACATTGAAACATGGAAAAAAATAAAAAATTCAATGACCTTTTAATGGTGCGCGCTCTTTTTACGTATAACACTTACAGAGCATCGTACACAGCTCTAAGCTCTTTTTTCTAATAACTAAGAAAAATAAAACCGTTGTTGCTTCACTAATATCATACTAAATTCAGTTTTTATGGCTTTTTATGTTCATTTGAGTGCTCACATAACAAAAATAGTTCTAAACTTGTTCTAACATGTTACATTACGTTACTGAGAGTTCTATGTAAAGTGCGTTAGGCCCTAATATGTTTCTGTGTGTCCTTGGTTCCCTTCGTACATCTCCACACACACACACACATTTTTCCCTATGAATCCCGTTAACGTGCATCTACAGTTGTATTGATATGCAAAAATCGATAATTTTGATACAAGGCCATTTCAGCATAGCATCTTCTTATTTTTTTTTGCACATACACACACATTTCATTGTGAAAAGAACTTTTTTTTTAATATTAAAAAATTTCTATGAGAATTTAATACACCGTTACGTACATCTATCTATAGAAAAGCTTCCATTTTGAATCGGCGCGTATACACACTGTACTGAGAACAAAAGATTTTTCGGATAAAAATTTCCTAGGAAGCGTTACCGGTCATTTAGAATTTCTACATAATTTAACATTTTTTTACACTCAAATCATGTGAAATTTCATTGAGGACACTTTGAACTGCGACTTGAGATGCAATTTACAGGTAAATAAATGAAATTTATGTTAAAAAGGTCAAATGACGCACTACGCTTACCTTAACGAATGAAATGGAGGTGGTTGTTCCTTCAATATCCAAAATTACAGCTTTGCTGGCAAGAGTTTTTGAATCAATTTCAACTTTAGCACTCATATTGATTGTTTTTAATTGATTTTAATTGATTTTTATTAATTATTTCTAATTTTTTGCACTGAATTAAGCACGAGCTCTTTTGCACTGCCAGAGAAAGAAAAAAGAAGTGAATGAAATTTCCTACTGGCACTCTAATATAATGTGACATGAAATGTTAACTGGGTTAAAAGTAAACAAAATTTAAATTTGAAATAAAAACCGTTGAATTTATATTAATTTAATTTTGTGCTCTTCATTTCAATGAAATTTCATTAAATTTAATCAAAAAATTTAATGCAAAAATAAAATTTATACTTTTATTTAACATTCAAATGTAAATTCACTTTAATACAATTTAGATTAAAAAAGTTTACCGTTATAAGAAAAAATTGTCAGTGAGTTAATTTAAATTTTTCTTCAGTAAACTTTTGATTTCCTGGCTTTTTTGCATCAAAATAAATATTTTTCAATTACTTTTTTTATTTTTAAGGTTTTCATGTCAAAATTTCATTGAAACAAATATTCAAATGTAAAAATTGAAAGAAAATCTTCAAAATTTGGATTAAGAATTTTAAAGGTGACTGGGATACCAGACACCCCTCATTGTTTTTGCCGCAATTTTTTCATCTCGTTTAGGCAAATAAAATAATTTCATCAAAATTAATTGAGATTAACATTAAATTGCTTTTAATTTCACACAAATTCATTACAATGCTGTCATCAAAGGTAAAATTAATTGGAGATAAGCCGAAATCAATGAATTTTGTTCATTATTTACCTCGGATATTGAATTGCATGCTTCTTTGTTTATGTTTTTTTTTTATAACGCAATTTATTATGGCGAAATTTGAACTCAAAGACCTGAGCCATGATTGTCTGCAGACCATTCCAGGAATTCAATTGCCCTTCAGACCCTCAAAAATGGCCAAAAAACCGTTAAATTTCAAAAATTCAAATTTCAAATTTTTCTCATCAGATCCAAATCAAAAATTTTTTTAATAAACTGATTCTCATTGGAACCTGAATTCTGAACCATCCATTGATTTAAATTTCTCATTTTTTTTATTTTCAAGGTCACAAAATTATGTTCACTACTCGGAACCAATCAAAGCCTTGTCAGGGCATTCGCTTCAGAGGCGCCTGCGAGATTCGAAAAAAGTAAGTTTTTGATAATCAAATTTTAAGTAAAATCATTTTCATTTAATTTTTTTCATCTTATAGCAATGAATTCTGTGACACTCCTCGGACGAGTTGGAGCTGAACCTCAAAAAAGAGGAACAAATGAGCATCCTGTCGTAACATTTTCCTTGGCAACGCACGATAATTACAAGTAATTGAAAAAGCATTTTTTTTCATTTGAATCATAATTAATGTTAATTTTAGATACGAATCCGGTGATTGGGCTCAACGCACAGACTGGCATCGAATTGTTGTCTTTAAACCAGCATTACGTGACACAATTCTCCAATATCTTCGCAAAGGACAACGCACTTTAGTGACCGGTCGCATTAGCTACGGCGAAATCACAGATGCTGAGGGTCAGAAGAAAATCGCGACTAGTATTATAGCGGATGATGTCGTATTTTTCAATAATCAATCATAAATTTTCATTTAAATCTCATTTATTATCATTGTAAGCTACAAAAAGTTCCCACTAGAATAGGAAAAGTTATTTTTTGATATAAACTCATATAGTAATTAAAGGTAAATTTGAAGTACATTTAAGAAATTGTTGAAATTTTAATGTGATCTGAAGCGTGGTTGCATTGCCCAGTTGAGTGGAGTAATTTTGTGTGAGGATGTGGCGGAAGAACATCAATATTTGATGCGATAAATTGTTTGGCTTGTTCTTCACATAAACGTTGTTCCTTTAAAATGTTGTGCAATTCGGCTTCCTGGCGCTCTTTGAATTTTTTCTGGGAAAACATGAAAATGTGTGATATGAATTTTAAAAGTAACGGTCAAAATTCAAAATTACCTGCTCCAATTTCCGCATCTCTTCTTGTTCTCGCAATGCCCTTGCATATTCCTTCGCAGCTTGACGCTGTTTCCATTTTTCGGCCTTCAATGCAGCTTTATGATCATATTTGGCACGTTCCTCAGCTGCTCGCTTAAACTCATCATCATCAAATGCTTTTTGCATTTCATTTTTCTCCTTAATTTGCTTCCGTTGCGTCTCATAAACCATTTCATGTAACGCACGTCGTTTTGCCATTTCAGATCGACATTTATCGATATATTCCTGTTCATGCTTCACACGATAATCATCAATCAACTTTTCCTTTTGGGCTTGTTCCAATTGTCGCTCTTTCCTGATTTTTTCAATGTAATTCAAGTAATGCATCGTGTCTTGCTTTAAATTTTCTTGATGTGATTTCCTTGTTGCAATTTCTTGTTCCAACTCCCTTCGAATTGTGTCATGGAAGAGTTTGTTGAGGGCATCTTCATTCGATTTTCTTGCAATGCGTTCCTTTTCTGCTTGTAATAATTGTTCCTTCAAATCAACGGCAAGTCTCGATCGTTTCTCGCTTTTTTGCTTCTTTTCAAGGAGTTCCATTTCAGATTCTTTGGCTAAACTCTCCTCATTACGTTTTTGTTCTTCCGTTATTTCATGGTATTTTTGCAAGTTATTTTGCTTTTCAATCATTTGCTCTTTTAGGAATTTTGCGGTACAATTATCGTACATTTTTCGAGCTAGACGTTGCTGTTTTTCTTTTTCAAGTTCAGCCTTGTTGGCGCGTTTGGCAATTTCAAGCCAAAGATTTTGGTTTTCCTTGCAGACTTGTTTCTGTTTGCGGTGATCTTCGATTTGCATGCGTTGACAGGCTTTGCTATCAATTAAAAGTTGTTTCCTTAAATACGGGCGAATTTCATCACAATTGGCCCTGAAACGGAAATGAAATTGTAATTTAAAAACAAATATTACTAGCCTGAAGTTATCAACGACTTTATCAATGATATTGAAAAAATTGGTGAGTTGTTTTTGGGCTCACGGGGCCTTTTCCGATGCAATTCAAGTGTCATGAATGACTTATTCCTTGGAATTTTTTTATTCTATATGTTCCCTTAATTGCAAATTTGTTTTCAAATTTTCTGGTAGCATTTTTTTCGATAATTGTCAGTTTTTAGTTTTTCTGTCAAATTTTTAATGTCAAAGTCGTTGCTACCATCAAAGATCGAAAGCTCTTTAAATTGTCCAGTAAAAAACTCTGGATTTTTCTCTTTTGAGCTACCAACCAATGGTAGCAATATTTTTTGACAGTTAAAATACTTTTGTCAAAAAACATTCAAGGTCAAAGATGTAGAAAAAAACGCTTTATTTTTCGCTTTGGAGTAAAAAATCGTTTTCCGTGTCAGTTTTCATACTTTTCTTAAAAACTTTTCAAGGTCAAAGTCGTTGCTACCAATGGTAGCCTACCATCAAAAATCGAAAACTGTCGAATCCGTAGAAAACGCTCTAGATTTTTCATTTTGTAGCTACCAAAAACTTTTCTAACATTTTTTTGCTATAAAAGTCGGTGCTACCAACGAAGATCGAAAGCTTTTTCAATTGATTTTTTTCATAAAGCTACCAAAAGCGTTGGTAGCTGTTTTTAATGTCAGTATTTATTATACAATTCATAAGGCCAAAAAAACTACTCCAGGCTGTAAAAACCGTTGATAAAGTCGTGCATAACTTCAGTTTGGTAAAAAAATCGTTAAATTTTTTTAGGTTTAAATTAAACTCACATATATTGCTGAATTTTCTTCTGCTGCAAAAACTCCTGATGTTCTTTTTCTCTCGCTTGTTTCATGGCCAAAATTTTATTCCGTTTCTCGAGCATTTCGGCCTCAATTTTTTCTGAAATCTTATCACGTGTCTCTTGACGGTAATAATTGTCCTCAATATTGAACAAATGTTTCAATCTTAAAAAAAAAAATTCAATTCAGAATTCAAGAAAAATTTCAACTCACTTTTCACGCTTCATATTAATATCGCGGTCACGTGCTCGCAACGACTCCTCCACCAATTTATCGATTTTACTTTTGAGACATGCTTTATCGACTCTTTTAAGTAAATCCATTTCAATTAGTATTAAAGAAATTTAAATTTTATTTTTAAATTAAATCTAAAATGTGAGTATGAAAATTCCTGAAATGAAGAAAAATTAATGCATAGGAATGACAAAATCAACAGTCCTCGTATCCAAGGAGGGTTCCCACGGGAATGTCATAGTGATTTTATTTGATACTATTTTGTGGTGTTGCTATGTGTGTTAAATTTATTTTTAAAATTATCATTTAAATTGGGTCATAAAATTGGAATTTGGTTTTTTGTAGGTTTTGGGTCATGGGTTCGGCGTTAAAAAAGGAAAAAGTTGAAATTTTTTGAAAAATTTCTTTATTTTAACCATATTTTAGTATCATAAATTGAGAAATAGACAAGTACATTGTAATAATAATCTTATCATTATTTAACATCTAATTTCCTTTTATTTTTTGACATTAAGTTTATTGTATTTAAAAAAATTACGATTTTTCTCATGTTTGCTTAGAATTTGATTGATGTCGTATGATTAAAAATATTATTTGATGAAAATGAAGTGAAACAGAGAAAAAAAAGAAACAAATTTAATTTAATTTCAATAATAATAATAATAACAAGGATTTTGCTCGAGTTCCATACTTTGAGTATGATTTCACAACACACATTTCGTTTATTTTTTGGATTTCTTGCTTTTGTGATGGTGATGTGAGTTGTCACGACTGTCATCACGTGACCGTTTTTTACTGCTACTCGATGAATGGTGATGATGTTTACCGGAACTACTTGAACGGTGTTTACTACTACTGCTGTGGTGTTTGTCATTACGTCGATGCTTATCATTACGATGTTTTGTGACGGGTTCACGATCGCCATTTCTTTCACGTTCACGATCCTCCTCGGCCGCTTCACGTTCCAAGTCAGACCAATCTTTACCTGACTCCTCATCTGTTCCGAGTTCCTCTGACTCATCTTCTTCGTCCTCGGATTCAGATGCATCGGAATATTCCTCATCTGAGTCTTCGGATTCGACTGATTCGTCATCGGTTGGCTCATAGGCGTCATCCTTGAATTGAAATTTCATGAATTGTGTAAATTGAATATGAAAAAAAATTAAATTCAAGTCATACCTCTTCATCTTCACTGTCATCGCCTGCATTTTCAGCATCTGATTCGGGATCCAAGAAGGTCCAACCACCTTTTCAATGAAAATGAAAATTGTTGAATGTGAATGTGACATTAAATTTAATTGACAAATTACCTTGTTCGAAGAATCCTTCAGGATCATCTGTGATAGTCTTCATAATCTTAGCCCAATTCAATGATTGAATACCCTCTGAATATCGGATATCGCATGAATTTAGCCATTCCTTGACATGATCAAGCATATTCATGGGAATTGCGTTAACTGCTGCCGTTTTCTTATGATAATCCTTGAACACAAAAATCATGTCAAAATTCTTCAAATGAAATTGAACACGCTCAAAATGGACCAGTTCAATGTCTTCGAGCATCACGACAAATGGTGGCCATTCTGTGAGACAAACTAAACTGCCAGATGTTGGTTGGAGCAGCACCGTACTTCTAAATGGCGCACCCGGGAATCCCAAATCTCTGAATGGTGTATCAAATTCAAGTAATTGTTTGGTCATACCCTCAACTTTTTCGCAAAAGCTCTTGAAAGCAGTTTTTAATCGATGACGCAGCTCACGTTCACTTTGTTCTGCCGCCAAATCGTCACGATCATGCATATGCTGATGTTTGCCAAGATCTGTTGTAATTTCACCGACTTCTGTATAGAATTGGACATCGATATGCTTTTTCTTGCCAAACATGATGGCATGTTTGAGATGAAAATGAAGGAGAATGATCATTTCACCGTCACATGGTTGAAAGAATGCACTACGAATGTTATTGTAAAGGATGTCAACTTTATCGCCACGTACTGAGGTGTAGCGAAAGCCATTTGTGTGGGCTTCCAATGAGCCAGTCATACGTTTTGCCACAATATTTGGACGAATATACAAGTCTTTGAGTTTTGGATTACCTTTGTTTTGGGATAGCACGAGTGTGTCTTGTTTCACCAAATCCTCCTTTTCACGTTCTTCGGCTTCGCGAGTCTTGAATTTCTTTTGCACTTCTTTGATTAATCGGAATGCGGTATTGAGATTGGATGATGGTGCTGATAATTCTCCGGGTTCCTTCGTATTTGTACTTCGATACGTGATTTCTTTGACAAAAGTTGAATCGGGATTGTTGTACATTCCGGCTTCATTTTTACCCATCGTAGCTCCGGGATGGAAAAAGTTGATACGAAGGTATGTGTAGTCGCCTTCAACGGATTGTGAGATATTTTTGATTGTTGAAATGTGAAATGGGACTGGAAGGCCATAAATTGGCATGATAATTGTCTCATATTTACGATCAACATACAATTTCAGTTCTTTCACCTCATCTTCACGTGGCATTTGATTAATACCCTTGTATGATACTGTCGATTTTCGCACCTTTTCAGGATCTTTGTTGTTTCCCTGTTTTGCAAGACGTTCTTTTGCTTCTTCATTTAGACGTTGAGCCAGCTCTTTCTGATGTTCTTTTCGTTTCTCCTCCGAACTGTGTTCAGATCGGAGTTTTGAATCTAAAACGGCATTTCGACGACCACTACGTCCAATTATATCATCAGTTTTATTTTTATCATTTTGTTCCTCTTCCTCCTCTTCATCTTCTTTCAAGAAAATCCCGATATTCTTAATCTTTTTCTTTGAATTCGTTAAAACACTGGCAGGTGACTCGTCATTTACCAGAACCGTATCTCCGATGAACAAAGCATAAACTTTCCCCTCCTTGTCATTCGAATCCTTATTCTCAATATTTGAGATTCCGACATTGACATTGAAAATCATCCCTTTTTGAACGACAGCAGTGCACTTTGGTCCAATTACAAGTGAATTTTCTCGGAACTCAATGCCCATTCCAAATCCAAAGGTTTTTGTGATTTTATCAATTAATTTTGGTTGTTCCTTTTGTGCGTACTTGAAAGCGGTCTCATATACTTCTGATAACTTCTTGCCTGGTACTAAATTTTTGATGATTTCCTCTTCCAAATTCAATAGGAAATTGTAATAATTCTGGATAGTTTCCGATGGATTTACCAACAAAGTACGAACAATATTGGAACAATAGCTCTTGTAACGTGCACCCAACGAGCACACAATTGATCCAAAATGTAAAATGTTTTTATCACTTGAAGCACTGAATTTCAAACTGTAATTTCCACCTGATTGGATGATAGCTGGATAACACATGTCAAGTTGTGACGTATCGACACCAGTAACGAATTTTTTGTCAGTCAGCGCTGATTCAACGCCCTCCGCTAATTTCGAGTGCTTCACTTTCTTGTCGGCATCAATAATTTCCATAATTGTGTCCTTTAAATATTTTGTGAAGACATCCACTGTGGCAAGACATGCCTTTTTAACTGTAAGGACTTCAGCTTCATCTTTTGAGGCCATTACATAAGCCATCGACGATGAGATGTCGATTTGTTCGAAGTTCTGAGAAAATTTCATGTTTAAATGCAATTAAATTATGATGAAATTGATTTTACCTGTTCCTTGAGTGCCTTTTTCCATAGATCACAAAACTCATTTGAGAAATTATCTTTGCTAAAAACTCCGATTGATTTCCCACCTTTGGACCCCTTGATGGCTTCAATCAATTTCTCGAAATTCGCTTTATCTTTATCATCTTTTTGGCGGACAAGCAATTTAATTTCCGGAACTCCGTCTTCCTTTGAAACACCTTCAACTGGTTTGAGGAATTCAATTTTCTTTTTGCTGGCAAGAAACACCATGCAATTCTCCGCAAATATGCTTATTGTATCTGTGAGTTCATATCCAAAAAGCCATGTTTGTAACGCTGTGCTCTTCGAATAAATCGTATCCTCATCATTTCCAACCTAAATTTCAATGAAATCAAACATAAAATGGTGATTTTTATTGTGAGAAATGTGAAAAAACTTACAGTTGTGACAATACAATCTACTTTGGACAAAGAATCATCATGTTTGATGTTAGTTCCTTCTTTCCAGGTGCTATAAAGTTGCTTTATTCGTCGATAAAACACATTCTTATCCAACTCTATGCTGCCCATTTTGCAATTCGTTGCATTGAAAATAAATTTAACACGAGAAATTTAATATTTCCTTCCTATTTCACAATAAATTTCACGTTTTTCTTGAGACACCGAATGATCATACACAATGCAAGGCGGCAAATACGTAAAAATGGTTTGGCAACTAGCACGAAAGAAGTTTGCACTGATTTGCGAGTACTCTGAAAGTGAAACCACTGTAAGTGATGGAATGTAAACATTACATCGTGTTGTAGTGAAATTTTGTGTAAATTTGAAACGCTATTGTGAAACGAAAGTTTGCGTTTATAAGAGGGAATATGAGATATGACTTGAAAATTAATTCTGGGTCGAAATTTCTCATTAAAATTAAGCTTGAAGGCATTTCCAATTAATTTTCGCCGAGTTTACCGTAAATGTCCAAAAATCTCTGATTCGGTTGGCAATTTGTTATGTTCGGCTCGATTAGTTCGTAGTCCGACCACTATCTAGGATGGAAGTAGAAAAAAGATTAAGAAGAATTTGAACTTTTCACCAGTTTAATTAAAATGAATGAATGAATTATAGTAAAGCCTCATTAGCCATACCCATCATCACAGTATCAACCTCACTTAGCACAGTAATTTCAGAGTTAGCAGCACCCCTCGTATTGATCTGGAGTACCACAGGCAACAGGCATTTTGGAACCACCAGGTCAAAACAACTATCAAGCAGGCAATTTTTACCGCCAACAAGATGGACGACGTGGGTACCGTCCTCCAAATGACGACGCCCCAAGAAAGTTAACTCTACAAGAACAAATTGGAAAGATGACCGAATTATTAGAGGCCCAAAATTCAAAACTGAATAAGTTGGATAATTAATTATTTTATGTTTTATACTAAAATGCAAAATAAAAACTTGATTTAATTACCCATTGGAAAATTTTGTCGCGATTTTTAATGTCTTTGTCGCGATTTTTAATGTCTCGTAGTAATTTTTAATGTCTCGTAGTAATTTTTACTGTCTTGTCGCATTTTTTAATGTCTTTGTCGCGATTTTTAATGTCTCTGAATATATTTCAATATAAA
>LN483483.1:0-289408 GCA_900002565.1 Culicoides sonorensis | reverse complement strand
GAAATGAATTCAGAGACATTAAAAATCGCGACAAAGACATTAAAAAATGCGACAAGACAGTAAAAATTACTACGAGACATTAAAAATTACTACGAGACATTAAAAATCGCGACAAAGACATTAAAAAATGCGACAAGACAGTAAAAATTACTACGAGACATTAAAAATTACTACGAGACATTAAAAATCGCGACAAAGACATTAAAAATCGCGACAAAATTTTCCAATGGGTAAATTTAATTTTTTTGTTTTATTTTCAAAAGATTTTAATGAATCTTGGAACAAATGCTTTCTCTTTGTGTGTCAACCAATTTGCATATTTTCGTAAAACTCATGAAGACTTCAGTGATTCTATAACATAATTAAGAGAAATAAAAGCATACCTCTTCAATTTAGAGACGGATTTATCACTTCAAAACGACATCAAAAATGGCATTTTTCATATTTCCATCAATTCGAGGGATGCCACTTTAAGAGATTTGTGTGTTTCAATTTAAGCTGGAACCTCTTTTTTGACCTCAGCCATCAATTCTTTTGCCAGAGAGCACATATCACTTTACATCACAGTCCTCATTCATATCTTTGAAAATTCGAACAACCGACTTGAAATCACTTCTCCCCTTATACAGAGCTGGCTGTTTAATTGCCGTTCTCACATTCCTTAAAATCAACTTGTTACTTGTTACCGTTCTCTTGCAAATCTTTTAATAAATTCAATTAAAATCTTATTTCCACTTTGAAGAATTTTCCAATCAAGAGTTTTTAGTATTTTCTTTCCCAAAATAGTTGTTCCTAAATAAAATCCTTCAAAAAACTTCAAAGCAGTATCGAACAACCGCCATGTAATAAAACGCAATGTCACGTCAATGAAATCAAATTAGCGTTTTTAATTTTGTACTCAATTTCAACAGAGTGCATCATGTGTGAATGTTTTTAACCGGTGATTGAAACAAAAAGATAAACATTCAATAAAATTTCACCAAAAAACTACACAAAAATGTCGATTCAATTAGGAAAACTCTGTTCCGTCGTCATTGAGCAGAGATTCGGTGAAATTGTACGAACTGTCGCCGACGATCTCTTCGATTCAATTTCAAAAACTATTCCAATGATTCGACAATCCACAAACTTGGAACGCAAAGAAATCATAAAATCACTTCAAATATTAATAAAATTCCGTTTAGTAAAATTCACACCTGCTGTGTTCAACGACCAAATGGCTGAATATTCAATTCTTCCAGCACGAATTTTGTTACTCCTCAGATATTCGCGATACATTTTTTGGATCCGAACAAGAATGACAAGTCCCATTGAAGACAAGGAATCTGAGTCGTTGATCACTGAAATTTTGAATGAGGGAATGATGACAGGCTCGGAACTCATTGTTCAGGTTCTGCTCAAATATGATATTGACAAAACAATGGAAAATATTACAATTTATCGTGACAAATTCCTGGAACTAATCCGATTAGAATATTTAATGAGGATGCCTGAACCGACATCCAATGAAGTCCAAAGTGAAGCAGTTCCAAAATTAACGATCGATGACGGAAAATTATTCGTTTTACCAAAAATAGATTTGAATACATTGAATGAGCTGTTAAAGGGAAATAGTGCTGAAATTCCTGATAAAGACATTTATTGGGGTGTAAATTTTGATAGATTTCATCAAGAATTTCGTGATCAACTTTTGATATCGGCCGTTGAACGTCGAATTGACTCAAATGCGGGTGAATGCCTAAAACACATGATTAACTTGATGTACGCACGAACGACACCATGGGAACCTGCTTCAAGTCCCATTTCATTGGCTGAACTTCGACACATGATTGAAAAGAAATCCCCATCAGTCACTTTAGTCAAACACTTGGAGGAATATCTGTCCATGATCAGCAGTGACACAATCGGATTTTTATCGAAATTTAGTGAAGCCGGTGGTGGCCAGTACAGAATTGAAATTAAAAAAGTTATCACTGAACTGACATGGACTTGCATTGAACACGTCATTACGGAAAAGTTCGGTAGCAAGGCAGCAAGAATTTTTCGGGTGGTTAAATTGAAAAAATATATCGAGCAAGAAGATATCCAGAAGGAAGCAATGATTCCAGCCAAAGAAGCAAAATTACTGATATACAAATTGATGGAAGAGAATTTCTTGCATATTCATACAGTGCGAAAAACTGGAGGAGGTGGCAGTGGTCCAGCAAAGTCATTTTACTTGTTCCACATTAAATTACAACAAATTGTCAATATGATGTTAGATATTTGTTATAAGGCAATTTTCAATGCAATTACAAGGATTGACGATGACACACTTCAACATAAGCGATATTTTGACAAGGAAAAAAATGTTATAGCGATGACAGCGATTATGCAAGCACGGGGCGATCCAGAAGAGGCTGTTAACGAAGTAAATTTAAATAAAATTATTTTTAGTAAATTCCAATGAAATTTTAATTCAAATTCATTTTACAGGCTCTTGAAGAAGCAATGACACCCGCATTCAAGGAAATCCTGCATAAGGTCAATACCAGAATAGACACTCTCACAACATCCGAATTAGCGATTGATGATACACTTTTTTTACTGCAAATGTTTTTGTATTATAATGGAAAATAATATTTTAAATTACATAAAATTCATACTTTGGCTTTATTTCTTAGATTAAAAAAAATAATTTTCTTACAGTATAAAATTTTTCTAAACTGAAGTTATCGACGACTTTACCAACAAACTTGACAGACTTGAGAAATTTTTTTACGTTACGTGGAGCCACCAGATGACGCTGTGAGAAAAATTAAGTCGTATTCAGGCATTTCTGCAAAATATTTCAAAGATGAAGTCATTGAAGGCTACGTAAATCGATAGAGAATCAAAAATTGAACCCACCAGGTGGCGCTGAAATCTATTTAGATGCGTCACAAAGCTTTCCTGATATATAAGGAGCCAAAAATTTTTATTTGGAATTTCCAATTCGCCTCATCAGGTGGCGCTGAGAGCTATTTTCAATTTTATTTTGGCGTTTCTGAAAAACTTGGCAACGTTAAAGTCGTCATCTTAATAAAGAACCAAAAATTGCAGAAATTTCTACTTGGGCTTCCTAATTTGACACAACAGGTGGCGCTGAGAGGCATTTCAAGTCGTTTTTTGGCTTTTATCAAAATTTTCATTATAAAGGTGGTTGATAAAGTCGTTGATAACTTCAGTTTACTATCTAATTTTTATCAATACTTGTATATAAAATAACAAAAAAAGTTAAAATCAGTCATCATATAATTTAAAGCAAATCTTAATCATAAAACTTAAAATTATTTGTAAAATAATAATAAGAAACGAAATATTAATAAATAAGGAAACCTCACTGATGAAGTGTGTCACTTAATTTTTTTTGTGTTTGAATTTGGCAGTTATTTAATTGAAATATTCAATTAAACGGTGTTCGATAACGTATTTCCATTGTATTTCATGTACAAATTATCCCAGAATTTGAGCCGATCGGGATCTGGATTCAATTTCATTTCATTTTTGGCATTTATATTCAAATAAGGTACGTTCATGACGTCAGTGCCGTTCACTGGTTTCCATGTGACTCCATTCAGGGCATCATCATCCTTGCCATAAGGTGTTGGATTTCCAAATTTCGCGAAATTGGTCCACATTTTGACCATACGGTATTTGACTTGAGTTTCTATTGAATGTGGATTTAAACTTAAATTGAGAAGACCAAAATGAAATAGGTAACCCAATCTGAAATCGAATTGAATTGAAAATTTAACTCAAATGAAATGAAATTTCTTACTCATCTCCATGACACGTTCCAGGCCGTGCAATTCCAAGTAAACGCTTATAGAGACCGAGGGCACCATCGAATTCAAATCGATAGAGATAAACTTTTGAACGGCCATTTGCTGCGTGTTGTCTTGCTGTTTCGACGATACCATGTGCGAACATTGTATCTGTCAGGAGCTGTGAGATGTTAAACATTAAATATTTTGAGATTAAAAGGATCAGGAAAAACTCACGTAAATCATTTCTTCCAGTGTATCATTTGAAACGGCTCGTGAACCCAAATAAAAGTCGCGAACATCTTTTCCAACTGAAACAACAGCTTCAGATGACTTCCCGCCTGGTATTTGAAGGTCACTTGGAATTAATCGTTCAAAGTCAGTTTCAATCGCTTTAATGAGTGATGGATCTTTCCTTAGTCTTCTGATAAATAACATCGCTTCATGTGTATTGTAACCCAATAAAAGTGGCACATTATTGTAATTCTTCTTTTTAATGAGTTCCAGTGGCTCTTCAGCTAGGAAATGGCCTTCTTTAAATGCATCCATTGTCCCTTCCCATTGACTGTCAGCCCAGGAATCTTCAATAACTGGTACAAATGGCAAACCAATATTGCTTCGTGCATCTTCAGGAGTTAACGTAAGTGGAGCTGCATCAATCAGCATTTTTGGTGAAACAGTTCTCAGATGTTCAAGGAGTTTCGATGTGTCATTCGTTTCCAATCCGAGAACTTTTCCCAATGCGAATGCCCTTTCACGTGCATGAGGTGCTCTGGCCCAAGTATTGAGAGCAGTTCCACTTTGACAGATTGCGCGATGGAATAAACCCGATGCCATGGGTGATAACTAAATTGAATACAATCAATTTAAAAAACACGATTTTTCAATGTAGTGAACTGGAAATTACCATTAAATAGTGAACACTAGCACCACCAGCCGATTGTCCAAATATTGTAACATCATTGGGATTCCCTCCAAATGCAGCGATGTTATCACGAACCCATTTCAATGCAAGCACTTGATCCTTAAGACCGGCATTTCCAGGTGCATCACCTCCAACACTCAGAAATCCAATTGGACCAAGTCTGTAATTAATTGTCACCAAAATTACACCTTCTTGGACGATGTAATCAGGTCCATAAAGGAATGTGTTTCCAGATCCAAAGCTGTTTAATAAAATAAAATAATTATTGTAATTTCAATGAAATTTATTTGAATTAAATCTTACGTGAACGCCCCTCCATGTATGAAGACCATGACAGGTAATTTTGGATGTCGATTTTCACTTGGCAAGATTGGTGTGAAAACATTTAAGAAGAGACAATCTTCAGAGCCGCCATATGTGTCGAGTAACATGTTCCTGTGAGGACAAGTGGCGCCCTCTCTCAAGGCATTGCGGACTCCATTCCATGGTTGTTCTGGGAGAGCTGATCTAAATCTTCGCTGTCCAATTGGAGGTTGACCATATCGGATGCCTTTAAAACTGTAATAATATCCAAGACCGGATTTGACAGCTTGATGTCGACCACGCAAAATTCCAATGGGAGTTTGTAAAATCACACGACCCTCTTGCTATTGTTTGTTTGATTGAAATAGAAATAAAAAAAAATATATTTAATAAAAAGAATTATAAAAAGAAAAAATTTAAAAAATATATTTGTTGTGAAACAGAGAGATTTCTAACTCTAAAAAAAACAACCAAGTTAAATAAAAACGCACTAAAAAGGAGGAAATAAAGTTATAAAAGGAAAACTTTAAATTTTAAGGTATAGAACGTTGATGAATCTGCTCTGGATCGCTCGGAATTAACTGGATCGATTTAACTTTAGCTAACAGGGTTGAGTACCATTTGATACACACGTGACAGAATTGTATCTGATATTTTATAGTCGAAAATAAAGGGAAATCTTGACCTTGATGTAGTAAATCACTTTGCATTTGTGCAAGCTCAGGTTGAGTCCTATGCTTAACACCAAATAGAAATTTGTTTAGAACTGATTGAAAAAACAAGCAATCAGCATAGGTTCGAATGGGATGGTAAATCCTTAAATAGTCAGCATAAATCACAAAACGAACACCATCAAGGGCAAAAGAAATAAAGTTCATCATGAGATGGTTCTTATGTGGGACACCAGATGTAACAGCAGAGGAGGTAAATATACGGCCCTTAGCAAGAACGAATTGAGACGGATAAACTTAATAGGAATGGAAACAGTCCAAAAAGAAGCCAACAATACCTCAGCTGTGCAATGATTTCATAACTTTACCCGATTGAAAGCTTGTTTGAAATCAGTATTTCTCATTAGATTTTTCTTTTAAAGCCTTATTTCCTCCTTTTAAGTGCGTTTTGATTTTTGGGTTTTTTTCATTCTTGAAATTTGATTCCCATTATCTTGTATGGGAACCCAATTTTTTAGCGAAAACTTATGTGGGGTATCTTTTGATCAATAATGGGGTTATGGCTGTGTTTGAAAAGAAAACTTTCGAAGCGTGACAGAACCCAGATAATACAGTGGATTCATTCTGTGTGTGACCAAAATTTTTTTTTTCATGTTGGTTTTGACCTTGGTCTTAGGAAAAGTTTTAGCTAATGTTAATGTATATGATTTTTTTTTATACTTTCCGGATAATTCGAGCTAATTTTTAAATTTCCATTAAAAGTTGTATTGCACAGCTATTTTTTTGTATTGGTACCCTAGTCCAAATTTTCCGCGGACCTGGGCGAAGCAAATTTAAGACTTAGGTTCAAAAGAATCTATAGGTCTTCAAAAATCCACAAAGTCTACGCACTTTCACAACAAAAAAAAAAACTTCATATCAAAGAAACAGAGGTCAAGAAAAGGTCGACAATAAAAATAAAAAAATTTAATCAAGCAATAATTCAGCGTAAATTCAAAGTATTTGCAAAAAATTGCAAAACACAGATTAGATAAGCATAAACTTTAAATTGATAATAACGCAGTCAAATGAATTGCTAGATAAAGAGTACTGAAATGAATTTTAGTCTTGATTGAACTTTTCGGAAATTAAAACTAAAAATTTATTTTTTCTATAATTTTAATAATTTTTTCTAAAAATGTCTTTGACAAAGCCAAAAAATTCCCAAACAACCTCAAACGCTCGGGGAATCACTTTAGAAAATCGAATGATTATTTACTGTTTTGTAAAAGGATTTGTAAAACAGCTCAAAGACTTTCGATTGGAGTATCAAGTACCTGAAGCTGAAAAATTCGATGACGTGGTCTTTGATGAGGGTAATGAAAAATTTGTAGTTATTCAGTTAAAACACAAAGAAGATCAAAATTTAAGTTTAAGTCATTTGGATCTGTTTACAAATAAATTTGGTGAACCTTTCAATTTATTGAAATACGTGCTGTCTGTTAATGATATGAACAAAAAAATTAAATTCAAAGGAAACATTAAAATGGCAGTGGTTTATACGAATATTGATATTGATGTAGATGAAAAAGATCAATTAAGCTTGGCAAAGTATCCTAAGCCATGGTTTGGAGACATAAAGTCGATTCAGCTTAACAGAATGTTTTTGCCTTACGACAACATTTTATACAATTCATCTGATAATGAAGGAAAATTCTATAAATTTAGTAAGGATGATAAAATTGTTGATTTACTTGTTACTCAAGCTAAATTCTTACACAATGAAAATTTGGATAAAATATCAAAGAAATTAAAGAAAAACGTCTCCGAAATTTCAGAGTGTGAAGTTTTAGAGCAAATTGAAATAATGAAACTTACAAACTTTAATAAAACGAGAGAAGAAATTAAGGAAGCATTGAAACCAATAGTTTATGCAGTTCGGCAACCTAATGATGAAGAATTAATGGAATTGATAAAAAAAGAAATTGAAACTTATTATGGTTCAAGTTGCGTCGATGAAGTTTACAACAATTTAGAAGTCACAATAAGAAATTGGTGTGATACGAAGAATAAAGGATTTCCTGAAATTATAAATTTTGAAAATGCAAATTCATTTTTCCAACTTGACTTCAAATCAATAATGTTTGATGTTTTACCACCAATTGATTCATTTTCTGGACGGGAAGAAGAACTTTCATCTATTTTATCAAACTTGTATTCAAATCATAATGTAATTATTTCGCAAACTATCGCAATAAGTGGATTAGGAGGCATTGGGAAAACTCAATTAACGAGAAAATTTATTGCAAAATATGGAAAATCTGAGTTTTATAATAGAGTTATGTGGATCGCTGCTCAAAATGAATCTACAGTTTTTGATTCGTTCTTACGATTGGCTGAAAAGTTGAGGATACCAGATATTAAGATTAAGCACGCTAAGACGATTATTTCTGACGTTATTGATTATTTCGATGGATTAAAAACTCTTTTTGTTTTTGATAACTACGACGATATTGGAAATAGTAAGTAGAAATTTTTTATTTAAATATCAATCTAACTCTTCAATTTCTTACAAAGATGGTTTCGTGCAATACTGTTGCGAATATGTGACGAGTAAAGCAAATCGTCCTTACTATATATTTACTTCAAGGAAAAAAGAGTGTTTACCTGATATTCCATCAATTAATTTAGATGTCTTTAAATTTGAAGAAGCAAAAACATTCGTTGAAACAGAATTAGCAAAGATTCCAAAATTTGTTTATTGTGAAACGGAAATCGAACTTTTTATAAATCAGTTGGAGTTTTTCCCTTTAGCACTGCAACAAGCAATAACTTACATAAAAATGAAAAATAAACAAACTTTAACAGAAGACTATACGCTCACAAAGTACCTTGAGGAGTATGAACATAAAAAAAAAGACCTGCTGGGGTTTGATTTTCGTGAAACTTTTGGGAATTATGGAAAACCAACACTAACTACTTTTAACATGACATTTGACGCAATTGAGAAAGATCAAACAAATGGATCAATTGCCATTCAGATTTTGAAAATGTTGGCGTATCTTTACGCAGATGCAATAAGCCCGGAATTGTTTTTTGCATATTTTGAAAATGACAAAGAAAAAGTAAATGATGCCATTTTTTTGTTAGAGGAATATTTTTTAATCACAATTGTTATTGAGAATCAAAAAACTATTAAAATTCATCGTGTGATTCAAACTGCCATCCAACATAAATTTCGTGAAGAAGAAACGAAAATCCTAGAAAACACAATTAAGTTAATAAGGCTTATTTCTCCAGAGATTTATGATTGCGTTAAGAAACAAAATTCAATGTTATTTAATTTTTTTTGGGACGTTATATGTTTTGATAAAATTCCAACAGTTGAACGAAAATATGAACCAGAAGATATCATACACATCAGTATATTGCAGGAGTTTTTAAAAAAACATCATATGTTTCATGACACATATTTTCCAACATTGCAAGATATTGTTAAGTGGAATTTAGAGATTTTAATCAAAAATGATGATGTAGACTCATTGAAAAAAATCAAAACTGTGAATAATTATCTAGGAGACATAAAATATTATGACTTCCGATCTGATTCCGATGGTGATGAAACTTATGCTTGGAATGTCATGAAATATCTCATTGAAATCAAAGTATTAGATCCAAACACAATAGATATTATGAAGGAATCACTTTTACATGTTGCAGTAAAAAATGGGCTATTCGATTTGACAGAAGTATTAATCAAACATGGAGCAGACGTAAATGTGAAGGATTTTTATGAAATGCCACCACTGCATTACGCCAAAGATGCTAAAATTATTGAACTACTAAAGAAGAATAACGCAGAACTCAAAGAAGAATATTTATTCAAAAAGTTTATTAAAAATATAAATATTTTAAGGAAAATAATTTATTTAATGTTTATTAGGTTATTGCTTGGTCCATTTTTAAGCATAATTTCCCTTGTATTTATATGTTTTTTTATTGATTTTCGGTCGGTTAGAAGATTGTTTTCGGGAATACAGTATAAAGACTGTAAATTTTGTGATAATGACAAATCATTCGATTCTTTTAAATTCTATTTTCTAAAATTAACTGTCATACTACTAATTAAAGTGAGTAAATAAAAATTAAAAAATAATGGATGTTAATGTTAAAAAAATACTCCTAGTTTAGTTACTAAAGTAAGCATCTTGAAATTTTTCAGGAATTCACTTCGAAGTCAGACTAGCATTTTCTTCTCAGAAACCTAACCCTTTTAGCCACCTGATTTAACCCTATTCGGCCAAAAAAAGCAAAAAACTTCTAATGTTCAAATTGAGATAACAATAAAAATCGTAAAGATTCAGATATGGGAAAGAAGCCTAAAGAATTAAAAAAAAATATAGTAAATCATGTTCATGAACTATGTAACCGACTTTATTTGTTGGATAATGAAATAAAATATTTAAAGAATAAACACAAAAAATCCATAATGAAATATAAGAATCATGTTTTTCTTCTCAGATCTGCTAGTGAAACTCGTTAAAATTACATAACTCCAAAACTAACAAAAATATATGATGAAAAACGCAAGAAATTTTCCAAAAAAGCTTTTAGTGTTATTTTCCCAAATGGACTGCTGAACCATAAAGACCAAGCCAAATTATGAAAATTTTTTATCTGGAATTTTTTTTTTTTTGCACTAAAAAGTGCTGAAATAAGAGGTTGAATTTTTTTAAAAACAGGCTTTTTTTGATCGCTTGGAAAACAGGCAAAAACTTTTCAGAAAAAGCTCATCTTAGGCTTATTCGACGCGTATTAAATAGTACTAATTGAAAATTATAAGGTTTTTATAATTTTTTGGGGTTTTGAGCTTGCTTGACACCAAAAAGGGCAAAAAAAATCCAAAAAAACAGTTTTTTTTTACATAATTTAAAAATTTTGCAAAATAATTTTTTTAGTTTAAATTACGTTTCAATCTCGATAATTGATAATTATCTTCAGTTTTGATATAAAATTGTTGCTCTAAATGTATTAAAAATCGTAAAACAGGGCAAAAAACTCGAATGATTTTTTTGTTTTTATGGTTCTTGCATGAGTTTTGGTGGCTAAAAATGGAGTGAAATATTAGAAATACATGAAAATAATCTTCTACAAAGTTGAAGCTGAAGTTCTGAGGATGTTTAATATTCAATCAAATTTTATTTTTTTTGAGGATTTTTACTCAAAAAAGTGGTAGTTTTGTAAAAAAAAACTGTTTTTTTGGATTTTTTTGCCCTTTTTGGTGTCAAGCAGGCTCAAAACCCCAAAAAATTATAAAAACCTTATAAATTTCAATTAGTACTATTTAATACGCGTCGAATAAGCCTAAGATGAGCTTTTTCTGAAAAGTTTTTGCCTGTTTTCCAAGCGATCAAAAAAAGCCAGTTTTTAAAAAAATTCAACCTCTTATTTCATCACTTTTTAGTGCAAAAAAAAAAAAATTCCGGATAAAAAAATTTCATAATTTGGCTTGGTCTTTATGGTTCAGCAGTCCATTTGGGAAAATAACACTAAAAGCTTTTTTGGAAAATTTCTTGCGTTTTTCATCATATATTCAATGTCTGAGTTTTTATGGATCAAAAAAATGGGTGACCAAGTGGAATTTTCCAAAATTCTCTCCATATCATTTAACATTGCCTAAGATACACAAAAAGCCCAAAAAAAAAGTAGCTGAGGTGGGCAAACCCTCATATAATCATCATCATCGACAATTATTATACTTATAGCCTATTATTCAAACACGGGCACAATTTAAAATTGTTCACTGAGCTCATGCAGTTTTCCAGATAACTCAAAATGAGTAAGAGCATGATTTTCAATCTCTGTGCTGAGAGATGACAAAATGTGTCATTTATATGGAAAATTTCAAAAATTCAGAACTCAACTTTTTGACGTGATTTTGAAAAACTGTAAACGCCAAAATTTTTCATTTTTTTTCTACTTTTGAGAAATTAAAACAATATTGGAGTACTAATACTTCTTTTTATTTGTTGTACGGTAATTATTTATGACGAATAAAATAAATTTTATTCATTTTATCCCCTTTTTATAAACATGAAAATTTTTTTTTTAACAAACAGTTCCTTGAACTTAACCGTTACCCGCATGAAATCCATGTAATGACATCGAAAATAATGTAAAATCAGACCTTGTTTTCGGTTTTTGATGCTACATTTCAGTTTTTTTTTACTATTTTTACACACATACGATCATGTTAATAAAAAAATCGAAAGCAACAACATTGCACTTGACCGTTTTTAATGAGGCAAATTGTATTTTATTGTACAAAAAAAAGCGAAACAAAAAAAAAATCGTTCCATTCATAAAGGTTTGAGTAATAAACAATCAAAGAGTTTTTTTGTATAATTTTTTTAAAAGTAGTAAATATTAGTAATAATAATAATAATTTGTAATGTAAATTAATTGTTGTTGTTTTTTACACTCAGACTTGACAGTAACGGATTAGGAGTATTTGTATCATGGGGCATGAGTGGAGAGGGCAGAAATATGCTTTAAAATTAATGTTTTTATTTAAATTTATACAAATATTAAAACAAATGGGTAACCTAAGCCCTTTCTTTGCCCCTTCCCCTCATATGTACGCCCCTGTAAATTTTTTTTAAGATTTCATTCAAATTTAAATTTAAATTTGTGTCGGTAAATTGCATGATCGGTCTAATCAGTTGCCTTTTATTACAGTTATTTGAAACGTGATCGAATTACAAAATTAAAAAAAAAATATTTCGTATTCTTAAAATGGTTCAAGGTTTTTCTAGCAGAATAAAAATATGTCTTTGTTTTATCTCAATTGTATTTTAGCATTTATTTGGATGGCAATCCTTAAAAATTTACTTATACAGCAAGAACTCTTTAAAGCTAATCATCCCATATTCAAAAAAGACAAATCAATTGCAGTTTTTCCACTTCTTGATATTGTAATGTAAAGAATGACATTTATATAAGGTTTTCTAGTTTTCCCGTTGAAAAAATTTGCTTTCAACAGCATATCACCTGTCTGCGGGATACATTTAAAGGTAATTTGAATTAAAATAAAAATATAATTTAATGTTTACCGGTAACACAGGAGCATATAAGAATGTTGCAGTTGAATTCCAATCTTCATTCACATAGCTCAATGTTCCCTTTTAAATATTTTTGCTTAACTGATTTTAATTTCATTCAAACAATTCAAATTATACTCACATTCATTGGACATCTATTCATTAAAGTAGAAAAATGTTTGTACAGTGACTCTTGAATGACTAACAAGCCACTAAATTTGTCAACAAACGAATTTTCAATCATTGAACATAAATCAAGTTCAAAATGAGACAAAAATGGCAAATACACTCCTTTACTATTTCGATACATTGGAAAAAGTTCAAACACCACATTTTCTGCATTAACAAAAGTATATTCGCTGTGAAGGACTCCCAATCGATGTCGTACTGCTTTAATGTAACAAGTCACATTTTTTACGTGTTCATGATCGATATTCTTACATATTATTTTTCGATTTTTCATTTCGTAATGTTGACAATACTGTCAATTTTTAAAAATAAAATGATGAATTTGAAATAAAATTTATAAAAGCCCTTACGCAAAACAATAAAATTGATGTCAGCAGAGTGAAATATAAAGGTGATCTCTTCATGCCTAAATGAATAAAGCAACTATTATATTTTGATAATTGAGTGGTTAAAATTCAAAAATTCCATTATGATAAGAATCCTAAAGATTATATCTATTTAATTGCGCTTAATTTGAAAGCACGCTTACCAAAGAATAATACTTTTTTATCCCTCGATTCAGCAACGGGGTCTGGCCAGGCCCTTAAATATATTGTACAAAAAAGTCCTATTTTTATTATTTTTACGTAAAAGTGCTCTGAAGAAAAGTTGTAGAGAACATTTTAAGCTGCAACTTTGCTGAATTGACCAAGTCGATATTTCATTAAATACGAGGCCAAAAATAGCAAACTACTCATTTAAGAGCTCATATTTGCGTTTTTGTGTAAAAAATCATATTTCCGTAAGTTTTAAGTTAAAGTGATTTGAAGCAAAGTTGTGAAACATATTTCAAAATCAATCAAGCGTATATCAAAAAATATATAAACAAAATTTTTAGAAAATTTTATGGTTTTTACTTAAAAAATCATGTTTCTTAATTATAAGTTCTGGTGATTTATTTATAAGGTGATTTTTGTCTTACTAACAAAAACATGATTTTTTTACTTAAAATAGTTAGGGGCCTGGCCAGACCCCGTCGCTGAAAGTAAGGGTTTAAAAGTTATCGCTGAACGGCGGGTTAAATTAATTGGGAATTTGACTATAATGAGTTATGAATGCATATGAGAATAAAATAAAATCATTTCAATTTGAATTAAATTGATGTATCTTGCAAGGCAACTCATTTGAATTGTTTAAAGTTTGAAACGAATTGAAAGTCTTTACACTCTCAACCGAAAATCAATGAAAATGTTAGTGAGGCAAAGGGTCAGGTAACTATTCTAAAATCTTTAGTATAGAATTTTTTTTTCACAATCTGAAAATCACTCAAAAACATCAAAAAATTTCAAAAAATAATAATTTGCGACATTTTTTGTGCTTTTCGACTTTTTTCGTGATTGGCGACATTTTTAATGATTTGTCACTTTTTTTTGTCATTGAGGACCTTTATAAGTAATTGGCGACTTTGCTATAGTCAGACGGACCTATTTTTTTCTAAATCGACAGAAATGCACTAAAAATGTTTTCAGTCCATGGAAATGCGCTCGTTTAAGTTCTTCATAATTACGTTCCATATATCTATTGATTTAAATAATAAAAAACAATTTCTTACCCTTAACGTTCCGACTACCTCTTGTACGACATCCATCGCTCTTTTGGGAAAAATCCTCATCAATGGACTCAGCGAATTTCGTTGCTGTGACAGCCCTTGAAGTGTTTTCCATGCTGCAGTTTGCTATTAAAATAAAATGTCAAAGGTTAGTAAACTTTCAAATTTGAATATAAAACTCTTTTGTTTTAAAATTAAATTAAGTGACGAACCCTCGTTCTAAATTTTTTTAGCTATATATTTTCATTGAATTTAAATCAATACCTAACTCGAGGTTTTGCAATAAAATCACGATTTATACATGAAATTACACAAATTTAATTCAAAAAAAAAGTTCAAAATAAAGGGCTTATAAAATTTAATCCGAATTACATGTTAACGGTAATTTTTAATTAAAATCTCATACTAAATTTTCATAAATCTCATAACAAAAAAATCATTTCAATTAAACTCAAGTCAGAAAATAAACAAAAATTTATTTATAATTTTATTTTTTTTTTAATTTTAAATGTGAGTCATTAAAACACTTGATTCGAGGGCAATCTTCCGCATTTAAATGTTAAAAGCTCTTAAATGAGGAGTGTTTTACATATTTTTTTTTATTTTTGTATATGTAATACAACAAAAAAACCCTTGTTAACACGTAATTTGTGTGTAAAAAAAATTAATGCATTTTTTTATTATAAAAATTATTGATTTAAGTTGTCAATCAGCTAACAGTAAATGTAAATATTATTCATTGTATAAATATACGTACTCAAAGTGGATTGAAATTAAAATCAAAATTAAAAGGGAAAATATTGATTTAAGAGTTTTATTTTAAATTAAATGCAGTACTTAGACATGATTTGTGATGAATCATGATTAAGATGATAATTTTTATCTCATTTAATGGAAACGCCTGGTTTTTTGTTGAAAGTAGAATTTTATTGTATGAAATTTATAAGTAAAATAACGGTTGAAAATCATTGTGAGAATGTTTCAGATATATTTTAAAGGAAATTTATGAAAATCAAAAATAAAGGATTAATGAAATTCGATTTGGCCGACATTAAACAATGGCAGCGCTCTCTATGAGCTTTGATATGATCGGAAAATTTTAATTCAATTTTTATTTCAATTCAATTTATATTTTTTTATCATATCAAATTTCATTTAAAATTCAGACATTAAACTGGCCTTCAAAGACCATTTCAATATAAAATTCAATGTAATAAAGTATCATATTCGATATTATCTGATATCATTGATTTAACATTGCACTTTATTAACAATAATTTAGGACAATATCATTTTTCACGCTCTGATAACAGTAAAAACTTAACAAAAACTAATTTAAACTAACAATTGCCCTTTTAAATTTACAACAACATTAATTTTGACTTACCTTTAATGAGTTTGACACTTGTCCTATTGAAACTGCAACTCCGGCAACAGCGTGAGGTGCTAATGCAATACTATCGGCATTATTGTTGATGTATATTAATATTATTAAAATCACTAATATTGATTGTTTATTCATTGTGTTTTTTTTATTGTTATTATGACAAGTTTTTATTTAATGTAAATGGTTATTGACCTTTAACATTTAATGCTTATTATGATCATCACAGGGTTCAACTATTTTATGTAAAAAGGGTTTTAGTTGTTATTTTTTTGTATTCTGAATTGTTTTATATTAATAATATTAATAAAATTAAACAATCATAAAAATATATTGTTTTACCTTATTCAAAAAAGAAAAAAAAATTGAAAAAATTTAGCTTGAAGCTAACACGACTTGTCATCACAACGAACACTACCAGAGGAAGTTACTAAATTTACTATCATAATTTCAAATGGTACCAGAAAAACATTATTTTTCGTAGGATCTGTTCTGGTTTTATAAGGAACTTTTTTTTATGATCATCATTAAAACATGTTTTTATCAAATTTTGCAAAGTTTTTAACCTTCCTTTATCGATCAAAAATTAGATGAATCGATAACGTTAAATATAAGAAATGTAAACAAAAATATGCTAATTATAATGTGAATTTTAAAGCGGTTCCTATGCTTTTTATAATTAAAATAAAAAACTGGTTCCGTTAAATTGAATGCAAATTTTTTTGTCATATGATTCAATGTTTTGTGAATTATTAATAGGAAATACACATTTTACCGTTACTGTGTTTTAATGCACTAAGTCCGGATTCCTCGTCAAAATTATGACGAAAATATATTGAAAATGAAATTTTGTCTATTTGAATTTTATTAGGTTAGCTTTAGGGCACCATTGCGGTCTCAGAGAGTCCTATTTATTAAAAATCATTCATATTTTTACAAGAAGACAATTTTAACCATTATTCATAAGGATTTCGGTTGGAACCAGAAACCCCACTGTTCTTAGATTGAAAGTGCAGAAGGACTTCTATATGAAATCTACACGGAATCGAGATTTTGAGTGTAAAATTTGTTCATATGAAATAAAAAACGTCAAATTTTATTTTTAGTAAGGAAAGTAAGCGACAAAAATGATGAACAATGAACATTATTCATGTAACAAAATTGTTAGCACAGTATTTCGGGTATAAAAATTCATTGTTTATTGTTTGGGTTTCTTTAACCGTGAGTAATGTTAATAAAAATGTTTTCAATTATGTGTTAAATGGTTGTTTTTAACTTCGATTTCAATGGCTGTTGAAAATAAATATGAGTATTAAAAACACTATTTTCTATTCAAAAGGCCTATTTTTTTTGAGAATCAAAGTAACATCACCAAATTCATATTGTTCGGATGTAACTTTAACAACCTTTTCTAAAAGGGCTCGCAAATCATCTTGCCCAGAGATGAAAGGTCGCCAAATAAAAGAGACGTTTTCTGTTATCTACTTATGTAGTCAGTCATTTACAAGAATCCCCATAAGGCTAATTTACCACTCAAAACAGTGACTAATAACGCTTCGGACTAAATTGACAGACTGAGAATCCGCACTACTGTTATTTGTTCAATATAACTGTGATTCGAGTACTTTGTTCTTCTTTTAGTAATTCTTTTATTGTAGCTATCTCTATCTCCTCCTTCTTTTACCTAGCCTTTATTTCCCATTAATCATATAAAAATGCAATAAAAGAAAATTTAAATGATTAAACATATTCGATCAAATGGGGTTGGCGTTAATTGATCTTGCTCTTGATCTCAAATTCCAAGTATAGTGATGTTGTGTTTCTTGATCTGGTTGAAAATATGACCATACCACCGTACCTGTATTTTATCCAATTTGTCCTGTATTCTGTCCTTCACTCCAAAGCCGCCAAGAAGGTGTTAATTTTGCAACTTGACGAATATTGATATTCCAGCAGCCCAACGAAGCTTTCTCGTTTCAGTTACACTTAATGTCTTTGTATGATTCTGTAGACGGGTCCACCATTCACTTTCATACATTAGTAATGGCTTGACTGAGGTGTTATACAGCTTTCCTTTTAGTTTGACAGGCATCTTCCTATCGCAAAGGACCCCACTGAGATCTCCATTTTAGACAGCCTAATTTAACACGGTGCTGCAAGTCCTTATCACAGTCAATTGTATTATGTGAACAAATTGACTGATTTTTATTAAAGAATCGTTGAAATTAATTCCATTGGGTCCGATGATAAACGGTTTTTAAAATTCGGTAACCATAATGGATTATTTTTTAATTGCTGCATTTTTAAATTACTACTGAACTCTGTAAGTCAATTCGCCAGTTTTTGTGATGTTCTTTTGATGATGTTAATGGTCCTTAAGCGCTGTGAAATTCTGGTTAATAATAATTTTCTGCCTCATTTCATGTTCACGACCTAAATGAATGAAATAAGATTCAATGAATGTGATAATCGATAATGGAAAATCCAAACAATTTTTTTTTGAATGAGTCGTCGTCACTCATACTGAATTAATTTCTTTTCACAATTCCATTACATGTGTCATTTAATAATAACAATAAATATGATTAATGACAATTAACCGGTTGCATTGACTCACATATGATCATATGTTATAACTGCATTGTTACATCAGTTTATTATTATAATCACATTAAAATTATTTTAAAATAATATTTTCATAGCAAATGTTTCAAAAGTAAAATTGTGTGTCAAATTGAAGTACTCAATTCAAAAGAAATTATATAACATCACATAACTAACTAGTTTTTCTTCTCTATAATTTTATTTTTTTATATTGTCACAATTACTTACACTTTTATAATAGTGCACTCTATGTACATTTGTATTTGCAATGTCTTTTGTAAACATTACACTTTTACTATCAACATTACACACTTTGAAACGATTTTACGGTGTTCAAAATCAAATAACATCTGTACTAGACGCGTAATTTCATATTTTATTATCATTATGATTTTTATTTTATTTTTAAATTTAACTTTAAATAAATAAAAATTACACGTAAATTTGCAAAATATCACTAGGAGCTTGCTAAATGTTGGTGCTCTTTTAAAGTAAAAATTAAAAAATGGTTACAAAAACAAATAGAAATTTGCGAAATTTTTATACACAAACAACATTTTTCATCACTATTCATGTGATTTATGTTACTTATGTTAAAAATTTATGTTGAATTAAAAAACATGTTTTATTTTTGTATTTTAATTCAATATTTAACACCAATTCGATTTCTAAATGAGATTTTTCTGACTTGTTCTTAATTGTTTAATTTGTTTTTGAATTTTCATTGAAAATCTTAATTTTTATTTAAAAAATAATAAAATTAATAATTCACATAAAAAAATTATGTTTAATCTTGTTTTAAATTACAATTTTATAATAAAAATAATAATGATATAAAAAAATATCATTGTATATTTTAACATAATTTTTGCAACTTTTGTATTTGGTCTTGAAATTCAAACAAACTTTTTATTAATATAAAAAAAATTCACAATCTCATAAACTACTAACAAATTTTAAATTAAAGAAAAATATTTATTTATAATTGTTTAATTTTTCATACTATTTAATTCATTTTTTTTGTACTGTTAAATAAATATAATTTTTTTCTATGCACTTCAAGAAACCGATCCGTTTTAAGTCGTATTTGAAAATCAACTGAAACTGAAACTGCATTACTGTAGTTTAAAGAGTCGAAAAAATAAATAAAATTAAACACTATGAAGCTAAGTTTTATGTTTGTATAACTATTGTATAGAGATACGGTGATGGAGATGTTGCCAAGGTATATGCACGCATTTATCATATCGCGTACTAACTTGCACTGATATGATGATGCGATGATACGAAAAAGTTTGTTTGTATAAATTTATTATTTATTTATATTGAATTATAATTGCGTACGTGCAATTCGATAATAGAAGAAAATTTATTTTTACTTTAATTAAATTTAAATGTTTTAAAAGCTTGTTTTGTGAGATATGTTAAAAGAGGCTCAATTTAAAGCCTCTGTAGATCCTCTGAAAATCTCGTGAGAAAAAATTAATTGATTTAATTATAAAATTGAAAAGTAAAAGTAATGCAATTTTAAAATTAAAGAGTTAGAAATTACATTTATTTATTACATATATGTCATTGTACTCTTAGCTCTATTTCTTCATGCATTATTGATTTGCAGATACATGTTATTATTATTATACATGTATTTTAAATTAGATTAAGAGAAAAAATGCGCTTTAAGGAACACTTTTCTTATTCTTTTCCATATTGGGGCAATTGGGGTTTATTCCATTATAAATTTAAAGTTAAGAATGAAAATTACTTCAACTCCATGACTTTAAAGCCTACGTAATTGAATTTTGGTCACTTTGGCCTTCCAGGTATTCTCATTTTTATTATTTCAGTAGTGATTTCAGCATCTCGTCCATATTCTGCTTATGATCAAAAAGGCTTTTAAGTTGGATACAAGTTAAATGTACGAAATATCAGATGATTCTTTCGAACTGAATGAATAGATTTTTCATTTAATGCTATTGGTCGGCCTCATTTCATTTTATTGCTTAACTTTCTTCAAATTGGTTTCAGGTTGACTTCTTGAAGATACACTGAATTCAGAAATTAATTCGCTCTCTTTGTTTTTCCTCCAGGCACGTGGAATGACAAAAGCCTTTTATTCAGATGAGATTAATAAACTACTTATGGTGAACAAAAAATCAGCATTCTATTCTATGAAATGTCCATAAAAATTCGCCCGTCTGTTCTTTTGTTATATGGTTGACATACAATAATTATTCTGAAAAAAAATTTATAATTTTACTTGACTTAGACTTGTATCATCATCTTAAATCGTACTTAATTTTTAATTTGTTTGAATATCTTATTCCTTATGTGAGTGGAAATCTGGCACATGTGTCTGCAAAAATTTTCTGACATATTCCACTCTCCCAAACGATATGTTATTGGTCCATTTTATTGAAAGGAGGTCTCTAACGATTATGTTGTGATGTGAAGATTAAGTTCTTTGTGGCGCTCTTTTAATTTAATTTTTTCCACTTTGTCGGCTTTTTTTCCTTTGGGTTCGCGCTGAATTGGAAAAATTAGAAAAATTGTCCATGTGTTTTAAGCGAAAAAAAATTAAATTAGTACTGGCTCTTTGCTGGTTAAACTTTATCTGTAAGAATTAATAGGAAAATAGTATATAGCACTAACAATTCAAATACATTATAATTATTAATACAAGGTTTCACTTTTAACCTGCTCAGCCTGCAATTTTTTTGCATAAAACTAAAAATTTTCATCGAAGATAAGACTCTTATCTAGCTTTATTTGGTAAGGGTAGCCGGCTAAGTAAAAAAAAATTCTTACAAATTTTGAATCAAATTTCCATACATTGTGCGAATCTGAGGGTTAGCCAAGCTACCCCTGGTAGATACGCCCCTGGATAAGAGTTTTCAGTAAAGTTTTGCTCTAACCTCAAGATTTCTCGAAGCAGCCTTATGCGTATTCATGCACTTTTTATTTCACCTTTCATTGTTACTGTTTCCCAAATTAATTATTAAGCACGTTATTTCAATGAATAATATAATGTGTAATTCTGTTAATCTCTCTTTTTCCTTTTTTTTCTAAATTTAACAATAAATACACGAATAATACAAAAAGTAATCCGATAAAATTGAAAATAATCATAATAATATAAAAGATAAACAAAAATTACTCAAAATAATGATATTTAAGTTATGTAAAATTATATATGTAACATTATAATTAATAAAAAAAGTATAATCACAATGAGAAAGTAATTAACTTTAAATGATATCTAATCTTCATCATGAAAATCATTTAAAGTGCATCCAAATTCATGTGGTTTATCTCATGAATTTAATTTAAAAGTTGAATGTGAAGATGGTAGTACCATGCATGATTATTGTTATATTTTTTAAAGTTATTTTTAAGATTTAAAGAAAATTGTAATTAAACTTAAACTTTTATTATAATTATTTGTTTAGGTGAATAAATAAAGAATATTATATAATAATATCATTATTAAAATTATTATTAAATTTATCATAATAATAAGAAATACAAAAATAAAAAAGGAAAATTTTTTAAAAGTTTATTTTGTTTATGTTTTTTTTGGAAAATTATAACATTTTTCTATTGTATAATGGCATTGTTTGTTAAACGTTTTGTATTTTTAACTATTAAATTTAATGTGTAACATTTTTAAACTTATTAAACTTAATGTTTCTTATTTTATATAATGTTTAACTTTATATTCATCATGAACTCTTTACATTTCTTTCAAGATTTATGTCGTTTTCTATTATTATTTAAAGTTAATATTTTAACCCTTTAATGTAACTTGGAAACTCAAATCAAAAAATAAATGATTGAAGACAGATCTGAAGGACATACTTCATAAGGCTTTTAAGAAGTGAAAATTTCTCCTTCATGCCCTATAAAAGCTTAGCTGTATGAAAATGTAAAAAAGAGTATAAAAGAGTAAAAATCAGGAGCAAATGCATTAAAGTGTAATTAAGAGTAAAATTGGGTTTCCAAAACACCCTTACACATGTATGAGTTCTTTTTTCGAAATTATTTACTAACGCTTGCCTTTAAAGACTTTTAAACGGACTTTATATCAATAGGGCAAGGTTTCATATAGTGGTGCAACTCCCTTCTCAACTTTTGGAGATCCAGAAAGAAATAAAAGAAAAAAAATTTAAATCAAAAAAATATTTTAGGTCTACAAGAGTCCTGGAGAGCTTCCAAATTTCAGAAGGGGGCTTGCTAAAGATAATATTTCACTTGACATTTCATTTGACATTTATTTTTAATAAAAACATATACGGAAACTTCAAAATTTTGTATGTTGAATTTTCAAATGTCAAGATGAATTGAAGATGACGTCAAAGGGTTAAAAATGAAATAAAATAAAATAAATCAGTGACTTAACTTGCATCAACTACCTTCAAATGAAAATAATAATAAATTATATTTCTAAGCAAACTATAAAATTTTAACTAGAGATGCATTTTGTGCTCAGAATTTAATTTGAATAGAAAATTTACCTCAAATTTATGTAAAATTTAACAATAAAAGTGTTTTCAAAATTACTCTGAGAACAATAGATGCATAATTGATCATCATCATAAATTGTGTTTAAATTTGTTTTGTTTTTAAATGAAATGTATGTTAATATTTATTTAAGTAGGTAATAAAATTTAAAAACTTGACAATTACTTTTAAATGGTGCATGCTTAAAATAATTAAAAATTTTTATGAGGAAATTGTAACAAATCCTTAACTGACACATCTTTTGAACTGAGCATTTTGCGCAATACTCAATTTTAGTTTCAGAAATGTCCAGCAGATGTCACAAAAAATCAAAACAAAAACTTTAAATTAAATTTTCCCTAATTTACCTGGATAAATAAACACAAAAATAGTTAAATATGATTCCGGTAAGATAACTTTTTGTGTTGTTTTTGTGAAATGATGTTAGTTTTCTTTAAAGTATGGTAGTTTTCATGAAAATCCATTTAATGCATTTCGTTTGGAATATCTGGCGTGGGATTTCACAATTCATTGAATTTTCATGTTTCATTTCAGAACACAAAAGTATTCGTTGGGAGTCTCCCAGCTGGATCGAAGCCGGAAGAATTACGACGATTATTTGAGGCTTTTGGCGTGGTAACCGAATGTGACATTATGAATAAGTGTGGATTTGTCTGGATGCAAACTGAGGAAATGGCACAAAGTGCGATTGCTAGTTTGAATAATACGATGTTTAAAGGGCAACCAATTGTTGTGGAACCGGGACGTATTAAAGACCGTGGACAGAAAAGACAAGGTGGTGGTTCTGGTGGTGGCAGAAGTGGCGGTCCAAGAGGTGGTGGATTCCAACGAGGGGGTGGTGGTGGAAATCGAATGGATAGACCAGGTGGTGGTGGTCCAATGAGACGTGGACGAGATGGACCGATGAGACGAAGTGGACCTTATGGAGGTGGTGGCGGTGCGCCGGGAGGTGGAAGAGGTGATTTTGGAAATCGTGGACGATCGGATATTGATAGAATGGCACCAATGCCTCCACCACCAGCTTTTGGGGGAGGCGTTTTTGATGGTTTTAGTAATGAAGATAGACGTGGTTTTGCTTTGCCCAATCAATATGATAATGCAGGACCACAACAAAGAGGATTCCAACGAAACTCAGGACCAAGACAAGGAGGATTCGGGGGTGGTGCCGGCTTCAATAGAAATGATGGTGGTTTTAATCGAAACGAAGGAGGTGGATTTAACAGAAATGAAGGTGGACGTCCAGGAGGTTTGTTTTTACTTTAAATAAATTTCTACAAAAAAATTATGTCTAAATGTCATTCAAGGAGGCTACGATCGAGGTGGTCCCAATCCAAGCTTCAATCGAGGACCAGGAAATCAAGGGTATGTCAAATTTAAATTCTTTGAAATGAAATTTTCATAATTAAACTGTCAATTGATTACAGTGGTGGTGGCAATTTCGGAGGACGACCAAATCAAGGCAATGGCAACTCAGCATATAATCAACAATTTCCACCATTAGGTGGTGGTGCAGGAGGAGGTGCATTTCCTCGGTAAGACCATTTTTTTCAATTAATTTTTCATGCGTTCACTCGTCACGATGACAATAAAAAATACTAAAAAAAACAGTCGCGTGACTGTACTCGTCTCACAATTTTATGCGTATTTGATGCGATCATCAATGAAATCGATTATGTCCACGAAATAAATCGCCTATCTTTGCGTTTTCTCGAATCTAATTTTACATACATTTTTAACATACACACACTAGAAAAAAATTACCTTAAATTTGATCTCTTTTTATAGCAACAATCAAGGTCCACCTAGGATGCAAAATCGTCGATTTCAATAAAAATATCACACAAACTTAAAATGGCGAAACAAAACAAAAAAATAAGAGAAAAAATATCTGATAAACTGTAAAATAATAATAAGTGCGAAATATTAAATTTTAATACAAAATATTATAAATTCCTAATTGACAAGTTTTAAAAAAAAATACGAATTGAATGAGAATTATTTTTCATCAAACACCATTACAAATAATAATAAAAATAGAGCTTTTATGTTAGAAAAATTGAAAAGAAAATGAAGAGCCTTCAAATTTTATTTGATTTTTTTTTAACTTTAAAACGAAACTACATGCAATATTAACGCAGACGATTTCATGCAGATTAAAATTTAATTTAACAGAGGCTTTTAACTTAAAGAAAAGGTTTTGAACCTAAATGCTGCAAGCCTAAGACAAGACACAGTTAAATTGTATTATTAGACGTAAAAATTCTTCTTCTTGAAAAAAAAAAATAGTTAAAAATTGACAAATAGCAACAAAAAATATTTATATTCACCAACAAAACTTATGTAACATGTAAATTATGATAATAAATATTTAATAATAAAATTGAAAGCGTTTTGAAATGAAAGGATTAAAACCAGGGATGGATTTACAACGAGGGCGGGAGACAAAGAGGGGGGGACTCAACCCCCACTAACTTTTTTATATTGATATTTATTAATTGTGATTTTTAGGCGGTTTTTCCAATTTCCCCCTCCCCATAAAAAGAAAAATTCTAAATCCATCTCTGGTTAAAACGTCAGCGTATTTGTGAATTAAAATCAAAAAGTGACAAAATTGATATGATAAAAAAAAATTAAAATATTCAAATCAAACAAAACTTGTTACGTGACACACAATATCAAAAAGTTCCTCTAGAACATTACAAAAAAAACAATGCAAACACACAAAATGCGATAAAAACAGAATAAAAATCACCAAAACGTGGGTACAAAACTTAAAATGAAATAAACTGAAAAAAAATCTTCAGAATTGCGGAAGTCCGGACGATGCGATATGTATATAATAAAAAAAATGTGTTAAACAAATCACGGTAAATTATAATCATAAAAAATACTAACTTTGATTAATTAACTGTCATTAGGATTCTTCTACACAAGACAAGAATTTCTCGAATAAGATAATTTTTTTAAATTTTTTTATTTAAAAGTCATATTAATGGAATTTTTTTATTCAATACCAAAATCTTTGACAAATTATTTTTTTTCATGTAAAATTTTATCTGAGCAGTAAAATTTTAGGTCAAGTACACTCACATGAACTTCAAATTAAATTATATCACATTTTATCTGTAAATCTGCTTCATATTAAAACCAAATTTTTGTGTTCAAATTTCATTTCTGACTCATAAAAATATTTTAGCTATCCGAATTATCTTTCCCATTATATTCAAAATAAAACCTGAAATTTACATCATAATTTAATGCAAAAATTTTATCAGACATTAAAATTGCCCTAGACATAAATATTGTGTCTGATCTACATCATTTTTTTTGTTTTGATTTTTTTTTTACTTTTCTTTGAACAACGATGACAATTTTATCATTATTATTTTTTTCTCTAAAATACTCTGATATGCAGCATTCCTCATAGGTGAGTAAATTTTTTTGACAAGGAATTACATGGAATGCAAAAAAGGATTCAATTGATGATGACATGAGACTCTATTTGACTAAAGAGAGCCAAAAATATGATGGAATTGGATTTTCAGGAGGGGTTTCAATGGAAAAATTAGTTAAAATTTGATGAAAAAATAAAAAAAATTATAAATTTTATGAAAAATGTTGTTTTATTTTACTTTTGATGTTTGTATGATTAATGATCAAGTCAACGACTTCTCAACAAGAATGGTCACAGTTTTGATTCCCATGAACTGACTCAAAGGCTTTCTTGGCCAACAAATCCAAGTTTGTAATCTACAAGATACTCATAAGCCCAGAAGCATTATATGGGTCAGAAGCCTGACCAACCACCAAGAGCGATGAACAACTTCTATTTCATTCAAGTGCTTCTATGGTTCAGTGGTTAAGCTATTAACTTAGTGTACTGGATGTCACGGGTTCGATACTCGGAGCAGACAGAAAAAATCAAAGTACTGGAAATGTGATTTTTCTCCAGTTTGGATTAGTACAGCATGAAACACTAGCAAGTTGCTGAATCGGGATTAACATCCTTTGTGGTTGATGGTACTACTTTTTTTTAAAAAAAGTACTGCGAACTATTTGATGTGCTAAACTGAAGGACACAAGATGAAGACGAGATGCATCTTCGAAATGGAACATGAATAACTGGAACTAAAAATGGTAGCAATCGTAAAGGTAATCGGATTAAGATGGACCCTATGCGAGCCCCAGCCATACTCTTCCGAAATGATCAAGACGGTCGTCGAGGTGTTCGGTGACCTAAATCAAGGTGGATCGACAACGTTCATTCGGATCTGAGGACATTGATAGTGCAAAATTGGCAATAGATGGCGCTAGATAGAACTGCACTAGAATCAGATCCTTCAACAAGAAATTGTTTGTAAAGCGACCAACCCAAAAGCAAATCCTTAGAAAAGGGTCTACAAAGCTTCACCGGGTTCTTAAAGGGTCTTGTGTTCATACTATTTCTATCGTAGTTTCCATAGTAAACGCCTAAGCGTAAGGGAAGACCTTAGCTTTTATACTGTCATGACATGACATCCGAGAGCAGTGAATCTTTTTACTCGGTTGTAAAAAATTTTACTTGCAAAGAGGCTTTTGTTTCCCACCATAAGAGCATCGTCTGAAGTTACTTCATATACCTACTTCTTAGAATTCTAAATCAATTGCATTCGTTTTTGCCATTGGTCTTCTAAGTTCTAACATCGACTTACAGAGAAATAGTGACAAGTTGTCTAGAGGCAATCTTTACAGCTTCACAAACCAGCGAGTATTGAATGAGAAGATTATCAGAAAGCACTATCAGAATTTAAAATAAATTCAGGTTGATAAAACAGGTTTCAATGATGTGTGACCTAATAAAAATCTATTTTTAACACACCTTTTTATTCAAATTTAATGGATTAAAAAAAAAACTTGATACTTGTTTGACGAGGACAATAACCTCATCTATCCTATTAATTACCCCACATTAATCATCTCAGCTCTACTAAAAATTTATCTTACCGTTATATGGCATGCAAAAAATTTATAGAAAAAAAACTCGCCATATCATCATCAACCCATTAAGATAACAGCATGATCTTAACTTAATTTTATTCCTTTATCTTCTTCTCTTAAGCACACGAGCATCATGTGTTTATTTACATAAATCTGCCTAGAATACAAGAATTTTTTTGAATGTTATTTGCAAGACAGGAAGTTATTATCATGTGGTGGATCCTTTTTGTAACTTTTAACTCAATACATGCTTAAGAAGTGGATTCATATACACACAAAGACACTTTATGTCAATGCGCATAACAATAAGAAACTTTTAAATCAAAGTATTGTCTCAAGTATTGTTAAAAGTTGTATAAATACAATGGAATTTGGTTTGAAAAAATCAGTTAAGTTTCGGCATTGACAACAATAAGAGATCCTACTTTCTTATAAAAAGTAATTTTAAACAAGAAATTTACTCAACTCAACTTAACTATAATTAAAGGTAAATTCCATTTAAAGTGACCTGAAAATTAAAATTTTTAATTGTGAGATTTTTGGATAGTAAAATCAATTCATAAAATGGCAAAATCATCAAAATTAGCAGTAATCGTTGCTGTTGTCATCCTTTCATTGATGCTCACAACAACACAGACTGAGGCTAATCCAGCATTAGGTATGACGTGCTTTCATTAAATATTGAAAATGTTTCATGAAAATTTTTATTTCAGATTTAATGGGTGGTTTCGATTTTCTTGGTGTATGCATTCGTAATTGTGCTCAATGTAAAAAAATGTTTGGAAACTATTTCGAGGGAGAGCGATGTGCTGAGGCTTGTGTCAAATTCAAGGGAAAGATCATTCCAGATTGTGAGGACATTGCATCAATTGCTCCATTTTTGAACAAAATTGAAGCCTAAGTCACGTGAATTTATGTCACTGTAAAAGTTCCTTTCATTTAAATTCATTTTTTTGAAGTTGATTGACAACTAGAAACGTTTCTATTTTGCAAACAGCTGCCTGCAAAGCATTGATTATGTTAGAATGTAAAAACCATGAAAAAAATGAAATAAAACCAAAGTTTATTATTATTATTATTCAATTGTGAAAACAAAAATAAATTAAACTTTATTTTTTATCTCCATCCTTAAAAATTAACCTTAAAACCTAAGAAAAGTGACCCGCTAACCCCGTTTTTCCAATACTGTCCTCTGATAATTGTCTATAACTTTAACATTTTCTCTCCTATTTTCACTACTCTCGATTTCTTCACTTTCAGGTATTGAATCATTTGATTCACATTCCACACATTTATAGGCATACTTTGCATTTTTACCCAATTTCCTTGAATCATGAACAAATTCATAATTTTTCTCTTCAGACGATGACGACGCTGGCTGTGAATCAGGTTTATTTGTTGTTTTATCTTCAGCACTCTCACCGAATCGTCTCATCTGATTCACGTCAAATATTTCGACATCCTTTTTAAATGAATGATTTCGTAGTTTTTTGTCTTTTCTTACTTGTTCATGAAAGAAATCGTCATTAGCTAAGTCATCACTTTCACTTTTGACTGTCTTTGACTTGTTTTTCCTTTTTGATGATGTACCTTGAAATCTCGTTTCGTAGGTTGATGGAGGACTGTGATAATAGTCATCGAATGACTTGTAATGATCTCTGATGAAAGGATTTCGATCAAATGTTGATCGTTTTGTGCGTTTGAGTTGGTAGTAGCGACGTGGCTGTTGTTGTTTGAATGGTAGTGAGTGCATTCGTCGAGGACGTAGATGTCTTTTGTGTTTCTTGAGTGGTAGTGGATCGTTCTGTAACATTAAAATCAGGATAAAGTGAGTTAAATACGGGATATTTTTTTCCAATGACAAGTCGGTAATTTACAAGTCTTGAGATAGCGTCCATTTTTATTTACATACATTACCTCTATATTACACTACTACGGTATTACTACCTTTTTTTTTCTAGAGCTAAAAAGAGCTAAATTGAGAGATAAAGTCATGAAAACCATTTTAAGGGTAATTAAAGGAAAGAGCTATATTGTTTTAACAAACTTTTCGGGATAATCCTGATCGATTAGAAAAGATTTTCCGATAGTTTTTTAAAAATTCACCTGGTTTAACTGTACTTTATCTCTACAACTAATGAGAAGATTTCATAGGTACAATCGGTTCACTGTTTTTTTTCGAAATTAAATTTACAAAATCGAAGTTCGTCTCTGAAGGAAATAAAATGTTACTAAAAACCACAAGAATTTTAACTATTTGCCAATACGCCATTAAAATAGCGTATTTTAGTATGAAAAAAAGATATTTTCAATTTTCGAAGATTAATATTCGAAAAATTTTGTACTGGTTTTTTGCTTCACAGAAATGTGCCTGTCAAGGAAGGTAAGCACTTACTTCTCAAATCGGTTACTTCACTTTTAAAAATTGAAACAATGTTAATGTACAAGATTTTTGACGTTTCCGTATGTGTATCTATACAAAATGAACTGTCAAACTTAATTGCTAAACTAATTTTTGAGACTTTTCATGCCAATTTTGAAATGTAATGTTTTAAATGTATGGGGTTAAATATTCTCTCTGTACATGATTTTGGACGCTATTTCTTTGGAGTTTTTAAACTGTTTTAAAATTTTTTAAGGAAAGAAATCTCAAAAATCAATTTTTATGGTACTCTGGTTCAAATAAATTACTCACTTTGTTCTGCAAAGTTGTTGCTCGTACTATGAGCTACAATGTTTTCTTGGACAAATTTTTGGGTTTTCAAACAAAAATATTGAGAAATTATCCAAACACTGTTAATTAAGTTGAAAATTTTGAGAATGGCGAATATATGAAAAATCGTTGAATTGTATGAAAACTTTAATTTTTTATATGAAAACCTAAAAAATAGTCCAAGCAAACATTTAGCTTATACTATGGGCAACAACTTTGCAGAACAAAGTGAGTGATTTATTTGAACCAGACTACCATCAATCAATTTTTGAGATCTATTTCTTTAAAAAAAACTTAAAAACGGTTTAAAAACTCCCAAAATCTAAAAAACAGCCGACAAATTTTTTTTTGCTGTTTTAAATTTAGGATCCATGATATTCAATCAAAATCTCAGTAAACATCTCGGTCAAAATCATGTACAGAGAAAAAAATTAACTCTGTATACAGAAAATTTGTATTCATTTTATCGCTAATTCAGACTCCATTTTTTTTGAAGGATGGTTTTCGTGATTATTTTGGTAGTTTTATGTTGCGAATTAAAATTATCCAAATATTTTATAGAAAATGAAGAAAAAATAGATGAATAGATTATCTTTTAAGATTTCCTACAAAAAAAGCATAGTAAAATATTTGCAGTGTGCCAGTGCAGAAATGAAAGTTATTGTGAAGAAGGATCAGTAAGAGAAAAAGAATGAAAAATTAATTTTTATTTTCAAAGAATTTTATTGAATTTTTTTATTTTAAATAATTAAAAAGAATAATAACAAGATTTCGTTTAAGTTTTATGATACAAAAATGAATTATTTAACAATATTTACAATTTCTTCATTTTATTTTACTTAAAATTAAACTTTGCTTGTAATTTTTTTTTTTGAAGTGAAAAATTTCTTTGTTTTCTTTAAATTTTCTAGAACCAAAAGAAAAGTTAATGATAATTCATTGAAATTGATTTAAAAAAAATATAGAGAGCTTGTTTTTGATATTTCATTAAATAATTATCAAAATTTTAATTAATTTTCCGATTTCAAAGGATCCTGATGTAAAAATGATTGATAAAATGATGATGATAAAAATGAAAATTTGAATTTCAATGAATTTTCATTTAAAAAAAGTTTAAAATTGTCAAAAAATTTACATTTTTAATTGATATTTAATATCAGCAGGGTCGTTTATGGCAACTATGAGAACCCTTTTCCCTTAATTTAAAATAAAATAAAATTTTTATGAAATTTTTTTTTTATAAATTTTACATTTAAAATACTACTAGATTTCAAATAATAATAAAAGCGTTCAAATATCATTCATTATTTCATTTCATTTTTAAATGTAATAATAGAAAAAACCTTTTATAAGTTCAATTGCAAGCAGTTTCAGTCAAGGTTCACTAATAATAAATGACATTTGAACTTTTTAATATCTTCTTCTTTTCCTCTTGTTTTTGTTTCATAGCTAAATGTGTAAATATATGCAGTGAAAGTTAAATTCAGTTAAAATTATTGTTGATTTTTCTCTTGTCTATTTAAATGATGAATGAAAAAGAAGAGATGAGTCTTAAAACTATTATTTTACTTAATAAATGTAATTTTTGTGTTAAATTTTTATAAAAAAAAAAGTAATTGTCGGTCATAATAGTCATAATTTTACATTTAAATGGTGAAGCTGTACATTTTTTTTATAATATTGAATTTTTATTTGTATGAAAAAATTTAACTAGTAATGAAATTATTTTCTGTAGCTTACCACTGTGTCTGAAATGTCATTGAGAATGTGCTGAAATGGAAAATTTCATTAAAATTTTATTTAAAAAAAATTTGAAGGTTTCAATTTTACTTACATAATGATTTGGGGAATTGTGAAGTCCATGATCATGATCAGCCCATTTAGAGAGATCCATGGATGGGATGATTCCGCTCTTGCATGGCACACGTGGGTTACTGAAAGTTAAATTGAGATAATTTTGAGTATTTTTTGAAATAAAAATTAAGAAATTGACTTACATTTCATGATCTGGCAACACCATTGGATAAATTTGAACGGTATCAATTAAATCTGTGTTGTCACAAATGAGACGTGCCAGACTTGCTTTTCTTATTTCCTGTAATTGTTCGGGTGTGAAGGATGATGGTTGGTTTGGTAATTCATACCAGAATCTATCACCACGTCGTACGTAACTGAATTGGGTTGCAATGATACATGCAAATGTTGGTCCTAACATACTTCCGGGAAGGGAGCGCTCTGAAACGCCACCAGACCATAAATCAACGTCAGCAGGAGTTCTAACGGAAAATTTAATGGAATTAATATTGAAATTCACTTTAAGAACATTTAATTGAAACTCACTCAAAGATCGATGAATAACGTCGCACTGTTTCATTTGGCATAGCTCCGAATAATTCCTCAAAACTGTTAGCAGTTGGAAGTCCACAGAATTTTCTGTACTCCATGTAACCAGGAATTCCAAATTCACGTCCACGTTGCATGTTAAATGACACCAAATCCATACCAAATCGATTTCCCTCCTTCTTGAACAAGTGATTTGTGACTTCTTGTGTAATTGAATCATCCATAGCTTGAGCCACTTGATTCATTAATCCCATGTAATATTCGTCGATGACACCAGCACGATACAAGTCATAAGGACGACGAATCAGATCTGAGAGACGTTTCGATGCAATGAATTTGTGGGCTTTAGACCATCTCTCAATAGCGGTTGGTAAAAGTGAGTGCCCGAATCGGAAAGCAGCTGACGAGAAGGCATCGATGATTGATGGATTGACATGTGGGTCATAACCATCCCAATATCCTTCTTTTTGGAGTAATAAACCAAATTTCTCCATAACTTCCTTGCCCAAGAGAATTGGTAAGAATTCGTTGTAAGTGATATGTTGAATGGTACCAATGTTGATGCGACGAGCTTCTTGGAACAAAGTTTCATCATCCCCTAGAAGAGAAAATTCAATGAATTACACTTAAAATGAGATTCACAAAAATACTTACAATGTGGATTAATTTCAGCCAATTTTTCAGCAACACGGTTGTGTTCACGTGCAAGCAATGTATGCATCGTAGTTAAAACAAGTTGTTCATTGACACGAATTTCTCCAGCTTCAAAGCAATACATATCCTTGTTAGGACGAGTACAACCCTCATCTGGAATATCAAGTTTCAATGGTAACAAATCTTTCAATCCATATTCACGGAAAATTGGGTTCATTCTCAAGAGACCACCATATCCAGTTCTCAATTTCCTTGTAAATTTCTCATTAACCCCATAAATTGTATTTCCATCAATAACCGATGTCAATGTATTGAATTGAATTCTTGAGCCAAGTCTGCAGCCGGCTCTTGGTGAAGGGAATCCACGTACAAAATCGATGCATTTCACTTTGAATAACCGATAGAAGTAATCATCATCAGGTACACGGATTTCATTACAGTATGGGTGCTTAAGATGAAGTGGACGATGACAACATTCCTCAGGATCATTACGATTAATGGGATCAAGTGGAGTTCCGGTAAGTGTAAAATCGTGATCCATAAATTGACCCCATGCAATTACCATAACAGTACCAGCATGATCATGATAACCCTCATCCGGATGAATTGTGCGTGAGACGACACGTGATAATGGCAAGTCACGACCAGTAACTGAAATTCTTGGGGCATTAATACCATCAGCATAAAGGGGGCCAATTAAACGTTGGAATGGTGTCATGGCAGCACCCCATGTTGGATTTTCTAGATTGTTACATAAACCATCGACACGACGATATTTACCAGGACGACACTCAACACCAGACAAAAATGGTGGACACACTTCACGAATCAAGGTTTTTGATGTATCAATTGTGGGAAGACCCTTTTCAATGTCTTCATATGATAACCCATATTGACGTGCAAGTTGAATTGAAATGTCAAGAATGAGTTCACCAACTGAGGCAATGTCTTCAGTTTTCCAGTCACCTTTTGGATAGTGGACTCCTATGAAAAAAAAATTAAGTGTGATAAATAATTTCAATCAATTCAAAGATAAATTCATACTTATTCTCTTTCTAGCATCTAAATAAGCTGCATTGACAGCGTCATATGTTATGCAAGTGCTTCCATGTGTGTAAGGATTTCTATTGAAATTGAAAAAATTGATATTCAAACGATTATTTAATCATCAAATAAAATTAAATTTGTAATAATAATAATAATAATCATAAAATAATTTTTTATTGCAGTTGATGTATAATTTCAAATTATTGATCAAATCATCAATGTCATTAAACAGCAGTGAATATGAGCAATTGAATGGTGATGATTATCAATAAATCACATGTCAATGAGTAATAATTTCAATAACGGTATGGATCGAATTGAATAATTTTCAGGTGAGTTGACCTATCTAATTCCCACATGTTTGGAGTTCTGAGTTTAAGGTTAGTTCCCAATGCACATTTTATGGGAACTGTCAAATTCCACGTGACTTCGTAAAAATTTTCATTTAAGAAATTCTTTTCAATTTTAAAAAATGGTGACCCCTCGCTCTCACCCAAAGCAGGTCGTGTAAGTGTCATCCCAATTTTTGATTTATTTTAATTTATAATTCCCACTGCACAATCGTCAGGGAACGAGCAGTCATAAAATGGCGCCTTTTAAGATATTATCAATTTAACATTAAATTTATTAATATTTCATCACCTTTTTATCATTAAAACTCAATTCAATTAAATTCAATTCAATCAAATCCCATTCAAACATCAGATAAACACTTAATTTCTTTTGAAAAATGATCAGTAGTCAACTAAACGTCTAATTTGACGCGATCGACTCGACAAGTTAACTGATTTACGATTCATTGATGTTAATGTAAATGTTAATGCAACTGAATAAATTCATTTTTTTCTCTCTTATTTATAAATTTTAAATTAAGAGGTGATACAGTTTCAGGTTTATTGTAACATTAAATAAAAAAAAATAAAACAAACAAAAGATTTGTAACAGAGAATAAGCGACGAACTTTTTTTATTTATTTTTGTAAACTGACATTATTTATCTCATGTTTAAATTATGTGTATCTCTGTAGGTGGCTTTTTAATAGTTTATTGTTGTAATTTTAAATTATCAATCTAACAGTAAATTTTATGTGAATTTTAAAAACTTCAGTAATGGTGATGAACTGATGCAAGGTGATATAATGCTTTTAAATGACAACAAAAACAAAAAAAAAACAGAACATTGGAAATCTTCTTCAATATTAAAGTGAACACCTGCCATGTTCAAATAAAAATAATATTAACCTAGATTTGTAAACATAATATTGTCATCATAAAATTTTTAATGACAATATTGTTGTTTGTAATTTTTTTTCTGTTGACATTGTATGTTAATTGTAAACAAATAACGAAAAAAACCCACAACATATTAAATTATTAAATCATTATCACCTCATTTACTGTTACATCTATAATTATTTATTGGTTTTGCTTTTTTTTATTCAAAATGAATTTGTATTGCTTTTAAAAGCCAATTAATCTTGGCATTACACCAAATAAGTCGTTGAAGTAAATGGAAAGAAAAATAAATGCGATTAAAGGTACTGTTTCATTCTTTCATTAGCAACCACAATAGAGCTACGTTTAATTAAAGATCATAAGCAAAGCTAAGATATCGTGTGTTTGGAAGAGGGTTTTGTGTGAATGTCGAGAAAAAACGTAAATAATAAGAGTACTTTATATTTTTTCAAATGGAAAAGTTACAAGAGATCCTCAAACAAGTGGTAACGTCTCTAAATGTGACAGAAAGACTGGATTTGGCCTGACAACTTCTCGTGGACACACATTCTGAGATCCATGAAACCATCGAAAAGCCAAAGAAAGCAGACCCCGGGAGAAGCAACCTCACACTCATCTTCATACGTGACCTCGTCAGATGAGGATGTGTTGCAAATCAAGACTATCGATGAAGACGATGTAGAGCAGCCAGAACCAAGCTAGTCTGTAGAGAGCGGTGTGAAACATTCCGCCCAGAACCAAGCGTCTGTTAAAAGCGTTTTAGTTTCTTCTGCCAATAATGCACATCAGGGTCTACATCGAGCTGCTTATCTGAGACGTGTGCTACGTGCCCGTCAACGGAAGAAAAGCTACTGCTGCTAGGTTATCTCATTAGAGGCTGTAAAATTCTGACATCAGCTTAAATTTTAAGGAGATCCAGCAAGGAAGAATCATCAGTTACTAAGAAAAAGACAGAACATGGTTCTGTCTTGCAAGTTTGAAACTTTCTATTGATTAAGTACCTTATTTGAAAATAGACTTACTTCACATATTTACAGCTACAATTTACTTCATTAAATGCAACACATGATCATAAATTTACACCAAAAACCCATATTTTTAATCCAACCAACACAAAAAATGCATTATAATTACCAATTCATAAAAATATGGTTACACATTACATTTAAAATTAAACATAAAAAAAAAAAAATCATTATACAATAATTTTAATTAAATTAACAACTGAGATTTAACAAAAAAATAATAATAATATTGATGTTGTTAACAATTTTTATTATTATGATATTCAAAATGATGTTGTTCGATTTTTTTTTCATTTAATCAATTTTTTACAACTTTTATATTGAATCAAAGAAAATATGTGTGCAACCGGATAATATGTAGCTAAATAATTCAAGGTTATGTTTGTTATTTGAAAAAAAAAAAAAAAATGTAAACAAGGTTAATCATTTTTGTTATTCATGTCTATTTTTTTCTTTAACACTATGTTTTGTGTAAGCAATTTTTTATAAATAACAATTTTCATCCAACCTCCAACGTTTGACAATAATTAATTTGTAACAATTTTTCAGTGACTTTTTATTTCATTTCATACTGTTGTCTAGTAGTGTCTAGTGACCAACATGACAAACAAAACATGCGAATTATGTTTATTACAGTAATAAATGTTAAACAATGTGAATGTTAAATGTTATGACAAGAATTTGCGAGGAGACACGACAAGCTAATTCTTTAATCTACAAACTACCGGCATTTAAATAATTTTTATTTTTTTACTTGGTTGGATGGGTAATTAAAGTCATCATCAGATAGTTTCTATTATTATTATTATGAAGACGAAGCAGCAAAAATTTAAAATTCTCATAATACAACAAAAAGTGAAATCTTCTTTTATTTGATGCGATATAAATTATAAAGTAGAAGAAGCGTGATATGAATATTTGATTTTTAGTTTAAAGCTGTTATTTTTTTTCATTTCAAGTGAAATTTTATAAAAAAATACGCGAATAAAGAGAAGAATGGTCATAAATTGAATTTGAAATGGTTGAAAAGCAATTTTTCCTGCCTCTTGTGCTTAGATGAACGTTTAGGTCAAATTATCATATGTTTCACGTCAAATCATAACAATGCTGAGTTTCTCTTGTTTCGCCTTAAATTTTTTTCAATGTCATCATTCATTCATCTAATCAGTTTATAATTTTATGATGAGTCACTAATCACAAATTTAAAAATAACCATATAAACGTATAAGAAAGCATGTGAACCATTTAAAATTTAACCAAAAATATTTTTTATGATCATTTTGACCTGATTATATTACATTTAAAACCTTCTAGAGAAATGCAAACTTAAGTTAGTGACATTTACGTTGATTTTTCTGAATCATTGAGGAACTTCAATTCAATTCAAATGATCTTAAATCTCCGTTTCATTTGTTTTCAATTGAATTCAATTCTTATTACTACATAAATTTTTATTAACCGAACAAACACAATTCAAAACAAAAGTGAATTTGAATTTAACATCTTCATCAATTCAAATTTCTGTGTGTCTAAGCAAAAAAAGTGGAATAGTGAAGACCATTGTTTGTAAATTATTTGCACGAGTTTCGATTAAAATTCATTTGAATAATTGAACACCTGTGCATTGGAATGTTTTTATTTGTATATTAAACCAGGTAAAGTCAATAGAATGGATGTAAATTGGTTTTTATTGTTAAATTTATATAATAATTGTCAATTTTTAGGTCATATATGTTAAATTTTCGTTATTGAGTTAAGATCTTAGTGTTACAAAGACTTTTGACCATTAAATGATAGTAGACAGTGATAATAACTGGTTGTTTTTCGTTATTTGAATACGAGCCATGAAATTGTGAGATTTGAATAAGGAAAGTGAAAAATATTCGTGCAAGTAGATTTTTTTGTGAAATTTAAATGAAATTCAACTGAAATAAATACGATACTAGGAGCAGATTGAAGTTAGAATCAGACTAAGGATCGTCGGTCTTCAATTTGGCTTAAGTTTGAGATTAAAGAGAGATTCTTAGATTTGCTAAGATCAGTACGACTCAGTCTGATCCTGTAAGGTTCAGTTTCGGATTAAAGTGCAGCTCTCAGGTTATCAGTCGAGCCCATTGTGTATACCTGTTATTGTCGTCAGACGGCCTTAGGTTGGACCTGATCATTCAAAATATTTGCCTTTTTTATCTAGCCTCTAATTAAATTAAATAGACAAAAAGGGCGGACATTTGAGATTGAAAAATTTCATGGCCGAGGCAAAAACACGAACTTTTGTCAGGTTACTTAATTTGACCTTTAAAACCTTCATCGTCATAAATGATAGACAATAGTAGTGTTTTCTAACCTAATTCACTACAAGACCTAAGGTCAGGTTAGGTTTTACAAGGGTCCGTGGTGTTAAAGAGTTCTATTATGGTCCTATTAAAGGCTTATTTGCCTGTCATCTGGCTCCCATATTTTAAGAAATAGTTGAACATGATCACCATCACGAGAAAATGCACTTTCAATTGATCTTTGTAATGACATTTCACTTTCATCTATCTCATAGTACTCCATTTCAAATGACATAATACAAAATATTCCAATAAATATACATTAAGATATTAAATGTCTCAAGATTTACTGATACGCATGAAACACACATTTTAAACATGAGAAACATTCCATTTCGAGACTAATTGCCTCTATTTAAAAATACTTTTGAGTCATGAAATACAATATGAACTCTATTTGAAATGAAATTAACTGGAGTTCATTAGTGAAGTCATTTTATATCCATATAAGAGTCAAAGAAACATGATAATCATAGTTTTACTCAACTCTATGCTATTTAATGTCATAAATGATTATGATGATGATGAAAGGAAAAAAGTGATACAGTGTAAGTTGAAAATGATCTGTAGAACACTTCCTAGCGATACACCGACCCAGACTTGTGGCAAAATTATTAGAAATGCGTTGAAATTTAACCATGGTCACGCTCTGGAAATGTCAAGCTCAGAGTTACGTTGTCGAAATGTCATTTTGAGCATGGGTATCAAATTCCATACAAAGGTACGTAAGTGATCGTAGCGCCACTCAAGTAAACTTTGTTCGCTTAGGAACTATCTATGAGTTTTTCATGTATCTAATCTTCATCCTGTCCTCAATTGAAGCGCAAGTCAAATAAGAAAATTAACGTTTATTTTTTTTAAATTTAAAGTTACAAGGCCAAAAAAAACCCTGAACAGGATAAAGGTCAAATATTTAGTTCCAAATTTTTCCGTTTCGCTCTAGGGTCGCTTTTAAAAAAATGTTGATTTGAACACCTGTCCTCTGGTGTTACGGAGCGTTATCAACTTACACTGCAAAGTAAATAAAAGTTAAAAGAAATTCTTGAATACTTACAGTGTGCCTCTAAATAAATTAATATTATAATCAAATGCTGATGATCTGGCTGGCGATAATTCTAAAGCACATTCATTTGAATGCTCATTAAATGATGCTATAAATTGGGCGTCTATTCCAAACAAGAATATCGATGATATCGTTATTAGTCTGAAAAAAAAATAAAAAAAAAGAATTAAAATTAATATCATATATTTAAAAGGTGATGATTTTCAACACTTATCTCAAGAAGAAGACAAAAAAAAAACAATATCACACATCAAAATAACAATTAATCACATAAACGATGATAAATTATCTAATAAATTTGATTGAAGTGCTTCAAGGTGAAAGATAATGAGCACAATTTCTCTCACTTTATTTGCAAATATATAATTAATCACACTGTATGGAATAAGTAAAAAACAAATTTACAAGTCATCGTCAGTCATTTTAAAGTAAAAAACTTCCGTATTAAATTGATTGAATAAATATTTGATATAAACAAATTAAAATTGCAAGAAGTCATTTTGCCTCTTTTTTTTCAGTGTCATGTAATTCATTGTAATAGTAAACAAATGGAATTTCAAGTAGTCTGTTAACCAATTTGATGGCTTGTCTTGAAATGTGATGTGTCATTTTTTGGGATTTGAAAGTATTTAAAAGTAAAATTACACAAAAATTGTGTTAAATAATAAAATTTATTGCAAAAAAAAATTAATTTCTTTTCAAACTTACACGTATTTTTAGGTAACATGGTTCAATTGACTCACTTTTATTATTATTTTTATTGTTTTATTTTTTTTAATTCATTGTGTGTTTAAAAACACATTCAAGACACACATCAATGTAACTACAAATGCACATGAGACTGCAATTTATTATTTTTTTGTGTGTCATGCACACACTTTTTTGTTCGCATAATTCAACGTACAGACACATGTAACACTAATGAAATAATTTCTCTTTTCTTGAACATGTAATAACATTTTTTTTATATTTTCAATGTGGATATGAATCAATTTCAAGTAAATGTACTCGATTTTTTGAGATATTATTGACCTTGATGGTGATATTTATAAAAAAAAGTTATAATTTTTATGAAATATTTCATTTTTACTTATTTTGTGACATTGAAAGGAGATTTAATGGTGCAAAAATATGATATTAAGATCAATTTCTATAAAAGTGAAGGTAATTTTTATGATTTTGATACTATGCTTAATGAGATCGAGACGCAGATCGAAGGATTTGACTCTGAAATTTCTCTAATACTCAGGTTCTGAATGAACGTTTCAAGGATACGAAAGTTGACTTAAGAAAATCGTCGGACGAATCTCAATGGACGAATTTAAAAATTTTAGGTGACATCTGGTGGCCTAATCATAACCTAACGCCTAGGAGCACCTCTTAAATTTTGAAAGTACAAAACAAAATTTAAAAAAAAATCGGCGAACGAATCTTAATGAACGTTTATAAAAATTTGCAGTGACATCTGGAGACCGAATCATTACTTATCAGTTTTTTTTAAAAAAGGAAACAAAAGCTGCTTCATCAAATTTTGACGTTCATGAGACCTTCTCGACACGAACCTCATTAAAATGTGCTTATTTTATTGATTCACGTTCCATTTTCATAAAATATCATAAATTTTTATAGTTAAGGTTAAATTCCATGTCAGAAATTAATCCTTTTCATTGAATTTCATTTCAATTCAAATAATTTAACTAATCATGTCAATTGAGTTCCATTAACAATGAAATAATTTCTTTTTAGGTTAGACATAATCAAAAATAAATACATAACATATTCATAAAAGATTGATTGAATAACCATAAATATTATGATACACATGTTTTGTATTGTTATTATATTACAAAAATTTTATAAGTGACTTTCTAGAGGCATTAAGTGCGATTACCTATTGTTATGTTTGTGTGTCGACTGATTTCGATGTAAATTTAGGTTAAAAGTGTGCTCTCAACTTAATTTAAAACTACATCAATTTGTCTTAAAGAGACTGTATCCCATTACAATAAATTACGTAAAAAAGTTAAAATTAATCACATTTCAGTCCAAAATTCATCCATTATCCAGATTCACTTTCATATCTTCTTTAAAACATAAATATAAACAAAATAACTCGCTTGAAAAGACATAAAATCGATATAAAATCAGGTTTCAATTTAAAGTGAAAGGTCACTTCCCTTATGGGTTTAACAATATTAAAACGGACGCGTAATAAATAATAATAAAATTTTTAATGGTGAATCATAAAAATTAACTGTCTAATTTCTAGCTGAAGGAATTTTAAATTAATGTTGCATTTAATGTCTGATGCAAAATATTGCTATCTTTTCATTGCAAAAGTCACTTTTAGTTGAAACCAGTCATAAAAGTGTTTTAAACCGGCTTTAATTCATATTTTATCTAAATTGCGATGAAATAATAGTAAAGTTTGTGTAATTTTCACATTTTCTCCACATTAAATTAAATGTCACGTGGAAGAATAGAGGTGACTTTTGTTATTGAATGAGATTCGTTCGATGATTGAAGTTCACTCGATGATTTGAACTGAATCCATAGATGAGCTTCGTTCGATGAGTTAAATTGAGTCCATGAATGAGCTTCATTCGATGATTGAAGATCACTCGATGATTTCAATTGAGTCCATGAATGAGCTTCGTTCGATGATTGAAATTCACTCGATGATTTGAGTTGAGTCTATGAATGAGATTCGTAAGATGATTGAAATTCACTAGATGAGTTGAATTGAGTCCATAGATGAGCTTTGTTCGATGAGTTAAATTGAGTCCATGAATGAGCTTCGTTCGATGATTGAAATTCACTCGATGAGTTGAATTGAGTCCATAGATGAGCTTTGTTCGATGAGTTAAATTGAGTCCATGAATGAGCTTCGTTAGATGATTGAAGTTCACTCGATGATTTGAGTTGAGTCTATGAATGAGATTCGTAAGATGATTGAAATTCACTCTCTGAGTTGAATTGAGTCCATAGATGAGCTTCGTTCGATGAGTTTAATTGAGTCCATGAATGAGCTTCGTTCGATGATTGAAATTCACTCGATGAGTTGAATTGAGTCCATAGATGAGCTTTGTTCGATGAGTTAAATTGAGTCCATGAATGAGCTTCGTTCGATGATTGAAGTTCACTCGATGATTTGAGTTGAGTCTATGAATGAGATTCGTAAGATGATTGAAATTCACTCGCTGAGTTGAATTGAGTCCATAGATGAGCTTCGTTCGATGAGTTTAATTGAGTCCATGAATGAGCTTCGTTCGATGATTGAAGTTCACTGGATGATTTGAGTTGAGTCTATCAATGAGATTCGTAAGATGATTGATATTCACTCGCTGAGATGAATTGAGTCCATAGATGAGCTTCGTTCGATGAGTTTAATTGAGTCCATGAATGAGCTTCGTTCAATGAGTTGAATTGAGTCCATAGATGAGCTTCGTTCGATGAGTTAAATTGAGTCCATGAATGAGCTTCGTTCGATGATTGAAGTTCACTCGATGATTTGAGTTGAGTCTATGAATGAGATTCGTAAGATGATTGAAATTCACTAGATGAGTTGAATTGAGTCCATAGATGAGCTTTGTTCGATGAGTTAAATTGAGTCCATGAATGAGCTTCGTTCGATGATTGAAATTCACTCGATGAGTTGAATTGAGTCCATAGATGAGCTTTGTTCGATGAGTTAAATTGAGTCCATGAATGAGCTTCGTTCGATGATTGAAGTTCACTCGATGATTTGAGTTGAGTCTATGAATGAGATTCGTAAGATGATTGAAATTCACTCGCTGAGTTGAATTGAGTCCATAGATGAGCTTCGTTCGATGATTTAAATTAAGTCCATGAATGAGCTTCGTTCGATGATTGAAGTTCACTCGATGATTTCAATTGAGTCCATGAATGAGATTCGTAAGATGATTGAAATTCACTCGATGAGTTGAATTGAGTCCATAGATGAGCTTCGTTCGATGAGTTTAATTGAGTCCATGAATGAGCTTCGTTCGATGATTGAAGTTCACTGGATGATTTGAGTTGAGTCTATCAATGAGATTCGTAAGATGATTGATATTCACTCGCTGAGATGAATTGAGTCCATAGATGAGCTTCGTTCGATGAGTTTAATTGAGTCCATGAATGAGCTTCGTTCAATGAGTTGAATTGAGTCCATGAATAAGCTTCGTTACTGATTGAAATTCGTTGGATGATTCCAATTCTTTTCGATTCCTTAAACTCAACATTTGTAACGTGTCATCTCTCATTTTCATTTCAAAAAAGCAAAATTTAAACGTCACATGATACCTCTGATATGTAATACGTATTATGTAGTTCCGGAAGTATTTACATACCGTTATTTTATTAATTTCGCATGGTACACGGTTGAAGATGATTATTGCAAAAATAAAAAAAAATATACGATGACTTTGCTGCATACCCATTTAATGATTACATGAATACCAGCTTTAGTATGCATTTCGTGTGCTTACTATTTTTTTCGTTCAAAATTGCGACTTGAACTTGCTTTACAAAAATTGAATGTTATTTCATGTATTTAATAAAAAGGAGAATGCATTCAATGTGTATTAAACTGGATTTTTCATGCATTTTATTATGATTACTATTTATGATATATTAAATGTGTAAAGCACACAGCACGCAATATGTAAAGCCAAGCATGAAAAATTGTTGTCGCGAAAATACCACATTACATCGCTAACGGGTTCCAAGATTAAATAAAATGAAAGTGAAAGAAACATCTTCTTCAGTACAAGACAGTGTACAGTTAAATACTCGACTGTTACTGTAATAAATTAAAGAGGCACATTATTGCATATGCAATCAAATGCAAAAACAAAAAAAAATGTTAAACTGGCATGACAACAATTTTCAGATGAGAGTAAGAGTTGTTTTGTAATCTAATATTGAAAAATGTTAAGAAAAAAAGTGGTTTTCTCATTTTACTTGTTTTCTTTTGCATCATCTTTCAATAAAATATTATAAAATTAGAATCAATATCATTAAATGTGGTCTCGTGGTTGCATATCAATAAATAAGGAAATCATCAACTGATACCAAGATGTTGTTAAATGATTTTTTTTTATTTTTTTTATCTAATAGCTGTCTGTATGATTGACAGTATGTTAAGATTACAATGTGTTTTAAAACACACCTTTTCAAAGTTTTTAATTCAATTAACTGGAAGCAATGTATTACAGTAGCAAAAAAATGTATGCTTTGGAATTCAGTTTTTTAGTTATACAAGGACATATTGATAACTAATTGTGGTGTTTCATGATTTTTTGTTCAAAAAAACCAGCAGTTGTCAATCAAATTTACTTCCGTTTCAGTGCTGCAATAAAATTTTATCGCAAAAATGATTAATTTTTCGAGAGGTAAGACAATGAACTTTGTGAATGACTGGATTAAGATAAATTAAGCGCTGTGGGGTAAGAAAATTTTAAAGTAATAATAACAATAATTAAGATGTTGAACATTTATCGTTTTAGCCTCAAGCTGTTTATCGTCATTTTATTTTAAATTAAATGATCATTATTTAAAATTTTATTTTAAATATTTCATATAATGATGAAATTAAATAAAAATTGTCACTTTATTAGCAACCTTACACTAGACCGATAATTAATTAATTAAATTCCGACTTGTTGAATTACTTTGTAATAAAATTAATATTAATAATAATTATAATTATAAGATATTTAAAACCGTTTTCTAAATTTGCTCATTTTATGCAAAAAAAACATAAGTGATCAAACAAGTCATACAATGTAAAATATGATTTTTTTTTCATGTGAATAAATGTTAAATTTAACGTGTGACTACGTGATATTAATAATTAAAAATAACAAATAAAAACACGGATTTTGCAATAATTTACTAAATATGCACTTCCACATATACATTTGCTACAGAAATGTGTATCGATCATTATATTATTGTGACAAAACATGCGAAAGTTGATTTTTTTCTGTCGCATATTGATACTGTAAATTGTGATTTATATTTTAATACAGTGGGTTCCATTACAAAATAAAAAAAAGGTATGTAAGTTTTAACCATTTTTCCTTATTGACATGTTAAGACTGCTATTTTGATTTTAACAGAAAAAATTCAAGAAATAGGATAATAGAAGACAAAATTATTCCAGGAGATAGTAATTGTTTGCATGGTTATCATAAACCATTTGTGCCAAGTCATTACGTCCTTATTTCATTAAGGCAAACGACTAATTTCACATTGGATTCAAAAGTTCGAAAATTATAAGTGGAATGAAACGAGCACAACATGTGACATAGTGTATGGAAAAATCAAGATTGAAAGTGAAAAGAAGCTGCCGGTGTTTGAATTAAAATTTTACACTGAATTATAAGAAAAGATAACCTGAAAAGCATTTGAACGATGAGCAATAATAGTGAAACCAGAGCTAAGGTATTAAAGGTCAGATCCGCTTATTCCCAGGACAGATTGCCTAGTAAAGTACCAGCTTCGTTATTTCTATTGTAATTCTGATGGGATGGATTGTCAAGTGACTAATTTGATTGGAATTTGATTTTTCTCAAGTTCTAGATTTGACTATAGGCATAAGTTTGCTATAAGAGTTATCATCTTTTGAGGGAAAGTAAATTTTGAAATTTACACTATTGTGGATGCCGATGTCATTCAATTTGTTAATGACGAATTAAGTAATGTGTTAATAAATGACGTCACACATTATGAAAAAGTCATAAGAACCATTAATGCAATCGCTAGTTATACCTTTTGCGTTGGTTGCAGTGAAAATTTAAATGAGCGGTGCAAGGAATACCATAGATGCCTGACCAATCCAGCAACTATACAACGGAAAACGGTCAGAAGCTGCAGATGCTTTTAACAGAAAATTTTACATTGAAATATATGCAGTTAAACAGAACAATATATTAATGATCAATCCGATTGGAAATATTCCATGGATGTTATACAACATAATATTTTTAGACGAAGTGTCATTTGATAATCGGCATGTGTGGAGATAAAACGGTCAAGGTATTTAAAGTCAGATCAACTTATTTATAGGAGAAGTTGACTAGCCACGGACGAACGTCAATGCTTTTCTATTGCAATTCTGATAGAATGGACTGAACGTACATTTTCATCTTATTTCGGCTCGTAATGGAAAAAATCAAAATAACTGGTGCAACATGTTAGTGCTACTTTATAAAACAAATTTTTAGCCGTTAATTTTATTATTTGAATCGTGCTTTAATTCTACAAGACACTGAGGACAGGATGAAGATTAATTTACAAATTCAAATTTTTTTAAAGAATTTATGACAGAATTATTGGATTTTCTGTTGAAATTTGATTGACACTCTCATAACTTGCTAATAACACATCAATCGTTATAAGAATTTGGTTTATCTCTGGTCGCTCTTCCGGATTAATCTTCCAACATGGCAGCATCAATTTTGCATAAATCTCAAAAGGACACCTATCTGGCTTCTCTAATGGTCTTGTTCTAATTAAATATTTCAAATCCTCCAAAGATGCAACATGCTGATAAGGAGCCTCTCCATAAGAAAATATTTCATACATTGTTACCCCAAAAGACCAAATATCAGACATTTTTGTATAGGTTTTGTTATCTATCGCTTCTGGTGCATACCATTTTGCTGGTATTGGTCTTAAACTGGTACAATGATAATCTCCATCGACATTACAATGTCGTGCCAAAACAAAATCTGAAATTTTTGCATGATTACCTTCAGTTACAAGGATATTTCTTGCAGCTAAATCACAATGAACTATATTTTTATTGAACAAATATTTTAATCCTTTTGCGATATCTTTTGTAAGTTCCAGAAAATGTCTAAAATTGGAATTATCTTGAGTATCAAATGTTTTCAGATAATTCAAAATCGATCCTTTTGCAACATATTCCATTATTATAATGTGAATATTGTTATTCGCAGGATCAATTTCATAATCATGCATTTTTACAATATTGGGGTGATTCAGTTTTAGTATAGTTGAAATTTCAGGTATAATTTCTTGAATTTTTGTTGTTTCGCTTAATTTGATTGCAACTGTTTCCTCTGCACCGCCTTTTTTTACAGTTCCTATGTAAACTTTGCCAAAGTTTCCTTCACCAATTTTCTCACCTTGAATTAAGCGGAAATCTTTAAACTTATATTCACGTACCTCATTTTGATTGTTCTCAATTGGTATGGTAACTGCTTCGTCTTGGCCGTAACTGCTGGCCGTTACTTGTGATAGATGTGAAGTCGATTGTTGATTTCTATTAAACATTGGATTCTCTGTTGTGAGCATCGGGATCTTTCTAGGTGTCTTAATGGCAATACATTTGTTAAAACGAAATATGATGAAAGCCGATATTAAAATTAAAATAATTCCCATGATTATGAAAACAATCCAAAGATGGTCAGCAGTCGTTTTCTCCACTGGAGGTTTAATTACAGATGTTGTCATCGGAGTTGTTACCAGTATTTTTACGCTAGACTTGGGACAAATTGAATATTTATCACATTTTTCATCAATGCATTTCACAGAATTTGATTTATAACACGTGTGATCACTTGAAATATTTTTACACGATAATTGTTGAAGAAGCTGATCCTCATTTTCAAATGTAAAATTATTTTCTGGACCATTTAATAATTCTGATTCACCAAATAGCGTTAACCTTTTTAATTTTGGAAACTGCGTGAAATCAACAGAGATATCACTTAATTGATTTCCATGCAACAAAATCTCCCTCAAATTAGGTAGCACTCCAAAATCCTCCAATTTAATTTCATCCAATTTATTTAAATGCAATTTCACTGTTTGTAAGTCGTTCAGTCCTCGAAATGCGATTCCACTCAAATTTTCGATTTTATTTTCACCCAGATTAATATCAGTTAACTTCCTGTTAGCTTTGAACAAATCATCACTAATTGACTCGATTCGATTGAGACCTAAATTGGCATACTTAAGATTTTGACATCCCTTAAATGCATCGCTGTCCACAATTGAAATTCCACTGTAAAATGCATCGAAATATTCGATTGAAGGAAATGTTTTACAAAATATATTGGTTAATCTGATCAAATGAGATTTATTCAGAGATTCACAATTTTTTAACTTTAGTGTAGTTTTCATGCGGTTCAATTTGACATTCATCTTGAGCGCTGGTAAGTTTTACATTGATTTCACACTCATTTTCTTTTGAGCACTTCAGTTCGACTTGGTGAATTTCACTTTTAGAAACATTTAATAGATGAAAAATCACAAACATAGAAATTAATTTACAAATTCCCATTTTTAAGTAACTGTAATTTAATGTGTTCACATAGAAAACTTGCAAAGAACTGTTAAAAAAAAACACAAAAAATTATAGAATAGTAACGAATGAGAGTGATAAGGGAGAATAACAAATGTAAATACACACAAATAAGAATTTTTTATCAAAATTTTATTTTGTTTTCATCCGTGACAAATCTCATCTATGACTCAATTAAGTGAACAATGTAAGCAGATTTAATTTCTAAACTTTATTCTTTGAAATGTTTTTTCAAATGTGATGTATAATTATTACTGTTAAAAATACATTTGACCCCATCACTTGATTCGTATTTTTTGTAGCTTAATCGGACACTTCGCTGACAAAAAACACAATTTGCTGTGGCAAACAATTTTCCCTGATCATCAATGTCGACCTCAATTCCTGGTGGTTCATAGGAATGTGGATCTAAATTAACGTTAGTTAAGACGTCATTCATCCACTTAAATGACAAATGCTTGAGTTCAGAACGTTTTTGTTTTAAGTATTAAGTATTAAACATCGATCACTCTCAGTAATTTGGCTGCTTTTGCATATTTTTCATTGGGATCTATTTCGGTGAGACTTATTTCTTTTCAATTATTTTTATTTGAATTTAAATTTATAGATTTTTTTTGTGACGAGAAACACAAAACGAAATTGGAAGACCCTTATCAAGTAACGCAAAGTATTAGTCAGAAATTATTTTTTACTTTAATAATTCCTGAGAACTTATAAGAGATAAGAGCTTGTGGGTTTTTTTTTTAAATTTTTATGAAATACTTCTAAGAAATGTTTTTTTATTTGACCTTTTAATCACCACCAATTCTAAGACATTTACAAAAAAACTTGGGCGTCTGAGCTCCTCGTTGCTCCTCATTTAACTGCCCCTGAATAACCCGTTTATATTTTTTTAAATTAAGCTTTATTACCTTTTAAATTGAACTATGCAGAACCTTAATTTTTTTTTATCCGTTTACCCTTTGAAATCATAAACGACCTTCTCTAAGAATCATATGAAACTGTCTTCCTGACTTTACTTTTATTGAAACACTAAAGCATGATTCAATTGAACCTCCTGTACTTAAATGTAAGTTTTAAGTAATTTTATTATTTACATTGATTTATTTTTTACTGTAGGTTTCTATTTATAAAATATATTTACTTAGTAAAAGTTGCCAATAATTTGGTTATTATTATTTGTATGTAATAATATTATTAATATAAGAAAACATACAATTTATCGGTAGCCTATGGGAAAGATAATATGATTAAATTGTATTACAACCATAATTTAACTGTATAATAAAATAAAATAAAATTAAGTTTGTATACATAATGTTTTTGAGCCATAATATCATGTTATTTTTGCATCAAAATCACATAATTAATTTAACAATTTAAGACTTTACGAAAAATCTAAGATCTATAAAAGACATAAAGAACTTTATAGATGTCAAATCACATTCAGTTTAAAGACTTCAATTAAAACCATAAAAGCAAGGTTAATAAATCGACATTTTCCTGGTTTCTATTCTAATTTATATTCAAATCAAGTAAATGATCAACTTACAAAGTTTCATTTAAATTTCAACAAAAGAAAAACATTTGAATATTTATGAATCTTTTCAAGTGTTCATAATTCTTGTTTTATGATTAATTTGATGTTTTTTATAACTGCTTTAATGGCAACAACAACTTTCAATTATCGTAAATCAGTTGTTAGTTCAATACTTGCTGTGATGTGAACTAAAATCAAGTTTGAAGTTTTATGCTAAAATGGAATGCATATCAATATGTGAAATAAAAATATATTTTTATATAAATTTTTTTCCAAAATTAAAATCAGTTTTGGTTAATAAACCGTTACATTTTTTAAAGTTATTTCTTTTGTTTTAATTTCATAGTAAATTTATCACACTTGAAATTTTTTACCGAAAAATAATTGAATATATTGCAAATTTTAATTTACCAGTAAAAAAACAAAAGAAATTTTTAGTATAATGAAACCTGTTTAATTCTTTTAAATTTCTTATTAAAAATTTAAACGATTGAAAATTAATCATTATTTTCTTTTAAATTTTTTTTTAATAAAATGTAATATTAAGTTGTATATTAACATTGCATTAAAAAAAAAAAGAAAAAAAAATCTCGGTCATATTTTAATATATTACAAGGCCTTCCACAAAACTGTGATTGTCGTGGGATAAAATTAAAATTATTGTTTACTTTGTTATTGATTTTTTTCTTTTAATTTTTTTTTATTAAGAAAAAATACAAAGATTTTGTTATACTTAAAAGGTCACAAAAATTTAAATTAAAGTGCAACTGCATTTTTTTTCTCCTTTTTTTAAATTAAAAAGAAGTGCATTAAATTATATTATTATTTATATTATTATATGCAATATTAATGTAATTTACATCATTGAATATTTTTTTTTGATTAAACTTTCAACTTGATTTTTTGTTTTAAAAAGCAGAAATAAATCAAAATAAAAAAAAATATATTTCAGTTGTAGGTCAATGTTGAATCAAAAGGTTTACGATGCTTAAGGTGTTTTATTTTTGAATAACAACGATAATCCAGACTTATTGGACATGCTTAAATTTTTATATTTTTATGGTAAGGTATTATCTTGTTATTATTAAATTTAGGTTACACGCATGAATGGGCGACAGCTTCTTTTGAACAAATAATTGAGAGAAAATTTAAGTAAGTAATTTAATATTTATTTATGATTATGCAATTATTTAACTAACTTTATTTTTTTTGTTTTTGTAGAGTCAGGGCACCAACTAATGATTGAGAAAGCTAAGAGATAAAGTCATGTTTACGGTAGTAGTGTTAAGGACCGTACCGAAGCCTGAGTGACTGAGCAGTATCAGTCACTAACAGAGCCTTATGAGCCCATCATCACCTTGGACTGTTGGCTGAGGATACATCTGCGCTGAATTAAAAATCTAGTCAGGCAATTTCAAGTCAAGGAGATCGAAAATTTCTTCTTCAAAGTAAAGTAAGTAAGAAGTTCTATAATTTAGATTCAGGAGGTGTGCAATTTTTTCCTACTGAAGACACAATTGGGCTTATTGTAGTACTTTAGCTTAGATCTATAAGCTTATTCAAAATCCGAAGCAGTCACTGATAATGACAAACTTAAAAGAATGATGAGTGGTTGGCATTTAAGCACGGTTGACAGAAGCGAATCACGCTCAAGTATTGCATTTCAAAGCTTAACGAAACAAAATAAAGTCTATGTCTTTTAATTTGGATATGCTCATGTTTACTCATGTATCATACATATGCGGCATAGCTCACACATTGAAAAAAAATCATCATATTACATAATCACTTCATATTGTTACGTTTTAAAGATCTTCCATTTTAAATTATAATAATAATAATAATGGACGTGCTTTTGTGTGCGTCAGGTAAGCGATTATGCAAAAAAAAATAAAGTGCAAGCTTATGTCTGTCTGTCTCTAAAGTGAGTGTATCAGATGACTTTATTATTGTTGTTATTAATATTATTATTATCTCATTCAATTTAGAGCTGTTTTGTATTGAAAAAGAAAAAAAAATTATAAAAGAAAAAATTTATAGTGATATCATCTTAAACTCAAGCAATTATGTAAATGAAAGTAAAAAGTATGATAAAAAAATGCTGTTGTTTCAATTCAAAATTAGGTTAAGCATCCCATGTTTCATAGAAAGGTTATTGAACTAATAATTTTTATTTGAATTTTAAAAGACAGGTTGATGCGGGTTTCATTAGCATATTTCAATTTAAATTGAAAAAAAAAACATGACAAACGTTTAAGAAGTAGGTGCTAGATATTACTTTGCACTAATTGAATGTCAATATTAACATTTGCTCTTCTATGTTCTTAAACGACTCGGTATTTGTTTCAAAGTAACATTTCAGATTCAATTTAAAGAGTACAGAAAAAAAATGATCAACCATTCGATAGAAGTAACAGAACATTTTTTTCGCCAAATCTGTATTCGATTAGAAAGTTTAATTTATGCATATTTTTTTCCGTAAATTCTTTTCAGAGCACCAACAAGTCAACTTATTATATTTCATTCATACCCATCCCAAAATAATAAGAAACAAAAATATTGGATGTGTAAATGTTCGGTCAAGAGGACAAACAAATATTATAATGACACACTTTTTCTTGTATATTATAAAATACCGTCATTATTATTATTTTCATTAAATGTAATGCGTACAATGATTAAATTTTAATAACTGGTGTGTATATTAAAGCAAGTGCCTACAATGATTTTAAATACAAGTGACATATTTTTTTGAATAAAAATAGAAGAAAGAAGATTTAATAATGATGATAACCAAACACCATCTTACGTAAAAAAGTAAATTTTATGATATGTTAATGAGTGTTTGTTATAGTTTGGCTTTAAAATGTGTAGGAATAAGAAAATCAAAATAAGATCAAAGCATCAAAATAATACAGTTAGAATGTTTTTTTGAAACTTATTTGAATCTTAATTGAAATAATATTTATTGATTTTGATGAATTTGGACAGTTTATTTAAATATAAGTGATAAGTGGTTTGGTGGGTTTTCATATTAGGAGAACGAATAAAAAGAAATTTAGAATAGAAAAAAAATTAGTAAAGGTAAGATGGTTAAGAGGTGTGATGAGGTGGAGTCTCGTTGAAGGTAAGGCAATTCAAATTTATTTTTTATATTGAGTAAGAAACATTAATTGAATATTTTCTAGGAGACTTGAATAATTTAGAAGCCCAGAACTATTTTGGAGGCCATCAAGTATCATTTTTTAAGATCATTTAGGATCAAATCAAGTTTTTAGATTAATTAGTGTTTGTTGATTTTATGGGACACTGTCATGGGCCATATTACATGAAGACAGTACCCTATGACAGTTAACAACAATTTCAAGTTAGGGGCTCGTTCATTTCATTCTTAGTTGAGTGGATCTTGATTGACCCCTGCAAACATCCTGTAAGTGTCCAGCAAAAGACCATCGTTACTCATCTAACACTACAATTTCACTATTCAGATCATATCAGATTTTTAGGGCGGTCTCAGAAGAGAACCAGCACTCAGACAGGTCCATTGTGCATACCCATTGTCTGATGAGAAAGGAACCAAATCTAGAGAAACAACTAAAGAAAGAAGTCCACTTAACCTGGTTCAGTTGAGGAAAGTGACCACACCTTCTCAGAAAGCTAAGTAGGCAGACAGCTTCACTTTTAAGATGGAATCAATGCTAGGAAAGAACTCACCCAGGGTGATTCCACGCAATATGGCATGCTTGGGACATACACAAAGCAGGTGTGAAGCAGTCTTCTCTTGTTCAGAGCAGCATTTGCAAATTCGATCTCTTGAGTTAAAATGACTGATATGATAGTCTAGAGTACAATGACCAGTGAACATACCAACTACAACTCTGAGCTCAGTCATCGCTAATACTCTTCATCATAAATAATAGTCAGGGAAGTGAAACTAATTGTGTAATTCATACTTAATCCAGTGATTTCTGATACTTTTATTAAACGACACTTTCTAAAAAACTGCAATTGATACATTTCTTCAAACGGTACAATGTAATTGAAACCTGCACTTACGCATTTACTTTTTAATTACCATTATAAATTTAAACACTATATGGAAATTTCAAGTAAAATATCACCAAATCTCTATAAATTTAATTCTCATTTTAATTTTAAAATCCACTTTCTATTATTTCATGTAAAAGGGAATTGTGAGTTCAGCAAAAAAAAAGGTTGAACTAAAATAAAATTAACAAACTGGATAACGTTGATTAAATTACTGGTAAAAGGACTCAATGTCGATTACATATTTTTTTTAACATCAAGGTTGTGTTACAGAGAAAAAATTCAGTATTTTATTGTTCCTTAAATTTTTTTTTTTTATCATTGAGACAATTAGTATTATGAACACATGCTCTTATTTAAATTGCACTTTTAAAGTTGAAATAAAGACAAGAAAAAAAAGAAACAAGGGCCTTGTGTTCAATTACATGTAAAAAGGTAGTAAATTCAATAACGATAACCATTAATTAAATAAATTATATACTGAAAGGAACTTTACGACTTTGTAACCTGTTTGAAAAAAAAAAACTTCAAATAAATGAAAGTGAATCCAGTTTAGCATTTTATAGCAATTTTATAATGAACTGTCAATATTTTGATGCAAATTTAAGTCTGTTAATTTAAAAAAAAAACATCATATGGAAATTTGGGAGCTTATAATTTATTGTTAAAATCATCTTTCTTTCATTGAATAATTTTGCATTTTTTCTTGTTTTTTTTTGTTGTTGTATCAAATGCATTTAAATTTTTGGCAATAAAAAATTGACGAAGATCAATAAACTCATCAAATGAAAGTTTTGTCTTAAAATTGCGAATTAAATCCCAGTTTTTTTTTTATTTGACGTCATGAAACAAAATAATTAGTTTTTCAATTCAAAATGAACTTTGAAATTTATGTTTTTGCTGCGTGTTGTCACTTTTAAGTAGACTTGACAAAATTATAAAATTGACGTTATGAAATATAAAACTTATTAAAAAAAAATAAATAAATAAATAAAACGGAAATTACCTGATTAACATGTTGAAATATTTTGTGTTTATTTTTTTTTTTATATTAAAATGTTTTGTTTGTAACTTTTTTGTAAAGTTCACGTGATTTTCTTCTCTAACTATTTATTTTTTATCTAAACTGCATCACAAAAGAAATGAATTTTTTTTTACTTTTAATTGATTTAATTTTTGTTATTTTCTCGTATTATTTGTACATTTTTATGATTGTTTTTGTCAAAGTCAACACAAAACAATATAAAAGTATGTATGATACGATTTTGGATTTGAGGAATAGTTTGAAACAAATAAAATGTATTTTAATTTAAAAAAAAATTAATAAATTAATAAAATGATGTGAAATGAAAATGAAAGGAAAATGATAAAATACTTGAAATCTAGTCGCCAATTTGGATGAGACGAAAAAGTGTCACAGATGCACAGTATCACATTGAGGATTTGCATCGTAAAAGTTCTTTTTTTAATAGTAAGAAATAAATGTTACTCTAAGTACAGTTCAAATATTGAATATGTGGATTTCTGCATCATAGAACATTTAAAAAAAAATATGAATCAAAAAAAACGGAAACTGGATTCCAAGAACTGTTAAAAGTAATTTTGTAAAATAAGTGAAAGGAGGAAACAATGAGAATCAACTGATCAAAAATGTCTTCATATTTCAAGACAAAGGAAGAAAAAAATTCTCACAGCTTAGGATGACAATATTTTTTCACTAATTATGGCTCGAACGTGGAGGTTCAAGATGACTCTAGACATACCTAGGTCATGATTGAATCACTCTTTCATGCGAAGGTAGAGGGAATGATGAGCTTGAGGTACGTTACTATGTGACAACTCACAAAGAGCCCTACAATATGTGGCTTAGGTGAGTAAACTCTTTTGACAATCTATCTATGGCTCCAACTCATTTTGCCTTACGATCTTGAGATGAGGGCGTCAAATTTGGAATAATCAATCTTTTAAACACTTTTCGAATTTTTAACCAAGATTCCATTTTGATTTCAAAAGCTCTGGTTCAAAATTTCAAAAATTAAGGTCGTTTGAAAGATTTTATTCCAGAGCATGAAAGTAGCTATTAAAAATCTGCCTCAGGTGCTAGGCTCGAGGCTCTTAATTTGCTTGAAACCCCCTAAAGTTTGACCTTTTCTCATGTGAGCAACTTCAGGAGAAGAAGAAGAAGTAGAGGGAGACATTCAAAGCCATTTACGAATTTGTTTTTATCAAGCTTATGATCAATTTGATATAAAAGAAGGTTCATTTGAGAGAAAGAGAGACTGCCAAAGTCATATGAAAATTTCACGAATTCGGGATCGTATTCATATAAGGGAATCAATTTTTTTTAAGAATTTTCAAAATTGAATAAAAATAATATTTTTGTTCAAAATTTTGCATAAAGAGTGGTCAAAGCCTGAAAAAAGCCTTCTAAACCCCCCCCTGGTTACACTGAACGGAGCTTCGTGTAATTTGAAACGAACTGAACTCAAAAAAAAAAATTTAAATTTATTATTCACTTTAAAAAAACGTGGCACCTAAATTTCAAGATTTTATTGTCATTCCTTTCCTTTCAAATTTTTTTTTTGTTTTTTTGCATTAAATTTATTGTTATTTTCAAAACATTTCATTATCATTTAAATTCAATATTCATGCATTGTTGTATAACTTGCATTTCACTTTATTTATTTTAATCGTTATCACTAGTTTTACTTTACTTAAAACTTATTTATTTTTTTATTATAATTTTTTTTAAAATTAAATTAAATCAACATCATCAGCACGCGCTTAAATTGGAATCACGCTTTAAAATCAATTTAAAACTGTTTAATTTCATCTTATTTTTTTTAATTTTAATTATTATCACACTCCGAAATCAATTGAAGATAAAATTAAATAAAAAAATAATAATTAAATTTAACATAAAATGAAAATAAATGATGTTATACAATTTCAATGATGATATTATTATTTAATTTCAGTTCCTAGTTGTTTAAGTTTTTTTTCTTGTCTCTCTTATCTAAATTGTTGCAATGCAAAAAGCAACAAAGTCACTTTAATATTTTTTTTTACTTTTTTTTTATTGTAAAAATGTTTTCTGGCTTTCACAATTAATTTTCTTGTTTTATATCCAATTTAATATTAACATTGATGATAATCGCGATTTTTTTTTACTTTTCATGTTAAAAATGAAGATTGTGCATCAAAAAACTAATAATTTAATTTAATACAAAAGTGAGATGTGAATTTTTTTTTTTAATGAGATATCTGATCTGGTTTTGATTGAAAAAAAATGAATTAATTAAAATTGAAGAAAAGTTTAAATTGAATTACATACGAAAAAAAATTAATATAAGTTAAATTTTTTAAAAAATCATTAAAAATTGATGCACAAACTTAAATTTTACTAAAATCAAAATTTTTTTATTTTGAGACTCAGGCTTACTTTAAATATTATTTTAAAAAATTTTATATTTAATATATTTTTCACTTAAAAATTGTAACGCGGATAAAGTTAAAGACACAACCGAATTGATTCGTGTCTCGTCACCAACTAAATTTTTCAAAATGCACTATTCGCATCAAAAGGTATAAACGCGTTTTTTTCTGTCTGTTGTCGTGGGTTCATGTGTTAAAAATTATGTTATATTTTATTAATAAATTTTTTTTTTCTTACTCTTTTTATTTTTATGTTTTGGTACTGAAAGCTGTACGTTACACGTCGTACGTAATTGAAGTTCATTCATCATTCGCATTTCAAATAAAAATTTACAAACACAACGATAAAACATAAAGAAAGAGAAAGGTGACTTTTAATATCACGTTGAGTTATTTTATTTTTTTGATTTGAATTTAAAGACACACAACTGTTATACTGAGCACTTTAAAAGAAAAAAATCATAACGCATTTTATTAACGTACATGTGCTCACATGTAAAAAGAATTATCATAAAACATAGCGGTACATGGAGTAAAACTTTGAACGTGTGTGTGTTGAGCCTGTTGAGTTCTTTTATTATTTTTTTTTGAATTTAACATGTTTCATGTTCGTATGTCATAGTAGCAATAAATGAATTATATGTGAATAAATGTAAAAGATAATAAAAAAATTTATTTTAAAACGAACTGTGTGTGTTGTTTTTTGCGGTGTGAAGCTCAATGTCATATGTATAAGTGGTTTCTATCCACATACAGGGTTTTTGTTCATTTTGGTGCATTTTGTTTAAATCGTGAGATACCTTTTTGTTTTGTTTTGTGTATTGAATGGATTTATATGGTAGTAAAAAGATATTTATATAAGTGGAGTGGAGTGAGAACGCCTGGTATTTTGTTAAAAATATGAACGTGATTTTTTACATTCTGTTATTTAAAATAAATGATACAAAGAATTTAAATTACGATGGTTAATGAGGCAATGAAAGAACAGAAATTTAATTTGTTTCAATTACTCAGTTTGATGATTAAGTTTTTTTGTGTAGAGGGAAGATAATTGAAGTAATTTGTCTTAATTTTTTAGGGTTCGTCGCTTGTTTGAGGGGAGAGGAGAATTCATTGATATGTGATAGTTAAAAAAAAACACTTGTGCACACTTTTCGTAAAATTTTTGATAATGTGCAGGCTCTTGCTCTTGAATTATCAATAATCAAGTGATTTTCGATTCTCAAGAGTCAAAATGCCCGTAATGCTAGATTATTAATCATTAAAAAGTGATCCTGTCCTTAATGGCTAAAGGTCTGTTATGGAACTAAATCATTAGCGAAACACGTGTCAGCTTTTAATGTTTTAGTGATAAAATCATGAGTAAAAAAGGTAACGCATCCATGAAATTTATATACTTGTATGACTCTGTGACAAGTTGTGGTTGTTGTTTAGTCCCCCAAATGATAATCATCTCTTTGCCTGTGTCATAGTTATCACTCCTAAAATGTAATTCAAACAAGCAGCAGTGAATATTTCACTTTAATGCCTCGATAAACTAGGAATTTGTTAAGAAGGATATTGGGAATCTGCGTTCGATTCCTGGCTTGTACGCTATCATAACATAAGAAGGATAGACCATGTAAAGCGATGAAATTATAAATCAATTGTCAATCTTATAAACAAAATATCAATCAAATTTAAAAGTTTTTGTTTTGTTGCTTTACACCAGTTTCTTTTGCCAAACATTCAAATATGATGAAAAATATCATGACAGCATCTTTTGATTTTTTAGATTTTTTTATCCATGATTCTCGGTTCGTATTCACCTCGATGGGAAGTTTAACAGAAATAGTACCTTAAGGAGCCTCGTCAATGTTCCGACGAACTTCCATCAAAGCAGTTTCCATTCTTGTGACCATGGGATGAAGCTTAGGCCAATGCATTTCTCTATTAGATGGGAAAATTTTTACAGTGTCAAACATCATGGTGGGCTAACTGTATTTAATTTTGAAATCTTGATGATTGCCTTCGTATTTTACAATATCGAAGTTAATTTATTTGATTCCAGCAAACAATAGAACAGGCACCCCATTTTTTGTTTGTTTGGAATCTGAATTGCCACAAAAGAAGAATCTTACAGTGTTCTTGATTTGTTTTAACTTAATTGCTAATTTTATTTATAGATGCTTTTCCCGTTAGCAGCTATAACCTAAAGGAGGATGATTAGCATAAAAAAATTAAACTGTCAATGAATTTGCTTTTTCATTTAAATTAAATCTCTAATATCTTACATTTCTATCGTTACATCATTCATTAAACAATGTTGATCATCTTATAAATGTTCGTCTTTTCCATTTGAAGTCCAAGGTTGGTGGATTTATTGTTAGCTAGATAATAATCGTTAATTAAGTTTTATTTCATAGAAGAAAACATAAGGCAGACTCACCTGTTTCATCATTTTAAGTTACAGCAATTCATAATCTCTTAATCGTTTAGCTTGAGTATTCAATCATCGAGTTCCAGAATTGGTCAATACTCTTAATAAGATTTTCAGCTATGTAAGTTTCCATTTTCCAAAGTACTTTTCATCGTGGCTTCTGTCCAAAAATTACAATACATATCAAATTCACACCCATTCTTTAACGTCACTCAGCCCAAGGAGTGTCAAATCAGAAACAAGTGACATTTTACAACATTTACTCAGAGCTTGTAATTTATTCCAAAAACTTAACTATAATATTTCACAACAAATTCATGAAATTGCACAACATCATCAGCGTATTGTCATTTAACTTATAAACGTTTCAATTGAATTGAGAAAATCACACCTTAATATCAAGTACTTGTACCTTTTCTCATAATTGACTGTAATGTAAAAAGATGACACTGACCTTTCATGTACACTTTGTCGCCTCTGCAAAATTTCAGCATACATTTTTCTTCCATGTAACAAATTTTTGCGAACTCATGTTTGAAAAACAAGATTAAAAGAGATTTACAACACAAACATGATACAATCTGGTCAAGTTCATTTTATTTTAGACATTACCGTCAATCATGAAGCTGTCGCTGAAGAAAGAAAAAAAAATATAACATTCATTAGTGAGAAATATACAAAAAAAATTACACAATTCAATTTATTTTAAAATTACCATTTACAACATACACCGGTTACTTTACTTTACTTATCTTCTGTGTCTCTCCCTCTCTGTTGTTGTCTTATTACATTTTAATAGCATTATTTTTTTTATGGTACATTATGCGTTTTTCTGATTCACACGGAAAACTAATTAACGATATTATGTTAGTTGGTTGCTAAAAACAAATCAGACCAACTGTCAGACACAAAAAAAAACACATTATTTGCCAATAATATTTTCAATTTCAATGCGTTTATATGTGATTGTGTGTGTGGTAGGTGGTTTTGTTTTAAGCTAATTTAATTGAATGCATGAATTATTTTAATGAATTATTTGTAAATACTATTCAATAGTTTGTTAAGATAATTAGTAGATTATAACCATAAAAGTTGTGGTTAATGATATTTTTTTCTTTGTATACTGAAGAAGTTGCAAAAATCATAAAAAAAACTTAGATTTTTTTGTTTGCATCAATTTCATAATTTTTACACTAAGGAATTCATTTTTAAATTGAAATCCGGTATTTAATTGGGTTACTAGAATTATTTATTGGATTTTTTTCTAGAATTTATTAGCAATATTAAAAGTGACGTCACAATTGGAATGTAACGAGAGTGAATTTACCTTGAAAAGTATTGCAATAAATGTTATGTTTTGTACTATTAACTATTTTATTATTTGAATCAGTAAGAAATTTTGATCTAAAATGAAGTTAAGATTGTTGTGGAGAATAAGAAAAATCGTGACTTTCGTGAAGGTTTGCAATTTGTCGTAGGTTTAATTACAGTAGAATCAGATAAAAAATACTTAGTTTAAAATGAAACTTTTGTTTAATAAAGTTCACTTTCATTTTAAGTTCTTTGAGAGCTAAGATGAAGCTTTACAAGGAAGTTGCCCTGGTCTTAAAGAGTCTCACAGTGGGCAGGACTCAAGTCCATAGAAGACTAAACATAGAATCGGATTAATTGTGTTATTAAAGGTAATTAAAGTATGGAATTTTCAAATATAGCGAAAATATAGTTTATACATAGATTAAGGTTTCTGCCCTTAGAAGGCAGAAAACATTTCGCAAGTTAGGCATCTTTCATTAATCCTTAATCTTATCTTGAATTCCTTAATGATAATTATGTTTTTAGGGTACTTTATCCTCTTTTTGTTCAAGCGAGATTTTATGCTTACTTACATGCCAACTGGGCTCTAAATCCCACGTCTGACTTAAATTTTGTTTTCATTTGATAATTAAATCCATTAATTCAACTAAGCCTTTTAAAAATATAGAAGGAGAATCACCTTCCTGGCCTAATGCCATCGGAAGTGACATAGATGATGCCTAAGAACATCAGTCATTTAAGTATCATAAAAATTCTCACCTTAATCGGGTTTAAGTACCCCAAAAACATTTTCAAGTTATACAAACTTAAATGAAATAACGAAATATCACATTTCACACCACAATCCAAGTAGTAGCTTCATTTTCACATGCCTGTGAGAAAAAAATTATAATATTCAGAGTTGAGAAATTTATGTTAAGTTACAAATAGCTTATTATTAACAACATTATTGTTTTTACATTTATTATTATTATGATTATATTTAAAACATTTTTTTTATTATTGTATAGCATTTAATAATTTGTATTATTAACATGAGAAATTATTAAGTGAAAAATATTTCAACCCAAAAAAAAAGAATTTGATTCGGTAAGACTTAAAAAGATATCATCGTTTTTTAATAATTGTAATAATGATAATTAAAGTTGTTAAATTTCACACAACATTCATGTCATTATTGGGATTTTTGATGAAGCGATGAAAGGAATTTTACAATACAAGTGGAAAATTTTAAATGCCACAAAATTTTATTAGTGTAATGTGTAATTAATGGGGTAATGCTTTAATTTTTAATAAATATTATGTAAGTCAAATCTTTTGGAATCGGGCACTTGATGTGTAAGTTGATCAGAATCCTGATCGAAATAGACATTACGATTTAAATTAATTGGTGAATCCGAATCATTTTTTTTAGGGTTGAAATTAACAATGATGATTGTTTGAGTCTTCTGTAAGCTATACTTTCAGATCCCATTCGGTATCTGATAATTGAAACTAAACGAGCAACTTTGGACCTTAACTTTTGTTCTGTCATTCAAAGGAGCCTTAATTGAAAAGGCTTCCAATGACACATATGAGTTGAAATAATTTTTACATTTACTAGGATCGAACTCGGTACCTAAGAAATGGTATGCGATAAGTTGAGCACTTAGCTATGGTATGATGATGATGATTAGTGAAGGGCTTACCTACCTCAGCTACTACTACATTGGGCTTTTTGCGGGCTGTCTGTCAATTTATCCTAAAATATATTCTTCTTTAACGATACTTATTTACTTAGATGCATTATCTTGAGGTGTTTTAGTACACGTACGTGTCCTGTAAGGAAGGAAGCTCCTTAGTACAAATGGCTGACCATTAAGTACGTGTTTAGAAAGACGATTGCTTTGCAGATCCCAGTACCAAGTTGATTCATCTATAAAACACTCAAATATTGCAGACTTTGCTGGTTTTAATGAAATTCCTAAGCATGGTTCCTTGTCGGCATAAGTTGAAGCTGAACCTTACTTTGCTAGTCTATCTGGATTTTCATTTCCCTCTATGTTACTTTGCCCAGCAACCCAAATGATTTCAATCTGTTGTTTCTTGAAAGTTGATAGATAGTAACTTTTTGATAACTGAAAACAATAACTCCGTACTTTGATAACTAATTTGATTGTTTATTCGAAGCCTATGATTCGTAGTTGCATTCTCGCCATCAAGACTTATAATTCAAAATCTCCTCATATTTCCCTAAGTTGAATTTAAAGCTATGACTTACACTCAGAATCTAATGATGATGAAGAGTATACGAAAAAAGCCAAACTAATTTAAAGCTATGACTTACACTCAGAATCTAATGATGATGAAGAGTATACGAAAAAAGCCAAACTAATGGAATTTGACCAAGTTTTCCATTATGACCCCATTAAACGCAATCTGAGAGATAAACTTTAGTTACGGACCATGCTGTAGAAAAAAAAGTAAAGAATTCAATTAATTCAAATCCAAATTTTGAAAAAAATCATGCAAAAATTTCATTGTATTTGCAACACTTCATTTCAATGTAAATTCACCAAATTTTATCCCTCATGCTGCTGAATTTATTTCAACATATCAAATCTATCAATTAATTAAATGTTTTTTTGATCATAAATTAACCGCTAATCAATCATTTCACCTCAACAAATTTAAAACTATTAAACACTTGTAGTTTAACGACCGCCCTCCTAACGGTTCATTAATTGTTTGATGAATATTTGTTTTAATATCAAAAAAGGTGTTTCTTAATCCTATTTAATATAACAAACAAACAAAAAAAATTGTAATTGAACATTTTAAATTACTAATACGAATTAATTTATAGAAAAACAAACTTCATTTAGTTCAGTTTTTGAAACATAATTTGTTACCTTGTCATAACAGATTATCATAAGTTGATACTTTAAGAGCTGTTACACTGTGTTATTATTTGCATTCCTTCAGCCATTTAATAAACTCAATAATTTTCGCAAATAATTCGTATATTACATAATTTGCATATAAATCATGTTACTTTACATATCACATCGCACACATGTCAAAATTTGCTTACAACGATTACTTTGAATAGATGCTAAAATCAAATCTATGATCTCTTTTTATGTTGATTTACTTTGCTTTCTTACTTTAAAAAAAAAATTAAATTAAAAAAAATTATTTAAAAAAAAAAAGTATCATGATACGAGGCCATGACCTCAATTACTTTGTTTTTATCAAAAAATTTTGTCTACTCACGAGTTCGATATGTGTTTAGCTGCAAGACTTACTCTAACTGAAATATTTGCAATATATTTTTTGCATTAAATTATTATTTTGATTTGATTTGAACCTAGATTAGGACCAGTTGTAGTTTTTTTTCATTTTAATTGACTTGGCACGTTATCGATAAATACACTTCAAAATATTGATTGGTATGACATGACATTAAATAACTTTTAAATATTTTTTTATTAATTTAATTTTATTTGTATTGTATTATCATTAGTTGTGGTAATGACCTCCCATAAGTTTGTGGTTGTTTTGTTTAAAAATCATAAATCTTTAAACACAAAACATGTCCTTCATTGAGGACATGTCTGACAATTGCTCTTTGAAATTAATGTTTTTTTTTGGCACAATTGAACTTTTGTTTGATTTGTATAAGGAAATTGTTTTGAAGTTAAAATCATGAATAGAAAACCATGGAATCAGACTTCAAAAGAAATTTGTAGTAATAGATGTTTGAATAGGCTTTTGTAAAGATATCCGATTCAAAATGAAAAATGAACGTAAATTAAATCTTAATCTAGGTTAACTTTAAACATTCATACAATTATTTCTGACTAGACTAGACACTTATGAATCATAAACAAGTGTGTGCTGTTGAAATTTATTCAATTTAAGAGTAATGTTAATAAACAAAAATATATCGCCAAAATCACAATTTTAATAATAAAAGGTAATTTTCCATATAAAACAAAACATGGTATCTCGTAGACTAATGGTAACAATAATTGAATGGACTAAGAAAATATTGAAAAAAATTAGGTAAGTAAAACATCATCTCAATAACTAAAGCTTCAGGTCATCTAATTTTCTTCTTAAGATTTATTTTTTAATTTCTGTATTTTTAGCAGGTTGGATCCTTCTAAGAAAGCAGATTCAGTTTAACAAAAACGTGATAAACCATTAACATAAACTGAAAAATGCTTGAAATTCAAATCAAATCACCTTATATTGAACAAAAAACAACAAGTGAGCTTATCCTCTGGGAAATTGAAGGAAGTAGAGCTAAAAGCCTCAAAAATTAATCGACATGTTCTATTGAATGTTGTATTGACTGAAATTTAACATACATTAGATAAACATGCCATTTATTATTATTTAATTAAATTGATTTATTTAATGCTGATACAAAACTTAGAAAACCATAATAAGCATTTTAAGGAACCTATTTTATATTGCAGCAGTATTAAAACAGTAACCTAAATATAATTATAAAAGGGCGCGAACCATACCGTGTTTGTCTAAGTACAATTTTATATGTTTCTTTGTTGGACGATAAAAGTTCCATTGAACTAAGGCATTTATGGACGAAAAATATAATTAAAGTAGCATAACATCTAAAAAACAGTATGAAGCAGCAAAAACATTAACCGAAAAATCCTATTAAGCAGTCAAAACATCAACAATGATGCTGAATGAACTGACAAGTAACTTCAATTTTTTTTTTAAATTTTATCAGCAGAAATCTATTTCAAAGGTTCTGAAAAGTAAAACCCAGTTAGTAACTTAACTCAACTAAACTTTTGATTGATTATGATACCAAATCCAATGGACTAATATAATTTTTTTTTCATTTGAACTACTCTTTTCAAAAAAATTATTTTTTTTTATCATAATAAAGCATTCTGCATTAAGAAGGAGGTAAATTTGATGGAGACCTCTCTCAATCTAAAAACAGTAAGACACCAGCAGAAATACAGTTTAAAATCTAATCCCAAATGATGTTCCACCAATTTACGTTTGCAAGTGTTTACATTCAGACGAACAATTGCAATATGAACGGAGCTTACCTTAACATCACATGTATTAACCACAAAAGAACATTTTTTCCCATTAAAATATTAATTCATTTCACTTCTAGATATCAAAATACGGTCAATTCAAAATCTATGAACAAAAGCTCAGTGACTTATATCTATGTACCTCTAAGTTATGAAGTTAAACAAAAATTAATTGAACTCAATTACATTTTAAAAAACAAAAATAACAATCTAATATACACGCATAAATAAATTTTATAGTGTACTAATGATCAAATACAGAAATATAAAGACAAGTTTTAAATAAAATAAAATTACGTCAAATAATCTTAATGAAATCTATATTCAAAGTACTACAAAAGTATTAAAGTGATAGTTGCCACTTTGACTATGGTTAAGTGTTCTGTAATTATAGAAGAAATATACCTTGTTATTAAATTGTAAGAAAGACATTTTTGATCTACTTACATATCATTATATCTAATATTTGGTATGATATTTTTATTAATTTTTGAATGAATAACACTTGTCAAAGTTACAGTAGGCGATTAGCATTTAACGTTACTCCTTGTAAGTACAAATATAGAAGTCATGTGATTACAGGGATGGTATCTAATCTTATACAGAATTTAATAGTAAAAAGCTACCTGCTTCACATCACTGCCATAGAAAATTAATCAATTATTATCGACCATTCACTGACGAAATTCTTTAGCAAAAATATTAAACGAACTTGATTTGATCAAAAACGGTAAATTTAATTTGAAGTAAACGAAACATAATTTGCTGTAACTCTTAGAGGTATCAAGAGTTAATTGATTAATTGACATAATATTATATATCGTAAATTTGATTTAATTTGACGCATGGTCGCATGAGTTTTTGCTCTAATTTTCACTGGTTTTTATTTTTTTCAAAGAATTAATGATATTACATCAGATAAACATATTTATTAATAATAACAATTTTGTTTCAATGGTAAAACGGTAATTTATTTTTTTTTAAGTAATTCTTGACGTGATTTAATGAAAGACAATGTATCTGTAATGACATGTGGTCAAATTTATTGATAATTTTTTGTTATGAAATCCTTGTAAGAAATAATTAACTCTAAAAATTTTGATACTTTTTTTTAAATTATTAAGAGCTCTTATTGACAGATATCTTAAGCAACTCAAAAACAAATACAGACACGTCTTCTTGGACATAAAAAACTGCAATGTAAGTTAATTGCTTGTTTGACATCTCATTGCTCTGCTAATTTTTCATAATTTAATAACTTTTCCAACAAATTTCTATGATTTACAGAAACACTCGAGAATTATCAAATATTTGTGTTAAGTGTGTGTAAGAATTTCATGTCAATATTAATTTTTAAGTTAAGTAACGTTTTTGTACTTCTTTCTGTAAAGCAATTCTTAAAAATCTTAAAAATTTTTACAATGTGACAGTATGTATCGACATGTGCTTGCATCAATCTTACTCCTGTTTTTTATTATTCAATATAAAAAATATAACTTCGATAAAAAAATAAAACTAATAATAATTAGTTTATTTCATCATAAAATCGACACATATTGACATATCTAAATTATAGGCGATTTTACAAACGCTTTAAAGTTTTATTAATATTTTTTTATTATTTTATCGTTTATTGAAGTACATCAGAGGAATATAAAGAAAAAAAAACTGAAAGCATGTCGTAAATCAATAATAAAATGTCCAATAATTGGTAGCTTTATAAATATTTTTAAAAACATAACAAATGCAATGCACATTCAAATATCAAATAAAAAAATTGAAAATATTTTGCGCTCTACGTTTACACACAAACACAGACAGATACACTCATAGGAAATGTGCAATATATATTTATATTCATTTTATAGTTTTTTCCGTCCATTTGTTTGTTCATATTTGTACATAATTAAGATTATTTTTCATCGTTTAATAGATAAAACATTGGTATTTAAACGTATTTTCTTAAATAATAAAATGTGATACAATAATATTATTATTATTACTTCACTCTGAAAGATAAACTCTTTTTAATGTTTTGATTGAATTCAAAAAAAATTGTTTTAAAAATGGATCTTTTGAGGACTTTTAAGTGAAGTCACACTTAAATTGTGTAAAAACTGGAATTTTTGAAGATTAAGGTATTGAAATGAAGGTAAAATAGTGTCTGGAATTCTTTAAAGAACTGGGAAAAACGTCATGATATCACACTGAGATTAAAGGAACTGAAATGGCAGACGAATAGCGATTTCAAAGCAAATTGATTGGCTTAGAGCACATCTGTGGTAATAGCTCTAGCCATTAAAAAAACTCTCTTGAACTATTCACATTCTATTCACTATTCTGTTAAAAGTTCATCGAATCAACATCATTGCAGCTTAGAATAATGGAACAACATGAAAACAGGACTAGTGAGACTAGTGGATCGTCATTAGTGGGAAACGATTCTGGTAGATTGGCCCAATTTGACAGTTATGAAAAGTAAGTATTATATAGAAAAGTAAGGTCATATTAGAGACAAGCTTTATCGGGATCCTACTCATAAGACTTAACAATTTATTCTAAGGAAAGAAGTGAAAATATTCCTAGAATGAATTGGCCAGATCATAGAACACTCATAGCCATTTTGTTCTGAGGGCACTTAATTGTGATTGGCAAAAGCGAATCAAGTATTTGCAGATTCTGTCTCGAACAGAAAAAAACGTTTGACGTATGCTGTTCAAATGTGTAGATAGAACTAGGAAAAATCTACATCAGTTTTTTCTAGTGGTTCGCGAGATATCACTGATGCTGAGAATGACATGAAGAACCAGTGTACAAATTTACAGCAAAAAATAAAGGCATCCGAAATTTTATTTATATTTCTCCCCCAATGCAGATTTTTCCTAGTTCTATCTTCACATTTGAACAGCATACGTCAAACGTTTCATTCTGCTCGAGATAGAATCTGCAAATACTTGATTCGCTTTTGCCAATCTCAATTAAGTGCCCTTAGAACAAAATGGCTATGAGTGTTGTATGATCTGGCCAATTCATTCTAAAAATATTTTCACTTCTTTCCTTAGAATAAATTATTAAGTCTTATGAGTAGGATTCCGATAAAGCTTGTCTCTAATATGACCTTACTTTTCTATATAATACTTACTTTTCATAACTGTCTAATTGGGCCAATCTACCAGCATCATTTCCCACTAATGACGATCCACTAGTCTCACTAGTCCTGTTTTAATGTTGTTCCATTATGCTAAGCTATAATGACGTTGATTCGATGAACTTTTAACATAATAGTGAATAGAATGTGAATAGTTCAAGAGAGTTTTTTAAACGGCTAGAGCTATTACCACAGATGTGCTCTAAGCCAATCAATTTGCTTTGAAATCGTTATTCGTCTGCCATTTCAATTCCTTTAATCTCAGTGTGATATCATGACGTTTTTCCCAGCTCTTTAAAGAATTCCAGACCCTATTTTCTTTACCTTCATTTCAATACCTTAATCTTGGTAAATGATTTTCTGACCCATGTATCATTAGTATGAATTGACTGACCGAATAATGAGATGATTGATAATAATGTCATAGGGTGCAGGAAACATCTGTTCAAGGTCGAAGTGCTCGAGATAATTCACTTGCTCGTCCCACAAAGACAAAAAATTCCTGTTAGCCAAGAATCCTGATCACAAACTGAATCATCTTGCATTGCAGATTATTTTCGACTAACGGTGTGTCGAAAAACTTCACTACAAAATGCACTGTTTCAATTCATTAAAAGTTACCTTTTCCATATTTTTTTCCACATAATGTTCATTCCTCACTCATATTATTACGTCATTCGTAATCAAATAGATAATGTATTTTGATAATAAAAATAACTGAAACACCGGCAATGACATGATAATAATGAAATTTAATACAAATATTTTGAATTTTAGTTCGATGACTCAATAAAATTTATTTACAATTTTTTTTAAGACTTCCTTGTGAGAAATATTGAATAAGAATTATTTACTGCTGTATTTCATCATAAGACAATTTTTACTTTTATTAAATTTAATGGATCGAATTAAAAAAAAGTGATAGGAATGAAATGAATCCAAATTTAAAGTTTCAACCTTAATTGCATACGAATTAGATCATGTTAATTACATAATTTCGATTGAAATCTAACAAAAATCAAATAAAATAAAATTGAATTAATCAACATTGAAAAAAAAACATGAACAAAGAAATTCATTCATGATATGATCAAATTTTTTCATATTACACTTTAAAATCGTGCAGTCTCCCAAATTTGAAAGATGTCTGAAAATAAATAAAAGAAATATTTTCAGTGTAATCTGTTTTTTATTACTAAAGATAAATGTAGTTATTTACAAATTTACATAAAATTGAACACTTCGTCATATTTAAACATTAAATGTAACACGATCAGATCATAAAAATGCTTATACACAGCAGGTTTTAAGTAGTAACATCAATTTAATTGAATCATTATTATATAAAATTAAATCACAGAACAGCTTCTCTGATATTGATGATGAATTTCAAAGGAATTGTGAGCAAAAATGTACATATTTCACGCAAAACTCATTAAAATCAGGCTTTGAATTCATTTAAAATGACCATTTTAATGTACAAAATAACATTCATAATCATCATAGTGATTTGGCAACAGTGTTGCTCTATGTATTGCTACCAATTTTTAAAGTCATGTGACTGTTATGTCTTATTATTGTTGATGCGAATAATGAGGATGATGATGATGAAACTTGAAAACGATATATTTTGAGTGAGACTGTTTCGATTGAATGTGTTCTTGTACTTCAAATTGCATGAATAATAAATAAAATAAAAGTAAGAGGGAAATATAACATTTTTTAATGAATTAGTTCAAATATAATTTGTAGTTGCTGTCATTTTAGTTTTTGAAGCGAATATTGTAAACATATGGTTATGGCAAATTTGAGTGTTTGATATGACAGTCAAAGAATAACCTACGTCAAATTGACAAGACATGAATGTTCGTTATGTAATTGAACTAAAATTTTGTCGAAGACTCAAGTCATCCACAAATCGAATGAGCACGGCACAGTTAAGTGTTTTATCCAATACTTCCTTCATTTTGTATAGTTATGAGTCCTGGCTCATTTCAGAGGACATAAAAAAAGAAGACTTCTGGTCGTAACTGGAGAAAAGAAAAGCCGTAATGCAAAACATGAATATGGAGATACGAAGAATAAAAGTTGAGAAACCTTAGGAAAGAACCCTTTAGAAGTTGGCCAAAATTTTTTCTGTAGATTCTTTGTAAACTGCCTTCGCTCAACTTAAAGACAATTGGAACTCCATGAAATAAAGAAACAGTATAAAGTAAAGTAATCTTATTCAGTAGGTTAAACATGGGCTTCACAAAGGTATAGCTTTGAGCACCTCGACCCTAAAAAATCATTTTGGACCATTTCAGATCCTTTGAGCTTGAATCATCGTTTTAGTTTAATAGTTGTGAGCCTTATCTTTGCTATTGGCTCTGTTAAAGGTTCGGTATTGTATACAATGAAAAACGTAAAAGAAAGGTAAAGCATGGCAAGCCTTACTTCCACGATTCTTCATTTAGATCTACTAGTGCCAGGCGAGCAGTCCTTCAAGGTTTTCTAATCTCTAGTTCGAAACAGAGTATGCAAAGACCTGATACACTACTGGTAATGCTAATCTAACGTCATTTTAGGTTTAAAAGTCCTGTAAATAGTTCAATCAGCTATTTATGATCTGACCTAGTCGTTTGAAGGATAGAACTGTTTTTTCTTAGAGTATTTTGGAGGGTCTTAGGAGACTCTCTTACAGAATTCTGAGGATACCCTCATAGTCCATCTCGGGTACTTGGGTAGTCACGTATTAGTACAGAACTAGTTGGCTATCAGAGTTAATTTATGGGATAAGGTTCTTTCGCCTTAGTTAGTCAAATTGGATATGAAAAGGTATATCATGGCTCATCTGGGTCCATTGAGCATTTTTCTTATCCTTATTCTTTTATTTAACGACACAAATCATTTACTTCGGTAAGAAAAGTTCTTTTTGATTCAGTTTATACTGAAACACCTTAAAATTTATTGCCTGCCTCTAAATATATAAAAAAATCAAATGTTTTGAAAACAAACAGCATTTTATGCCTTAAACAACAATTTTAAGCGTTAAATTCATATTTTTTTCCTATCAAATTCAATCACACACTATCGCTTACTTGAGTCTCTCAGCAAACGAAAAAAAACGATTTAGCCTAGTTTTATTATTAATTTGACTACAATATTTTAAATAAATTATTTTCATGCAAAACATACTATTATGTAATATCTGTAATCACCAACCAACACTTAATAATAATATGCAACGAAAAAAAAAACTAAAACATATTCATATAAAATATCTTTTAATGTACTTCAATAAACGTTTCATAAAATGTTCTTAAAAAATACAACAAATCTATGAACAAATATTAAATTTAAACATGCAAAGGTGCAACATATTTAAATATATTTTAACTTCTGAGTCGCACACAAACAGAAATAAAAACAACACATAAACTGATATCATAAGAAGAAAATCTACAACGTAATACGAGTTTGCATAGTGTGGTCAAATCATTATTGACACGTTTCAAGAGTTTATGGTTGCATGAAGTTATTGAACATCATGTTTAAATATGAGACTACATGGCAAACCAATCACTTCATAATCATTAAAATAATAGTAATATTTTCAACAAGGGTGATCCTTGGAAATTTACCATTACTGGATCCTGATAAAAATATAACGGGTTGATTTCAAATTAAAAGGTAATTAAATTTTTTTATAATTTTTATTTTAAAAAATGTAAAATGATGCAAACGACAAGTGTAATTTCAATTTAGCCTTATTGCATGTTAATATGATAAAACCACGTGCTTTTTTGCCAATTCAGTGATAAACCGGTTAATGTGAAGGAGTGGATATAAAAAAACCTTTAAATATATTCCTTCATGTCTACAAGTAACTTAACTGCACCCACATAAATTTTCATTTGCATTAATCATTTTATTTTGTACGAAATTTATTGATTTAAGGTTTGATTTAGAAAGGTATTTATATGTGAAATCGAAGCTATGATAAATTAAATTATTTAGAATATGCGAATTTCGATTTTGTTGAAGCAAATAAACATGTGCGTGCGAACTGTAAATGTATGCGTAAATGTTTCATCTTTAAATAAGCAAAAAAAAATCTATGATTCACAGTTTTTCAGCTGTTCTTATCAATAAAAAAATGATCACGCCACTCTCTATTCAATACACTGACCTACACAGTCGTGAACTTGACTCTGAGAATTAAGAAAACATATGATTCAGTTCTATTTTGAGGGTGATATAGCAAATTATGCGTGAGAGAATTTCATTTTGACTGCACATGTTCTACATGTAATAAAAAAAATACTCAAATTTTACATGTACGTAAATTTACGCGGTTTATTTTCTATTCTCATCAAATTCTTGTTTTTTTTCTCATTTTTATAGAACTCAAATCAGTTTGCGGGAACATTCAAACAAATCACGTCTAATCGATTTCATTCTTAATTAAAAATATGTCTACAAAACTTCAAACAACCTCCAACGCATTAGGAATCGCATTAGAAAAAGGAATTGTGATTCTTTGTTTCGTACGTGGTTTAATAAAAAACTTGAAAAACTACCAATTGGAGTATCAAGTACCTGAAGCTGAAAAATTCGATGATGTTGTGTTTCACACAGGGAATGGTCAAATCCTGCTTATTCAATTGAAAAACAAAGAAGATGGGACACTTAAATTAGATCACTTGGATCTTTTCAAGAATAAATTTGGTGAACCATTTAATTTATTGAAATACGTAAAATCAGTAATTAATATGAACAAAACAAATAAGTTCAGAGATAAAATTGACATGGCCGTTGTTTATACAAACATCGATTTAGATGTAAATAATCAAGATATTTTAAGTCTTGCTAAATATCCAAAACCTTGGTTTGGTGGAATTAGTTCGATTCAAGTTAAGAGAGTTAATTTACCGTCTAATTCCATTTTACAATTTCCGAGTTATAATGGAAAGTTCTATAAATTTACGGATGATCCGAATACGCTTCAAATACTGGAAGAACAAGCAAAATTTTTACAGAATGAAAATTTGAAAATCATAGCAAACAGATTGAAAAAGCAGATCGCTGATTTAACAGATGATGAAATATTAGATCAATTAGAAAGACTCAAGTTAACAAACTTTGATTTAACAAGAGATGAAATAGAGGAGGCATTGAAATCAGTCATTTATGCTGTTGCCCAACCTAGTGTTGAACAACTGACGAGTATCATTAAGACTGATATTAAAACACATTTCTGTATAGAAAACGTTGATGATATTTATAACAGTTTAGATGTTAAAATAGGGAACTGGTGTGATCTTAAAACAAAGTGTGATCCTGCTGTTGGATTTAATACTGAATTTCTTACATTTACACAGGCTGATTCATTCTTTCAACAACGAGTGAAAGCAATTATGTTTAACGTTGTACCACCAGACACTTCATTTTATGGACGTGTTAAGGAACTTGAATCAATAAAATCAAGTCTGAATGATAGAAGAAACATAGTTATTTCACAAACCATGGCTATAAGTGGATTTGGAGGCATCGGAAAAACTCAATTAGCTAGACAATTTGTTGCAAAATATGGAAAATCTGAGTTTTATGGAAGAGTTATTTGGATTGGAGCTGAAAATGATACATCAGTAGAAGCATCATTCATACAATTGGCAGATTTACTACAATTGAAGAAATTGTTAGATATTGAAAATGTTATAAAAAGTGTATTTGATTATTTTTATGGATTCAAGGCACTATTTGTTTTTGACAATTACGATAAGGGACATGAAAGTAAGTTTAAAATATTTTAATTCTATATTTTTTTCATGAAATTTATTGTTAATTCAAATTACAGATAACAAAAGTAATTTGGTTGCATTTTGTCGTGATTATATCAATCAAGCAAATTTCATTCATCGTCCATATTTTATTTTTACATCACGAAGAAAAAAATGTTTTTCACAAATATCGGAATTAGAATTATCAGTATTTACTAAAACAGAAGCTGAAATGTTTCTGAAAACAGAATTCATGAAAGTTCCTGGACTAAAATGGAATAAAAAAGATACTAGAAAACTTGCTTCAACGTTACAATATTTCCCACTAGCATTACAACAAGCAGTATCTTACATTCGAAACAAACGCAAACAGCTATATTTTGAGAACTTTGATGTTTTTGAATATTTATCAATATTTAAATCGAAAACAGATGATTTGCTTGACTACAATTTTCCGGAAAGTTTTGGTAAATATGGAAAAACTACAATCACAACTTTTGACGTGACATTTGATGCAATTCTCCACGATCAACAGAAACCTAAAGAAACTTGTGAACTTTCAATTGAAGTGTTACAATTTTTAGCATACCTCTATGCAGATGAAATAAATCCAAGGCTATTTTTGTCCTACTTTAATAACGATACAAATCATGTTTCAGATGTAATATCTTTGTTAGAAGAGTATTCAATAATATCAACAACCAAACAAAACAATCTTAACATCATTAAAATTCATCGACTGGTACAAGAAGTGATTCGATACAAATATCGAGAGAATGAAGGAGCAAACATACAAAAACTGATGAAAATTGTTATTCCAAATGTGTATGAGGCTTTTTTAAGATATAGAGACATCTTCTTTTTTGGACGAGCTGGCTTTTTTCACAAATATAATTTCAAAAAGGCGAGGAAAGCAACATTCAAGAGGGCAGTTGACGAGTGTACACCTGAACAAATTCTCCATATGGTTTTGATAGTAAAACACTTAAGACAAAGTACAGTTTTGTTTCAGTTCAAAAATTATGATAAACTTTGTAAAGCAATTTGTAATAAAGCATTTCAATTAACCACATCCATAAAACATGATCCACATGCTGATAAATCTTTTACAGTATCAAAACTTTTTATGGACAATTATGCTGAAATGGACGTTTTCAAGTTGCTTAAACGAAAACCCGTTGATGAATTGAAAAAATTCATTGATTCTGTCAAAATAGATCGTGATAATCTTCCACCATTTTTTGTCATATGCACCTGGAATCGTCTGGATATGGTTAAATATATGATTGAAATTGGAGTTAATATAAATCAGAAAAACGAGCATGGAGAAACACCCTTGCTTTACAGTCTAAGGTTTCAAATTGAAACTTTCCAAGCAAAGTTCAAGAAGAAAACTATGATAACAGTTTATTACAAATTACTTAATTACTGTACTAATATGATGGATGCATATTTTGAAATATTTACTTATTTAATTCAAAATGGAGCAAATGTCAATTCATCAGATCTCAGAGGCAATACACCACTACATATTGCAATGAAGTGTGATTACATTAAGATAAGTGAATATTTGATTGAAAGTGGAGCTGATGTTAATGCTAAAAATATGAAAGGATACACGCCATTACATATTGCTGCGAAGTATAATAATTTCAATAATGTTAAGTTGTTAATTGATAAAGGTGCTGATATTACAATCGAAAGTGAAGAAGGATTAACTGCTTTAAATATGACAACGAATAAGGATATTGAAAACCTGATGAGAGGAACTTATTCTGAGCCACTGTTGAATTCCAGAAGGAAATCGTATCTGTTAAAGGCTTTAGTTCATTTAGTATTATATCCTTTGGTTTTAATTTGGTATGAACGTCTACAAAGGTATTCAGAGGAAAATTGGAATTTTGACCCAATTCCTGACTGGTTGATAGTAATTTTGAGCATGGTGGCTTACAGCATAGCATATTGTTTTCTTGCATTTTATTATAAGAATCAAAAACTATTTAGAAAATATGAATTTATATAAGGCTCAATGGTGATTGCATTGCCAGTTCTTTCCTCACTTGGGTCTTATAACTCTACAACTCTGAGTTTGAAAACTTTTTGTTGTGACAGAATAAAAGTCAATGTCAATGAACATGCCAGACCTCTCCTATTTCCGTAACGTTGGAATAAGGCTAGCGAGCGCTTTGCAAGGTCAGGATGAATTGCGTCTTCCTCAGTGCCTTACTTTAACTCTGGCAGAAGTCATCTGCAAAAGTTTGAGGCATTATCGAAAAATTTTAAGCACTTATTAGAACTTGAGCTCAAAAATTAAATAAATTGCAATTAAAAGTTAACAATTTCAAAACATTATTATTTATTTTTCAAACCAAAACATAACTTGTCTACCCACTCAAATCACTCGAAAGGTCAATGAGGACAAGAAAACATTCACAAACGACACTAATTTTATTATACATTTAATTATATCGATCAACATTCAAATATTCTTGTGACACTTTTAAATATTTTTATTTTGATCACTTTTTCGCCCGAAACTATATCAAGATTCAAACACATGATAAAAAAATAAAAATCCATATATCAATATTTTACAGCTAAAAGTAATCAAAATTATTATCATACTTATTCATAATCAATACAACTCATATTAAAATCTAATAAGCATTTATTATAATTTTTGAAAGTAAATTCTCAAATACGCGACATTTGAATCAATTCATTAAAATCATAATATAACATTTAAAAGTGTGAAAATGAAGTGTGTATTTGATGAAGTTTTTTGATCTCTTATTAAATTATTTATCGATTTTGATACAATTTAAATGCTGCTTTAATAAAATTTAAAATTAAAATGAAGGACAACGACGCATTTTAATTAAAAGTAAAAATGCATGTCTTGTTTTTATTTTTAATTTGACATTAGGGTACGAAAAAAATTAATTATTATGCGAATAATTTGGTCATTATCAGTTAACTGGATTGGATTATTGGAAAATAAAAAAAGTTCAATTAAAAATATTTTAAAACTTTAAATTGTAATACTCATGATAATTAGATTTGGATTAAAAAAACATGTGTATGATCTCAAAATAATAATAATAATAATATTTTAACTCTTAATACGTTGTTTATGCGTTTAATTTATTCAAATATAATGATTTACTCATACAATTTAACATTTTATATTTATTATTATTATGCATGTTGTTTATGTTCATTAATGTCGCAAAGGTATTTTTCCTTTCAATTTTTATTTATTTTTTGCATTTAAAATGTGCAAAAAAATAGTTAAAATGTATCAGTAATGTTAACATTTATAGAAGTAATGTGCGTTTTAGTTCAAATTCAAACGAAAATTATTTATATGGTTAACAGATTAAAAAAAATGTAAGAATTTCAAATATTGAAGTAAAAATTTATCGGTTGTTTTATATGCATGTATGTTAAAAAAATATAAAATGTGTCCTAATAAAATAAAATATAAATTAAAAATTCGTAGGCAGGAGGTGGTAAATGGTAATTTTTGAATAGAAATACTTTGCATTACTTTTCAGTGAGAGATTTATTGCGAAGGTCTCGAAAATATGAAAAAATTGTAGGAATTGATTTATGTTTTACTTTATTGAGGTATTTTTTTGTGTATTTCCTTGTAAATTTTGGAGTGTGCAATTATTTCCTGGATGAATGATCGCTTAAGATATGGTAGGAGAGTTTTTTTGGTGTTTGAGCAAGGGTAGATCGCTCATGGCGGAATAATAGCGACGTTATTTCGCCTTTATCGGTATTTTTTTAATTCTGTTAAAAATCATATTTCTCTAGGTTGTAGATAAAAATAATGTGAGACAAATTTGAAGAAAATTTTCTAATTAACAACTTTACCGATGTAACCAAGTTGATGTTTCATACAAAAAGAAGTGAAAAACAGCTCATTCCACATTATCGCTATTCGCAATTTTTGCATTTTTTAGTTATTTCATTATTTTTTGGTTTTTTAGTTAACAATTCTGTTGGTCGTAAGTAAAAATAGTGCGAGAAAAAGTCGTAGGAAATTTTCCTTTCTACAAGTTTTGAAAAGGAACTAGGGACTAATATCATACATACATAAAGAGATAGTTTTTTTTGGTATTTTGAAACGGTATTAAATAAATATATTTCGCGGTTTGATAATTTTATTCTTAAATAAAATGACTGTTTGTTTTTTCACATTTTTCGTATAAATTTAAAACGAAATTTGACAAAATTCGTGGTATTTTGAAAATTTTAATGATGATTTACATTTTTGAAGAATTTGAAAAGTTAGAGGCATAAAAACATTTTTTTATTCATAATTTACTCAAAAAATATACTCAACAATACTAAACAATTTTGGCAAGAGCCTTTCTTTTGTTTAGGTTGTAATTATTTTCTATTCGGCCTTGTAACGGTAATATTTTAAACAACTTATTATCTTATAATCAATATTTTCACAGACTTTGCATGAACAAGAACACTTCTATGATTGAAAACCAAATCAATCATAACATTGATTTATAAGTTAACAATAACATTTGATAGGAAGTAGTACAAGATAATTTTAAGAATCAAATGTTAGTAGGAAAATAAATAAGTTAGATAAGAGAATCTTAAATACCAAATGTTAGAACAAATAAGTATGAGAACATCCTTTAGAGACTATTAACCTTTCTAGGAAGTAAGAGCTTATCAAATATTAAATTTGGGTATAAATTCAGATAGTTTGTAATATTAGATCGTTACATTTGTATCGCTTAACAGGTTAAGACATTTAGACAATAAAAATTTATTTTTTATAACTAAATTTATTTCGGAGTTTTAACTTATATATTGATTTATATTATTATTCATTAAGGTCCATACAAATTAGCACCACTATTAGATTTACAACTGGAAAAAATGTCGGAATGTATAAAACAACTTGGTTAACCTTTATACTATAATTCCGCTTATTGCTTGTTAAAAGAATTAAATCATCCAAATAAACAAATAATTATACATAGAATAAGCAAGATTATTCAAACTAAGTATTCAAAATGATAAATTTTCTCCGGACTTTCAATTTTCAAAGTTGAAAAATCCTCCAGTTATTAAGTTATGATCCGTCCTGATTGAAAATCAAGAATTGAATGATGCTAAATTGCAAATACACCGATATTTATATGGGATTTTTACGTACAGAAACTTTTATGAGTGTACACTGTACGAGTATTGTACTGTACGAGAAAGAACCATCGTCACTGCTATCAGATGAATGGTTCAAATTATGAGTCATAGAGAATGAAACTCAAAATAGAAAAAGATATAAATAAAGCTTTATATAAATGAAACAACTTGTTTATTATTTTTAAACCACATTTGGTCCTTTGTTTCAAAAATTAACCTGCACACAAAGCAAAAAAAAACATATGGCTATTTTTCTCCTTTTTTTTAACATTATTTCTGTTTAATTCTCACAATTTTACCAAATTTAAATTGGCTCCTACATTTTGAATTTAATTGATTGGCTCACAAAATTGCGTGCTTCACTGTTCGTTTCAGTTACAAAATCGCTCTTGATAACACAAAAATTTGCCAATATTATTAATACTCTAATTATGTCCCTTTCCAATAAAAATTCAATAAATTCTTTTAAATCAAAGCATATAACCGCAATTTTCACAAAAAAGAGAGAGAAAAAAAAGCATTAAAATTATCGTTTAAATACACCAGTTTTTTCTTGCCTATAATTATAATTTAATAATTCAAAGTAAATTAAATTATGTGCAACATAATCGATAAGACATATTTTTTTTATTCATGATACACTATCGATTACAACCGTTTGTACCTTGCAAGAAAAAGTTTAAACGCGAATTTTACGGATTTTATTATCAATTCATTTCTTGTACTTATACAGGAACATTAAATTAAATAAAATAAACTATAAATCGCCTGACAAGCAATTATTTTTCATACATAAATAATTTACCATTATACCAAAAAAAAAACACAATAAATAGAGTTTAAATGTAACCTAAAATTAGTTTTATTTGTATTTATTAAGATAAGACAAAAATATATTAATATAAAATGGTTATGATGAAATAATTTTGTGTTTTTCTTTGCAGAGAACTGCCCTCTTATGATAAAATTTTAAATTTTATTTCGAATATGGAAAGGAATGGACTGTTTATTTAATTTTTTTATCAATTTAATGTTATTGAGACATTTAATATTTTTTTATTAATTTTATTTACAAAAACGCGAAAAATTGCATTCATTTTTTTGTTGTTTTGCTTCAATAAATTTCAAAATACAAACGATCATTCATGTGAATGTAAGGTTTAGGTGTGGTAAAAATCTATCAAAATGCATTGACATTTTCATTGAAAGAACAAATCTTTTGATTTATCTTTATATTGCGACTAATCAATTATATGAATTTTTTTTATTATTTTGATACCTTGATGAAAAATTTAATCACGTTATTGCAAATTATTTCATTTTTCTGATTGAGGTCAGACTCATATTGTCCGAAAAAAAAATTAAATTATAAAATTTATGTGTTTTTTGTAATGATATTTGCAAGGTTGCTCAATATGAAAAACACAAAAATCGTTAATGATAAAATTTTTTAATGAAATTTTAAATCAAAAGAATAATAAGAGAGAAAAAAGTTGTTTTGTTTGACCCTAAAACTGATTGCAATTTAATTTAATCTCGTTTTACACTTAATATTACTTTTTTATTGGTATGTATCTGGATCACACGTGGCTTTTGAAAAGATTTCATACAAATGTGATTTTGACCGATGTGAGTTAAATTAAAATTAAACCCCTACATACATAGAAAGTTCCTACGAATTTTTTAAGGCGATGCCGAATAAAAATCTTCAAATTTGAGTTTTATCGTTCTTAAGCTAGTTAGCCATTTTGAGTTAGTCAGCCATTTTGGATCAATCAATGATTTTAGATCGTTCGGCCATTTTAAGTTAGTCTGCCATTTTGAGCTGGTCTGCCATTTTGGATCAATCAACGATTTTGGATCAGTCGACCATTTTGAGTCGGTCTGTCATTTTGGATCAATCACGATTTTGGATCATTCGGCTATTTTGAGTTAGTCTGCCATCTTGGATCATTCGGCCATTTTGAGTTATCGCGCTTTATTTTCACGGTTCTTGAGATTTTCCATAATTCGTGAATTTTTTCGTCATGGCGATTTTTTTAATGATTGGCCACTTTTCTAATGATTGGCGACTGTTCTTCGAATACTTACTCATTGTTTTACAAATGATCGATACCTTGATAACAAAAAATCAGTCACGTGGCTGAATTTGAATGTAAATATTTATCTCATGCCTTTCAACGACCCATATATACCTTAAATGCTAATAATTTATATGTTAAAACAAAAATTACATAATTTTCAGCACAATCATTTTTGCGAATGTCTTTTGTTATGTGCTGGCTGCTGCTAGAAGTGAACTGTAATAAATTGTATTGTTGTCGTCACTGCATGCATAAAGTGGTCCATTATTATTATTATTACCTTTATTGTCAGAGGTCTGATACAACACAATAAATAATAATAATAATAATCATAATAATGTATGAATGAATGTTTAACAATATGTTGGTACAATTTAACGGTGTTAACAGTTTATTTTATGGAAATGATTTACAAAATTGATTTTCCTTTTTGAATTAAATGTGGAACGATGCTTTTTATTTTGGAATTATGCTAATTTAGAGAAAATTGAAATTTAATTGAAAACTCGTTAAAACATTAAAATTTATTTTTAATTTAAAACAATAACGCAATAAAATTTTAAGCTAATTACTTTTTATCGTTAATGATACATTTGAACTAGACAAATTGTCATAACTTGCATATATCGATCCCATAAGCATCTTATATCTTGGTCACGCTGAACTTCAAGGTCTAACACACTTTGAGTGAGTGCTGGCAAAAACGCTTTCACTTGTTCAATTGACCAATTGTTTTGTTTCCAGGGTTCAATTAATTTTTCGGTAATTTCAATAAAAAAACATCTCAAATCACGCTGTCTATGGAAAGTTGTAGCCATGGTAACTATTCCTCTGAAATAATTCCTAAAATTTTGGTCCAGTTCTTGATATGCCCTTTCAAGCACAGTCGGCTTGAGACGAATCAACACTAAATGCTTAATTTCCTTTTCCTTATCAAGAAGACATTTCAATTCACGCAAATCCAATAAAAATTCCTTATCCATTTCAGTATCAAAATAATCGTGTTGCGCTGAATGAGAGTACGAGTATGTCCAGAAGTTCATTAAAGCTTGAGCACACTCAAAAAAAGCCATAAAACTCAAATACTGTAATTTACGTTTGGCTGTTTCAAATCGAAGACAAGCAATAAAAACTATGGCACTGTATTTCCTTGCAACATCTTCCGGAAGAATGAATTGCTGTTTTATATTTGTCACAATATTGCCTGGTTGTTCTTCGACAGCTTTGTAAATCCGTTTTACATTATCAAATTGTCTACGACACGATTTTAGTCGAACTCCAGTTCTTTCCGAGACTTCGTCAAGATCCTTACGATGTTTGGAAGACAATTTCTTACCGAGAAGTTCTCTTGACACTGAATCATCCAATGAATAATATTTTTCAATCAGCAATGACCTCGATTGTGGTTCAAGTTGAAAGTTGCTTGCTTCTGATAATTTGGCGGGAGTGTGAAGAACCTTTTCAAGCAAGGAATATGTACGATAATGATCGAGAACATCGGATGCGATTAATTCCAGAGGAGCACCAAAAATATTCTCACCTTTCTGTTTGAGCAATGCAACGGCTTCGGATGCTGAAAGAGGAGAGATAAGGTAAGTAAAGAAAATTCAAAGTCAGTCGTTTTAATATGAAATTCTTACACGAATAGCCTTCAATGAAAAGTTGATAGATTTCTGGATCGATTATCGTATAATTTGATATGAAAACGTCGAGGATGTTCATTTTCTTTGGAGTTAGTTTCAAATATATTTGTATTGCACTTTAATTTAATTAAAATTTAATAATTTTGTTTCAGAATGAAAAATGTTGGTGTTAATCTTGATTTGTTTTGAATTGAATGAAGTACATAAGCAAAAACATATGATTTTGGTAAATAAAGTGGACATGGTTAGTATTCTCACCAATAGGTGGCTATTTTTTTGAAATTTTTGTATACAATTTTATCGTTAATTTTTTGTTTTACAGAATTGGTTTTTAAAATAAGGAAATGACTGGAATAAAAGCATTATGGACATTAGGATTGAAAATTGAGGTAAGATTTAGAAAATTTCTTTAGCAAAAGCCCAGAAAATCGATTATTATAAGAAAATTTAAGCCCAGAACATTGAATTCACATAAAATCAAGTAGCTTTAAACATGCAACAGACATTTTTGGACGATTGCTTCAACACATTTAAATTTTCCTATCAATATCAATCGCATTGTTTCTTGCCAGTGGCGGATTGAAAATTATGAACGACCTTGGCAGTCTGTACGATTCTCTCTAAAATTTACGGTAAACTTAACTTTTACAAGACGATCGACTGCGGCCTTTCTGGTGTTTTCCAGATTGCTCGTATCGCCAATCCGCAAAGAAATTCTTGGCTTGCATCTCTTTTGTAGTGTTTCAAGGACACAACAGATTCATTCGTTAGTCAAATTTTTTATTTCGTCAATAAATACTCAAAGTGAATTCACTGCAAAAAAATTCATAAAAATCTAAATTTACTTCCTCTGTACTTAACGTCACTCAAATTCACTATAAAGCATTTGCCTTAACATTAAAATTCTTTTAAAATGAGCATATTGCTCACGTATTTTCCATTGTTATGCAATATTGATTTGCATAGAAAATGTGTATGAAAATTTAACAAACTAAGTGAGAAATTGTGTTTTCATTCCATGAATCGTGAATTCTGTGAGACATTAAGTCTAAATTATTTATTTTTATTATAGTCTATTTTTGAATCAGACATACATTTTGAAATAATCTAGCAAAAAAAATTAATCTAAAATTCATGAAAATCTGTTTGCTTTGAATGACATGCTAAATATGCTTTTCACAGTTGTTTTTTCATTGTATCGATGGACAAATGATGAGAAAATACTTGATTATTTTTTTTGTTTTGCTTTACGTAAGATTGAAATTATTAAAAAATAAGAATGAATTAAACCACATATTCATTCATGCTGTTCAAGCTAATAGACAAGTTGTATAACGAAGCAATTTCTTTGTATGTGATCAGCAGATTTTCCTCTCTCATTTTCATTTTATGCGGCACAACACCGGTTTTTATACATATGTGTGTGGGTGTGTGTGTGTATGTGCAAAAATACTTGTGAACATCTGAGTTTTGTAACGATTTTCTCATTCGTCCTTGAACTTTCCAAATGTATAGCGCAAAACATACCTAAAAACAGCACTCATGACATAATAAAATCATCCACTGTTGTATAATCATAACAGAAAAAATGAGTATGAGAATGTATATTCAGTGAAAAACCAGGACAAAGTGCATAATGCATTTTTTTATCGTTTTTTTTTCTTTTCAGTTCAATAAAAATCATTTTATTTGCATCTTGTATCCACATGAAAATCACTTCAGAGACAATGACGACGATGATAGTGACCTGTTTTTTTTTTATATCATGTGAACTATTCCAATAAAGCTTATAAATTTATGTATACATTAAATAAAATTATGTAGGTTTTGTTGTGGAAAATTAATTTTATTATGTAATCAACCGACATAAACTCATACACACACACACACACACACACATACAGAATCAAGTTCCATATACACATGATTTTAATCAATAGAATCATGAATGGAATGTCATTTATGTTTGGTTTATATTCAGAGGCGAGACGTATATTAGTGCAGTGTGAGATATCATAAAAAATCATGATTATCGGTTTATGCAGCTTAAATATTTGCATTTTAATTATGAATGTATAGAAATTTAATTTAAATTTTCAATTTTGATATTTATGTTTAATATTTACACACACAGAAGATTCGATTTAGGATTCAATTTGTGTCATGAAAAAATTTTGTATATTGTAAAGTAGGTGGACAGGTATTATGTGTGTGCTTTCAAAATTGTTTGTTTTTTCTATTTGGTTTAGAGAAGAAGCAAAAAAAGGATGAAATTGACAACTATAGTTATTGACTTGTGTTTTGATATCTGACAATTTCCTATTTTATGTGTTATTTATTGGTTATTTTCAATATTTCTATGTTTGTTGTTTGCTTTTTAGGAGAATGAAATGGCACATACAATGGGTGATTGATATTGATGTGTCGTTTGTGTGTTTCATTGAACTACTTTTTGTTGTGTTCGAAACAGATTGACATATATAATCAAAGTAGTCGAGTATTGATTTTGAGACAAGAGAGATTATTATGCTTGTTATAAAAATTGAATGGAATTGAGTTTAAAATATAGATGACTATTATTGAACTGAATGAAGACTGAAAAATGTTCTTCTTGATTTTCACTGAAATTTCATATAGAATTTTACTGACTTACTTACTTAGCTGGCTATACAACCAATTATTTAGCCAAAGCCTGTTGGAGGATCTTTTCCAGTGCTCTCTATCTTGCGCCACCTGTTGCCAGTTTTGCATTTTTAAAATCCTCAGATCCGCATGGACGTTTTCGGTGCACCTTGCTTTAGGTCGCATATCACCTCAACGGCTGCCTGGATCATTTCGGAACAGTTGTTTGGTTCCCTATATTCTCGTTGGATTGGCCATACGGGCAATCTGGTAAATGCCAGAAAGGTCGCAGGATCGTGGATCGTCTTGTAAAAGTTAAGTTTAGCATAAATTTTAAAGAAATCATACAGAATGCCAGGGTCGTTAATAATTTTCAATCTACGTCTCCATCTTCCGTCCTATACTTTAGCACAGCTTATAGTTCGCAGTACTTTACTCTCGAACGAAAGTAGCAGTTGTTCATCGCTCTTGGTAGTTGGCCAGGTTTCTGACCCATATAATGCTACTTGCCTTATAGTGTCTTGTAGATTATAAACTTGGTTTTGATGGTCAAGATTTTGGAACGGAGATGTCGTTGAAGTCCATAGAAGCACCTATTGGCCGCCATGATACTTTTCTTGATTTCGACTGAGGAATCATTATCAGCCCGTATTAGCGCTCGCAGGTAGAGAAACTGGTCAAAAATTGTTCATTCAAATTGTTGTTCTCCAGTCCAAGATACAGTTTGTCTCTTGTTGGGGAACTTCAGCTACGATGGTCTTCATGTACTTGGTTTTGCTTTCGTTTATATTCCAGCCTAATTTTGACGCTCCTCCTTTCAGACTAGTGTACATGTCAACGACGTCCGTGTGCTTGTGGCCGACTATATCCAGGTCGTCTGCAAATTCTAAGATTTGTACCATTCCTGTAGACAGGATCCGAGATGTTTGGATGTCAGCACGTCTCAGTGCACCCTCTAAGCATCTTTGAACAGAAGCGTAAACAGTGCGTCCTCTTGTCTAAGTTCCTGTTTTGTCACAAAAGCGTCGGATACTTCATTACTCATTCTAATTTGAGAAAAACGAGTTAATGAGGTTTTTTACTGTTGAGAATGAATTCCAGAGCCTTAAAATGGTAAAAAAAACTGTTACAACTTCTAAACTAAAATTTTTGTGGTTATCCTTCACGGTTTTAATCCTATAGACTTGGGATCATCTCTGCTTTTTCAAGGATATTTTCAGCTTCATATCCTTCTTCAATGAAAAAAAACTTCTATTTAATTAGAGTTTAAATTATTAAACAGTACAAAAAAAAACATGATAAGAAAATCCGCAATCAATTTGATCAGTATTGCAAACCATCTAAATTTCATTCAATTCTCCAATTTTTTATGTGGTGTCATGACATATGTTAGTCCCCGATTGTACTGTGACATTTTCAGACACATTTTAAACAAATTCTACTCATTCCCTGATATTGTTTAAATTTTTTCTCCGTTTTTTGCTGCATTAATGAATCATCACACACATGAAACATGAACTAGCTCGTGAAACAGAGCAATTATGTTGGCATGTCTCATGACAATTTTTTTTTTGCTTTTCTCTTGTATTTTTTTTTTAATGCTACAAACTAACATTCATCATTAATAAAGTTTCCAATTCCATTCTCAATTCACGTACAATTGTTTGTCATTTTCATTTACACACCGTATAAAATGTGTATTGCATGCCAATTACTCGCACCTCGCAAATATACCATAAAATATGCATTTTTTATTATTTGATTTTCTATTATTAGTATTTTTTTTTTTAAAGCCAGACACTGTAATTTAATTTGTTTATCATAAATTTCAATTTTAATTTCAAAAGAAAACTTTTTTTTTATTTAAAGTTATAATTTATTCAATTCAATTGGCGCCTTTTATGTGCTTCGGGTAATTTCAGGTCATACGCCCTCTTTTCAATGAAGTTTTTCATTTTTTTTTGATTTTATCTCAACTTTTATTACAAAAAAAAAATATGAATATTTTCCTGATCATTGCTTTCATTGAAAATTTGACTTTTAAATTGATGACATTCTGAAATTCAATTGAATTGAGATGAAAAGAAAAATGTATTAAATTAAATCAAAGAGATTTAGATCAAATCTATGCAATTATGTCAAACTGAATTGCATCTATAAAAAGGACTTATCACAATCAAGAACAATTTATTATAATTTACTATACCCACAATTTAATGCTTTGTCGTCGACGACGCGTCCCTTTAATGTTTTTATTTTGTGACATTCCAAGCAATTTCATGTTTAATGTTTGTGTGTCTGTGCTTAGAAAAAGAAGCTCCCTATATTTTTTTTTTCATTTATGATTCCAGTTACTTTTTAATATTAAACAGAAGGACTTTTATAATATTTTTTTTGAAACTAAATTTTTCATTGGAAAAAAAGTCCCCCTTTTTGTTGTTGTTTAATTTAGTTGTTGCGTGCATTTGTGAGTCATTCAAAAGGATTTTCAATACATTAGAATATTGCTGTTCTTCATCTAATATTATATTATATGATTTTTTTTTATGTATTATAAGTGTTTGATGTAAAGATGTAAAAACAGTTAGCACGCATGTTTTCTTTCCTTTTCCTAGAAATGGAAAGATGAAAATAGAATTGGGTGAAAAAAAAGACATTTAAGTCAGAGACGTGATATGTTTTATATGGGATTAGTTTAAGGGGAATTTATGGTCATCATTATTGTTGGGATAATTTGATTTATGAAGTTTGGCTTTTATGAAAGAATTTTTTTTTTTGTATGTTACTTCGCATCATAATGACTTTTACTGTAAACACGTTTAATGTGATAAAGCATTTAATAAGATTGAAATTTGATTTGAAATGATTTCTTTTTTTTGGTGAATTTTAATGAAATGTTGAAAGAATGCAAAATGAGCAGGAAAGTCTCGTAAATGGTCCAGATGGTTTTGGTGTGTGGATTGAATTTAAAAAACTTTGTATCGACTGATATTAAAGGAACTTCTCGAATCGACAAATCACAGCTGATAATTTTTTTTCTCCATGTTGATTTAGTTAAATTTTACTCAACTGAGTCATAAATTCTTTTTTTCCTACATGGCTCATAAGAAAAAATTCGCGGGAAACAATTTGAGCCATAAAAGGCAGTAAAATCCTACGGTACGAGAAACCTATTACTATTACTATAAGAACTATTACTTAGAAATGCAATTGAGTCTATTGAACATTTTACTGATATTGATGCAATTCTTAATCAAACCCACTCTAAAATGATAAGAATGAGGGTTAACTCATAATTGAGTTCGGAGTACATTTTTCATATCAGAGACAGTTGTCTAAGAGTCTTAAAAGGTCATCAGAGATATTTTGTCTTTGTTCTCCCGATCTTGACTCTATTTGATTCTAAATCAGCTCTTCAGTTTTCTTATAACAGTCTTCACCGGTGGGTATTACGATATCAAAACGTTTATCAAAGTTGATTTCCGTTGGAATGCTTTCGAAGATGAAGTTTAGATCTAAAATGTTTAGATTTCGTTAAGAATCCCCAAATGACCTTTAAACCCCCAGATTTAAAGTTTTTGACACGTTGTGTTCTCCATGAAGCTATCATCGCCTTCTTTTTGACAATAACATGTAATGGAGGAAGGTCAAGTAGTATCCCAATTGCCTTATTTGGAGTGCTTCTAAGCGCTCCTGTTATGCCTGAACATGCTAAACGTTGGACTTTTCCCTACCGTTGCTTTGCTGTTTGACTATCAACCTTTGGCCACCATACGAATGCACTGTATGTGATCATTGGTCTAATGAGAGCAGTATGTAAGTACTTTGTCATTTTTCGTTTTAAGCCCTATCGTTTGTCTACTAGGCTCTTGCTTGACTTAAAAGATGAGGTTGTTGCTTCTGCTTTCTTGCGAATGTGTACTGTCCACACTCTAAGTTGAAAATGCCTTGCAAATCACCCTGCAGTGCTCGGGTTATCGCGACAAGTGGAGTGATTTGTGGGGCGGTCACGGGGCTTTTTTTTTAGCAATTCGGGGCTTTTTCGCGAATATCTGGGTTTTTCGCGATTCGCGATTCGTGGTTTTTCTAAATGCACTAAAAATAACATTTAAAAGTTTAACCCCGCAAACGCTTCGTAATCGCTCCGCATACGGGGTTTTTGCCAAGTACTATGAGGTGATTTGCGGGACGTTTTCAATTTAGAGTTCATTGAAGCTTCTTATCCAGAGTGATCCCAGTTATTTAACTTCTGTTAACAACTCCATTTGTATACCGTTCAAAATTGAAGGCCTTATATCGACCTCTTCCTGGTGAACGGAAAATTCAAAGTATGCAATTTCATCGACGATCTTCGAATCATGATTTTTGCCTCTTGATCTGTTGACTGTTGTTGGATTTGTCTTCAAAATTCAATCAAAAACCTGAAACATAAATCAATATCATCCCAAAAAATTACAATCTGTAACAATTTACAATCCAATTTCCTTCATCAAATATTCAAAAATAATTTTCATTCTAATCTAATATTTACCCCTAAAAAAAGACAAACATCGTCTGGTTTTCTTCCGGTAAACCAACGAATTTACACCTCTTTGATATGCATGAGAGATGATAATAATATGAAAAGACAAAGCAACTCACCAAAAAATTTTTTGAAATGAAACGAATTCGCATGTCAACAGTTTTTATTTTATGCTACCGATCTATATGCTAATACAATCACACATCTAAACCCACACCATGCTATATGATATGAAGTTAATAGTGCACCTAACTCTGAAAAAAATGGAAAAAAACGTTATTATTGTGAATGATTAAATATTAACGTTAAAAAGGCATGCACAGACACAGACAAAAAAAAGTCAAAGAAAAATGTTTTATATGCATTTAATATGAGAAACGTGCACCTACACACAAAAGAAAAATAACAACCTAATAAAATTAAATACAAATATACACCCATATATACAGACAAATGCTGCAATTTTCCTTTCCCTCCCCCTCCCTTCTTTGACTTGGAAATTATATATTAAAAAAAAAAAATATAATATTCTGAAAATTTACTTACATTCATAACGATTACACGAACATATATTTTGATTAAACTACACAATTTCGCTGGATCTCTAGTCTAGTCTAAATATATACTGCGTAATTTTTTATATGACTAAAATTGGCGCCACAAAGTCCCCCTTTTTTATTTATACTTGATACGAAAAACTATAATAAACCTATTTTGTGTATGTACAGAAAAAATAAACACACAGGACGATATTTGCTGAAATAATAATAATAAAAGTAAAATAACGTTCAACATTTCGTGTTTTTTCTTCGTCTTCTTCTTCATTTCTCTTTCCTTGTACTTGTTCTGGCATAATCAAAATAATAATAGTGAAATTTTGTGTGCCATACTTTGTTTATTTATCCAACGAACGTTCTAATATCATAGAGATAGTTAACCACCAATTTTCCATGAGACTTTGCAAATATACGAGTTTTTGATTATTATTTTGTTTACCACAAAAACACATTTCAATGTAAACTTATTAATTTGATTCTGATTTTGAATGATAATAAAATGGAAAGAAAAAAAAACATAAAAACCTGTTGTGTTTGATTTGATGAATACGAAAATTTTACATGGCTCATCAAGATTTCAAAACAAAAAAAAAATAAATAAGAAATAGACATGTACGTGAACGTGTGTGTGTGTGATGATGATGCTCAGTTGAAATCAGAATACGAAACAGTGAGTGATGGAATGAAAAGGTGTTTGGTATACAAACAAAAATTAAGGGAAAATTGATTTTTATTTTGATGTTTATGATGAAAAAATTCCCATGTCATAGTTAAAATGTATCTTCTGACTTTGTTTTGTATCATTAGTATAATATTTGTTAAATGAAAAAAAAGTATCATATTGTATATCATGTCATGATAATAATATAAATTTGAATCCTTTGAGAATTGGCATTTCATGTCGTACGATGTCTAATGTAACGAAATAATAAGGTCTTCGTTCACTTTTTTTTTGTGTTAATACAAATTTTTTTACACTTTAACGTAGCTTGTTAGGCTTGTACAAAATATAATTTAATATGATGAAAATTTTTGATATGGAAAAAAATCACATATATGTTTTGGGGAATGAAAAACTGAATGGGTGTTGATGAGATACATATTTCAAATCTCATATTATAATATATGATTTGAGGAAAGGAGAATTGTAACGATAATCGAAAATTAAAAGTGCATTGACAACAAAAAATAAGGCTGAGATGTCGAATTCATGACTGATGGAGAATTGACTTGAATTTTAAGTGAATTTACCTGAATATATGGCAAATTGCGTTGACTGATGCTGAATTGGCTTGAATTTATGCCGAATCGAATTGAGTGATGGTGAATTGACTTGAATTTAAGGCGAGATCTGAGTTTATGGCAAATTGCGTTGACTGATGGTGAATTGTCTTGAATGATGTGGAATTTACTTGAATTTATGGCGAATTGAGTTGAGTGATAGTGAATTGACTTGAATGATGTTGAATTGACTTAAATTTTCGACAAATTGATTTGAATGCTGATAAATTGATTTAATTTTATGGCGAATCGACTTGACAGATGGCGAATTGACTTAAATTTAAGGCGAGATCAGAATTTATGGCAAATTGCGTTGAGTGATGGCGAATTGACTTGAATGATATGGAATTGACTTGAATGATGTTGAATTGACTTAAATTTTCGACAAATTGATTTGAATGCTGATAAATTGATTTAATTTTATGGCTAATCGACTTGACAGATGGTGAATTGACTTGAATTTAAGGCGAGATCTGAGTTTATGGCAAATTGCGTTGACTGATGGTGAATTGTCTTGAATGATGAGGAATTTACTTGAATTTATGGCGAATTGAGTTGATTGATGGTGAATTGAGTTGAGTGATAGTGAATTGACTTGAATGATGTTGAATTGACTTAAATTTTCGATAAATTGATTTGAATGCTGATAAATTGATTTAATTTTATGGCGAATCGACTTGACAGATGGTGAATTGACATGAATTTAAGGCGAGATCTGAATTTATGGCAAATTGCGTTGTGTGATGGCGAATTGACTTGAATGATATGAAATTGACTTGAATGATGTTGAATTGACTTGAATTTTCGATAAATTGATTTGAATGCTGATAAATTGATTTAATTTTATGGCGAATCGACTTGACAGATGGTGAATTGACTTGAATTTAAGGCGAGATCTGAGTTTATGGCAAATTGCGTTGACTGATGGTGAATTGTCTTGAATGATGAGGAATTTACTTGAATTTATGGCGAATTGAGTTGATTGATGGTGAACTGACTTGAATTCAAAAGTAGTCAAAATCAAATATAGCCTAAAAGCGTATTTTTCATTGAATGTAACGCGAAATCCAAATAAAGTTAGATGATTCACTTTAAATTATCTAAATGAATTTCTCCAACAACTTTAACAAATATATTTTGCACTTAACTTACTCACATGCTACTATTCCATGCTGTAATAAAAATAATAATAATAATACAACTTTCTGTGTGTTGTTTGCATGTACGACGTATGATAACGAAAATTCAATTTACTGCATGTAATTTAATAAGATGACAAAGATTGGATTGAATTTTACATGCTCTATAAAGCAAAAATTTAAGCAGCTCTTTACACTGTTTCTCTTTCCATCGTTATAACGTTCTATAATTGAAATTTTTTGAGACTAAATAAAATTTTGCAAAAAAAAAATCGAAAGCATCATGTGTGATATAAAATGACAAAAAATTATTCGTGAAGATGATGATGATGATGCGGGCTTTTCACATAAAATTTGTTTTTGCTTTTAAATGCATTGTGCTATAATTGAGTGAACAATAAAATTGTTTTGCCAGTTCTGAACCTAGTAAATGTTGTTTTTTGTTTTGCACGAAACATACATTTAAATGAAAAAACACCCAAAAAATACACCAAAAAAATCGTTAATTTTAACGTGTATCATGATTATAATTATTAGACCAAAATGAGAACTTATACAACTTCCGTTCTGAATTCACCACATTTGATATAATAATACTCAAATTAATACGTTTTTTTTTTTACTTTTTTCTGTCACGTTAACTAAGTAAATGAAAGTATTATGCCAGCATTATGTTAGCCAATGAGCCAAAAATCGATTTATGCCAAAATCCTTGTTAATTTTATGGGTGTAATAAAGCCTCAACTCAAAGCTACTTACTTAGGTTGTTATCCAAATATAGGAAAAAGAATGAGAAAGGAATAAAAGAGTATAAAAAAATAAATAAATATCGCAAGAAAATGGAAAAAAAGTGTTACACAATAAATTTCATTGTACATAAGCGTTTATATATTCATCAATTTTATTGCACCGATAATACTATTCCCGTCGCGGCTTCCCGTCGCTGGCGACGGGAATTTAAGACGGGAATTTTTTGTGCAACGGGAATTTGCGACGGGAAATGCGACGGGAATTTTCAGAAGAAAAAATATAAATTGAAAACAAATTTTTCCGTTTATGAGTAAAAAAATCATGTTTTAGGTAAAAGTGACCTTAAACAAAGCTGTAGAGAATAATTCAGGCTACAATTTTGCTGAAATAACCAAGTCAATATTTCATGTATGAAGAAGTCAAAAATGGCAAAATACACAATTTTGAGGTTTTTTACGGTTTTTGAGTTAAAAAGCATACTTCGTTTAATTTTTGCGGAAATTATATGAGAAAAAACAGTAAGGAATATTTTAAGGGAGCTGAAATGTTCAAAACAAGTTTTGAATTGTCTGAAGTTTTGTCATATTCAAACTTTTACCCAAAAAATATGGATTTTTAACAAACTTGTTTTCAAAATTGTGTATTTTGCCATTTTTGGCCTTTTAATACTTAAAATATTGACTTGGTTATTTCAGCAAAATTGTAGCCTGAAATATTCTCTACAACTTTGCCTAAGGTCACTTTTACCTAAAACATACAAAAACATGATTTTTTTACTCATAAACGGAAAAATTTGTTTTCAATTTATATTTTTTCTTCTGCAAATTCCCGTCGCATTTCCCGTCGCAAATTCCCGTCGCACAAAAAATTCCCGTCGTAAAGTCCCGTCGGGAAGCCGCGACGGGAATATTATTTAGAGTGTGGAGTTTAATATTATTTGGAGTGTTATAATAAAAACAATAATAATAATGGCCGTGGATTACAAGTCAATGTGAAGAAGAAAGTTTAAGTGGTTATCATTATTTCTTGGGAAAGTTGACGAGGAAATTTATTTGGACAATTGAAGAATTGTATGAATACTTGAAATGCAGACGACACTGTTTTGATTTTATTTTCAAGAACCTCCAAACATAAAGAGACATTTTGAAAAGAAGTAAAATGAACAAAATCATACACAAAATGCTGGAAGATGAAATTGAATGAAGAAAAAAGACGAATAATATTCATTACTAAAGGAAAAATCAGGCAATGTCCGATATAGACCCAATTAACACACTAAAATATATTGGAAAATTTAGAAAATCTTGTTCCTACTGGTTTTGGCATCTCAAGACTCATTGAGGATTCTCGTAGTCGTCGTCAAGGGGCATTTGGCCTTATCTTGCCATTTCACTATCTTTACCGCCATGTTCATCTAGCTTTAAACTCAAATTAAATAGCTAGAAATTGGGACATATCATGAATGATGAGGGAATGAACTGATAGCCTTAATATTAAGCCCAGTACCTTAACCACTGCACCGTGCTATTTCTCAAGAGGATATTTCAATTACGTCAACTGATTTATATTCCATCCTGGAAGTTAGAATAAATCATGCTGCAACCCTTTTTGTGTTTAATTTATTGATAGGTCAAATCGGAAGTCCCGAACTCCTTAGTCAGCTGAATTGGAAGTGTCCTGGTCAAGCCATCAGTTGAGCTCATTGTGCTTTAGATCACATCAGATTTGTAGGCGGCTATTAAGCCTGCACTCCGGCCATCAGGTGGACCCATGAAGTATACCCGTTATCATCATCTAAGAGAATTAGCTTTTATCCTGTCATCCCAAGCAGGTGGCGCGCCTTTATTTAGCCCTTAACTCAAATTGAGTAGCCGGAAAAAGGGACGTTTGAGATTGTAAATTTCAATGGCCGAAGCGAGAATCGAACTGCCAACCTTAAGATTGATAGCACAACACACTAACCACTGCGCCGTACAATCCCCAATCCTGGTCGGTTACTGAGGCATGTTGTTACGCTCTACGTTAAAAATCACAAAACAAATTATGCACATTACTCAACAATGTCCAGCATGATGAGTTAATTCAATAGAGCTTCTCAACATTTCGAGTTCCATGTAACAAGACAGCAGTTTCTAGCACTTTAGAAGTCGTCTTCTGATGATCAGTCCCAGCAAGGTGACATTGTTACCACTCTCAGGTGAGTGACAAAACTTTTTATTAGGCCCGCCACTATTTTGTTTTCTGTTATTATTTGTATCGTTTCATTCTTAACTGACGACCACTATCAAATGCAACTTATACCTTATTGGGCCCTAGATGTACCGAAAATACTAGATCACATGAGTTTATAAGTTTTCTATTGTAATTTTAATTTTTGAATGAAAAGATGGGTTTTTTATGCCAGAGGTACGCCAATAGCTTTTTTAAGCCCAATTCCAAAGGCTTAAGCCTGTTGGGTAAGAAATAAATAAATAAAAATTGAAGAATATTCTTCATTTTTCAATAATTTAATTAATATGGAACCATTTTGGAAATGTGAATGTAGATCGTGTTGACTCAGCCTAGGAGAAGTTGAAACCACCGAGCCCATATTTTGTCAGTCTGAAGCTGCTACCAGGGTTAGGCATGGGCACTTTGAAAAAGATTTTCCAGGCCTTCAACATCTCAATGGATCCCTATAAGTGCGATTCTGCAAGGAATTAGACGAATTCAAAGAAAATGTTTTTAAATCCCCACATTCGTACACAAAAGATCTTTGAGGTTGTAATGCCTTGATATAAATTACTTACAGCCAGGGGCGTATCTACCAGGGATAGCTGAAATTTGGACAACGTATGGCAATTTTGATAAAAATTTGAAAGAATTTTTTTCAACTTATGCGGCTACCTTCACCAAATAAGGTTAGTTACGCTCCTGCTTACAGTCTACAATCCCCGTCAATAGAAAAAAAAACTTTTAAAGAAGTTCACTTAATGAAACAGCGTTTTTCATTGCGTTTTATCTACATACACTTCAAACGCTCAGAACACATGCAATATAAGGTTAAATCATGTATTAATTCAAGTTAAAATTAATCAGGTTGAAGTTTCATATTCAAAAATGTTCTATCATATTAAATTCATTTTAATTTCACTTTTTAATCTAGTACCTTAATCATCAATTTCAGATCAAAACTTTATTCTACTCATAATCCAAAAACAAAAATTAGTCATGTATCACAAACAAACACACACTAATAAACATTTAAATAAAAACAATTGAAATCGCGACTGTAAGTCACTTTTAACACACATACACAAAAGTAAATTTTTTACCGGTACTTGAATTTTTTGTACATATATGCGAACAAAACGTCATGCCAAACGTCGGCTTAACTCTCACTTAAAATGAAATAAAATAGAGAATGATTTCAAAGTAACATTATTAAAAAAAATTAATAAAATAAAACATAAATCAAGTTGTTGATTTTTCTGTCATTAACTAATCCTTTTTTGACACAAGATAACGGTTGAATTTAATCCTTCAAGTAAAAAAGGAATAAAATGTTTTTTTTTTACCCTTTTCTTCTGAGTGAAACTAACTTTTTTATTTTACATTTATTTTATATAAAACACATAAAACAGGTGCATTCGATTCATTCACATGAAAAATCATTATTATTATTATTATTTTTTATTATAATACAGGTAAAAATTTATACTGACATCATGCGCCAATGTATTTTATATTATATTTTCGTATACAGAACCACTTATTATTATTTTTATTATGAGTTATATGTATAATTATAGCTAAAAAAGCACAACATAAAGTCGGCTTATTTCTATACATATGTATTTTAAGTATATTCCTCATTTCATTTCATTTCATTGTATGTGTGCATTTGTATATGAATTTGCGTTTTTTGCTCTCTCTCTCTCTCACTTTCTCGTAATTTCATTTCATATACAAAATAATTGTACAAGTTCTAGTTAAATATTCTCTTGTAACGCATTTCAGTATAGAATTTGGTCTGTTGGTGTATTGTATGATGTTAAATGCAACAACAACAAAAAAAATACTAATATTCAAAAGTTACTCAAGCTACTCAGTGTTCAGTTACAGTTTGAATTGGATCGTGAATGGACGTAACTCGTAAAAAGTGTTAAAAGCGGTTTAAATATATTCTCACATATAAATGGTATACAACTAAATAATAATAATAATAAAAAAAAATATAAGCATATATACAAAGATATATATATCATAATAAATAATAGTTTCTTCTTATTCCATAGAAGAAGGAATATTATTACATAAAAAGATTGATGTAAGTGTTGAACAAGTGTAAAAAGATACAAAATTAAATATTTAATTTAATTTTTGTTAATTAAAAGAATCAACGAAAACCTTTTATTATTAACCTCATACATATAACATAAAAAGTTAACATTATTAAATGAATGAAAGAGGAGAGACAACATAATTGAAGATTCATGTTACATTTAAAAAAAATAATAATAATACAAAAAATATTCATATAAAGTTAAAAGTTATAATAAAATTCGGGTTTTTTTAAAATAAAATTGTATCTTTCATCAATTTTTGTTTTGAGTACCGGACAAACTAATTCATAATAATAATAATCTAGTTTATTTTTTTTTTAATGTTTATTTCATTGAAAATAATAATAATAATAGTATAATTTTTTATTTTGTTCTATATATAAATAAAAAAAAAATTTACAAAAAAAAAATTCGATGATTATGTAAGAAGCCTAAAAAAATATTGTTATTTTTTTTCTACCGTTTTAATTTAATGTTATAATTTTTTTTTAATTTTTTATTATTTTTTTTAATATAATAACATAATACAATAATAATATTAATTATACTAATAATGTGCAGACAAGTTTGAAACGAGACAAGGAAACATTATAAAAGTGTCGACAAATAATTTTCAATACTTAATGATATTTTAAAGAGGTGCCATAAAAGTTTTTGATTACCTTTTTTGTTTTTTTTTTGATTGCCGTTGAATTTTGAATTTTTTTTTATTCTTAAAACGAAAAAGTGAAAACTTTCATCGAAAATTGCATTAAATGATCATGGAAATTGAAAAATAAATAAATCAAAATAATAATAAACATTAAAATATTAAGATAAAGAATTTTATGAAGAAGAAAAGCGAAAAAGCAGTTGAATAAACATAAATAATAATAATAAATATAATAAAAATATTCATAAATATCAATTCAAATCACATATAAAAGTATTATTATCGTTATTTAATGTTTAAACAGTCAGCGTATGTGCACTTAAATAAATAAATCAATAATGATGATATAATAGCAAAAATAAAAAAAACCAGAAAAAAAAATTATAAATAAAAAATAACACGAACAGTTAAATTCTATGTTTGTTCATTAAATATTTTTTTTTTGTTTCATTTTATATCAAGTTTAATTTTCATTGCCGGCAGGCTTTGAATGACTGTTAGCAAGACATATCAAAATATATTTTGTTATAATGAAATATGAAACAAAATGATATGTGTTTGATCATGTTAAACATGTTAAAGGAGAAAATAATAAATTTGTTTGAATTTTTTTTTTGTTTAAATGTTTCATTTTGCAAATAAATTAATTGAGAATGCAAATAGCAATAAAATGTCAAAGTTGAAAATATTTTTTTGTTTCTGAATGATGAATTTGAGTTGAAATTCAGTAATGCTTATACTTGAATGAAAATTAATTTATATATGCATCAAAGAGTCTAAGCAGAAAAATATCGACAGCCTTTTTAAGAGCGGAAATTTCGAATGCCCTTTAACGAGAGGAAATATCGAAAGCCCCTTTAAAGAGAAATAAAATAGAAGCCCTTTAAAGAGAAAAAATATCGAAGCTCTTTAGAGAGAAAAAATATCGAAGGCCCTTTAAAGTGAAATAATATCGAAGCCCTTTAAATAGCGAGGGGCAAGATTTTCAAAATATTGGAAGTTCTCAATGAATTCCAAAAATCACATCATTTTCCGATGTAAAATTGCCTTCTAAAACCGATAAAAAAATTAAATTTGGGGGTCCCCATACAAAAAACTTTGCGACTGACCATTTTAAGGAATTTCGTGTTATTGAGGGCTTTGCATCATGTTTCATAAAAAAATTATACAATTTATAATTTTTTTTGAATTTTTTATGTTTTAATTGGAAAGTTGAGATTTTTCTAACCTATTTTAAGTATCTAATCACTCTAGTACCTTTTGTAGATCAAAAGTAACAAGTATTTTTGTTTTATGGTATGAAATTTGTTCAAAGAGGTCGGTTAAACAATTTTGATTGATTTTCCAAAGAGATTTTGAATTTTAGACAAAATGTAATGAATTTACGCAAAAGATCGATAGTTTATTTGGCAAAATTATAGAAAATTGTGTAATTTTCAACTTTTTCTCGCATTACTACAAAAAAATCATGAAAAATGTCGACTTTTTGGCTAAAACTCTCGTTTTTCAAAAAATGGTCATAATTTTTGTTCTATCAAAGCTACAGAAGAGTTTAAATACTTAAATCGCATTAGAAAATTCTCACCTTTTTGATTTTAATACTTAAAAATATCTAGATGAAGACTTTCATGATGCAAATTGATAGAAAAGTCCAAAGAACTTGAAAATTAAACCGAAAATCGGCCAGTCGCAAGTTTTTTTGTATGAAGACCCCCAAATTTTATTTTTTTATCGGATTTAGAAGCCAATTTTACATCGGAAAATTATGTGATTTTTGGAATTCATTTAGAACTTCCAATATTTTGAAAATCTTGCCCCTCGCTACTTTAAAGAGAAAAAAATAACGAAGCCTTTTAAAGAGAGGAATATTGAAAGCCTTTTAAAGAGAAAAAATATCAAAGCCCTTGAAAGAGAAATAATATCAAAAGCCCTTTAAAGAGAAATAATATCGAAAGCCCTTTAAAGAGAAATAAAATCGAAGCCCTTTAAAGAGAAAAAATATCGAAGCTCTTTAAAGAGAAAAAATATCGAAGGCCCTTTAAAGACAAAAAATATCGAGCCTTTTCAATAGAAAAATATCGAAAGCCCTTTATAAAGAAATAATATCGAAAGCCCATTAAAGAGAAAAAATATCGAAACATCTTTAAATAGAAAAAATATCGAAGCCCTTTAAAGAGAAAAAATATCGAAAGCCCATTAAAGAGAAAAAATGTCGAAATTCCTTCAACGAGAGGAAATATCGAAAGCCCTTTATAAAGAAATAATATCGAAAGCCCTTTAAAGGGAAAAAATATCGAAAGCCCTCTAAAGAGAAAAAATATCGAAGCCCTTTAAAACAAGAAAAAAACGAAGCTACTCAAATACATTTCACATCAAAATTCCCACCAATTCACGTCAAGACAGTTGATACCAAAACATTGACGTTTACCTTCCAATCACACATTAAATTGCCATTGAATCGCATCATGATCACACTTTTATACTTACACACAAAAAAAAAACATTATTTCAGGTTTATTGACCTCCTCCGATTAAAACTAATGCAGGGCAATAACAGAATACACAATAATATTTATAATTTTATAACGTCTTTCATTTTTTTTTACATTTACATTTGAAGTCATCTTAGCTTTTCTTCTTCATTTCAAAGTTAACAAAACGCTTGAATTGGATTAAATTTTTAACTAGAGTAAAAAAATTACTATAATAATGATAATGTGATAGTTCTACACTCTTGTTTTTCTCTTCATCAAATTCATTTTATTCCCTTTTGGAGTAGAACAATCATTATTTTACATTCATTATATCATATGAATTGTTTTAACTTTGGTTTTTGTTTTACAACCTGAGTAAAAGTGACTTGAATTGTCTGTGTAAAAAATAAAGATTTAATTTTTTTTTTTGAAAAAAACTACAAAATGAAACAAGTACATTTATATGTAAATTTAATGATATTCTGTTGTTAGGTATGTTTGTGTATATTTTTCATTATATATGATGATTAAATCAGGGGTGTGAAGTTTTCAGGTGTTCTTGCTGCGTTTAATTTAATGTTAATTTTTAAAATAATAAAAAGGGAAGGTGGAATTATAAAAAAATGAAAAAAAATGTTTTTATCAACCGATGTTTTGTTATTCATTAAAATAAAATTTAATTTTTATTAACGACTATTTAATTTGGGGTGAATTAAATGTTAAAATATTAAAATTTAAATTATTTTCCGGAAATCTTTAAATTTAAATGTCCTCCACCTCTGAAAAATAAAATAATAAGTTTAAAATGCTCTAATGTGTAAAATATTCCTCTTCACTTTGTTTCAAGCAGATTGTTTTATTATTCAACAAAGACAAAAAAAAAGAGTCATATAATAAAAAGGAAGAATCATACACTTGTCTTCTTATTATTTTAACATAGTTACACGTCTATATAAGTATACTTTTGCAAGCAAATATCATAACAAGCACTATCATGTCATTATTGAAGTTTATTATGTTCTCGCGTATATTTCATGTAGAACATGTCTGAGTGAAATGTAATGTGTAAAGTTTGTCTTTTTTGGAATTAGTCATTCTCTTTTGATTTTATTTTATTATTTTATTTTATATTGCAATCATGAATTCAATTATTTTGTCTTATATTCACATAAAATAATACATTTATCGAGAAATGTTATTTTTTTTCCTTGTAATTTGTGGAGCAGAAATATGACATGACAGTCGTTTCCGGATGATATTCAACTGGACATTGCACTGCATGCAACATAATTTTTATTCTATCTTCTTTTAAAGTCAATTTATTTGAAAAGAAAAGAGATTGAAATGAACATTAGTATCAGGGATGTAGAGTGGGTCGGTTTAATTGAACCGGTGTGTTAAAATTAAGAGGTTTAGACGAAGATTTTGATTTTGAACCTCATAGAAAAAAGAATCAGAGATGGTTTCATTGAAAATTTGAGTCTAAGTTATATCAAAATTCAGGACTTGTCAAAGTTAACATGTAACGAAATTTGCATTGGAGGGTCTCACAATTTTTGATAGTGAAAAGGAAGGTTCTACAAAGTTTCAATGAGTCCTATTGTGATCTGTGATAACACTCTTAAACTATATCGAAATCATAACTAAGATTGAGAGCTGGGAATACTGACCGTTATACTAACACGAAATTTAGGGATTGTAAGGTGCATTGGTTCACTTGTTGAACTTTCAATCTTATGGTTGACAGTTCGATTCTCGCTTGGACCATGAAACTTTACAATCTCAAATGTTCCTTTTTACAACTTCTCAATTTGAGGTAAAGGCTTGAGAAAGATGGCGACTGCTAAGGATGACACCATAAAAGCTTAGGTCCTCTGATGTTGATAATGGGCAGGGGTTCATCTGGAAAGCCTGAGTACAGCGATAATAGCGACCCTACAAATCTGATCTGCTCTAAACCTCAGGAGTGAATCGTTCTTTCCTAGCGCCTATTTAATCTTAAATAGCCACCACACAAATCTGAGCTATTTAATTTCATGCCATCACCCGATCTCGCTAAACAATACTCCAAACAATTGACCTCATCTAACAGAACTGTTATGTCTTAATACAGTATAGCTGATCATAGCTGCTTGTTGAAGTTCTTTAACAGAAGTCTCGATGAAAGGATGAGATAAAAAGCAACTCGGTCACCACGTTAAGCTATAACTACTCCTTCAAAATAAAACATCATAATAAAAAATCACTGAACCGGTTGCTCCAAATTTCAACTTATAACCACTGATTTTAATAAAAGGATTCAATCTTCCCTAGAACATTATAATAACGAGAAAATATTTTCAAGAAATATTTATTATGATATATTATTAAAAAGATATCAAGTACAAGAAGTTCTTTCAATAACAATTCAATTGGAATGCAGTTAATAATAATCGAACAAAATATTATCGACAATACAAAAAACATGAAATGACGTTCTGAATATAAGACAGCTTAAAGACACGTTTAGTAATATACATCACAATAATAAGTACGTGTATTAAAAGAAACCGGAATTTATAATAATCAATAATAACCAGCAAAACGCTCTTATTTTTTTTTCTACCATAATAATTTTCGTTGTTGATTGTGCTGCTTCTACAATTATATTATGACAACTTGGCACAAGGCACACTCAATATGTTTTTCAATGTTTATTCATATATGTTTATATATATTTATAATAATAATAATGAAATATGTAGCTACACATTATATTATATCGATTGGAATAAGTTTGCTGTGATTATATAATAATATGAAGAAAAAAATGTTTTTAGACTGAATTTACTTCTGTATCCTCTTCTTTCATTCATTTTATTTGTTATTGATACAAAATTTTATTGTTATCTCTTCAATGTTTAAAGATATTTACGATTTTAAATACACATTTTTATTTTTTGTTTACAGGAAACATCACAACAATACAAATGAAAATATAAAGAAAAAGTGTATACATGTAAAATTTCATAGAATGAAGCAGTAAAAGTAGTGTAAAAAAAGAAGAGTAAATATAAAGTCAATATTGAGTGGAAGAAAGATTTATAACAATAAAAAATTATAAGAATAATACAAAATTTATCAGAATATAAAAAAAATAAAATTTTGACGTGATATACTACAGTGAACATACATTTATATTAGTGGAATAATACTTTATTTGTGTGTCTCTTAAGAGAAATCAGTCATTGTGTAAAATAAAATAATAATATAATAATAAAATTTAGCATATAAAAAAGAGAGATATAAAAAAAAATCAAGTAAAAGCAGCATAATAAAATAATAATCAAAGAGAATCAAAATGAAATTTAAAATAATGCCTATGTTTAGTGTTGTTGTTACAACAACAACTACACTCCTAATCCTCTTCGCATCAAGCGTAAATGGCATGACCTTGGAGGAAAAAATACGTGATGACTCGGATTTATCACAGGTAAGCACATTTTACATTTCAAATCATTTCCACAAAAAAAAAAATGTTAATCTTAAAATTTTGCTGTGTGACGCGTGTAGTCCAATGTGATATTAAAAATTTTATACTTTTAGTGTCTCAATGCGAATGAATATAAAATAATCCTTTATTATGTTCCGGTGTGTATTTTGATAACATCAACTGTATTGTATATTCAAAATGTTAAATTATTCGTAAAGCTCTTTGCTTGATCCTGACAACATTAAAAAACCTGTAACCAACTTTGCATATATAAATTTTATTAGGGGAGAATGGGGCATTTTGGTACACGGGGCATTGTTGTATTTCGTTATTTTTAAATGTTTTAATATCACAAAATCAATTTTAACAGTCAATTAAGATCGCTTTTATAAAAGTATTTAAGCTTTCAAAAAGATATTTTATGTTATTTAACTGACACTTTTAAAATTGATGTTTTTCATTTTGAGGAAGGTCAAGTCAGCTTTTCACAAAGTAGAAAAATGTATTTCTCATCAAGAATTTTTATAATTTTTTTTAATTAGATATAATGAAAGGCAAGTTTATAATATAATTAAACAGTTAGAAAAGTAGTTTTTTCAAAACAATTAAAATCAGCTATAAAAATTAAAAAAACAACTTAAATGCATCAGTGGGGCATTTTCGTACATCCACTAATAAGACGCTTATGTATGTACACAATGTATGTACAAATGTACAACAATTGTTGTTTGTATTCGTTTACTGGCAAACGAGATTGTTGGAATATGTTAAACCCAAAAGCCTGAAAAATCGCGCTAACACCTGTTAGTGAATTCTTGAAATGAGATTTTAAAATTGTATTTTAAATAAATACAATAGATACAGAAGAAAAAATTCATTACTTTATTATTTATAAAACAAAAACGAAAATGCCCCATATCATGTACAAAAATACCCCATATATGGGGCAAATTTTTATAAATACAACATTTTACTTTATTACAAATTCAGAAAAGATTCTAAAAAAAAATAATGGTTATGGTTTTCATTTTTCAAAATTCAGATTTTGAAGCACAGATTTGTGTATTTATTTAATTAAATATTATATCGTAGAGGGAATAAACAAGTGGCGAATGTGAAATATACGCCCTTTGTAGATTTTTTGATTTTCTGAATCTTCATCAGAAAGCACATATGTGTGCAAAGTTTTAGGTCTTAATTCGGTCTAATAACGATTTTAGAAAAAAAATTTTCATTATATGACCGCTGAAATTTATGAACGTAACGTTACAAAGGTCATATAAAAAATATTTTTCTTTATTCTTAATTTAAATTTTATTAAACTATGAGGATTAAAAGGTCTTTTTGTACCTAGCGATTTGGTATCTTTTGATTTTATTTTTTTCAAGATGGCCGCCAGTTAGAGAGCCATCTTTAATTTTCGTTTTTTTTACATAACTTTCTTAATAATTGATCAATCTTTTTGAACAAATATTCGTTCGATAGCTCTGAAAAATCCCAATGATTCCCTTAAAACTATGTTGAAAAAAATCATCTGGGTTAACCCTTCTCATGCCAAAAAATTTTAATTTCTTATTTTTTCTTGAATTTTTTAATTAAATAAAGAATTAAACTTATTTAAGATTATAGTACTCTCCGAGATCTCTTCAACGAGCATAAGTTTCTTCAATTCGGTTTGGAGTTAAAAAAGTTATAGACAAAATAAGAAATTTTCAAAATGGCACTCAAACTGGTCGCCATCTTGAAAAGTCAAAATTTTCAAAACAAAAAGACTCTTCGCATGTTAAAATTCGTCATTCAACAAAGTCTTACAATTATTCAATGACATTTAATTTTTCATTAAAATGCATGAAAACCTTCTAACATACGACCTTTGTTTATGAAACGAAAACAAAAAAGTCCTATAACTCCTTTCTAGAAAAATATTTTTTAAAGTTCTATTAGCATAGCTTAACCTAAGCCATGCTTCGTTTTCTAAAGCCTTAAAATTGTCAAAACAGTGAATTATATTGAAATAAACTAAAAAAATGCTCTCCTGTAAAATTTTAAAAATCAATATACGCCTTTTGTTTATTTTTTCTACGATATTATTTATATGTTTATTTTGCATTCAAACTTTCATGAACCAAAATGCCCCATCCTCCCCTATAACAAAAAAAAGAAACACGAATAAGGAGAAGGATACAAAAATATAGATAAAGTTCAGTTTTGTGGGTCAATCATCAAGAGACGTTATATAACATAAAATAAAATAAGTGGTAGTGAAAAGCGTTGATTTTAGATTAATTTTACAGAGTTAACATTCAAATGGAGTACAATCTGATTAATTTAGAACAATTTTTTGCTCATCGGAAGTTAATTGTGAAAAGGAAGTGAATGGATGAGGATAAAAGGTTAAATGTTTTCCATGAAAGTGAAAAGTGGTTTATGATTTTCAAAAATTAAATTTCAATTATTATGATTCATGCTCAGAATCTTTCAAAAATCAATTGAATCAACGTTATACAATTCTATGTTTTTTTTTTATTTAATATGAATAATTTATGGAATCATAAAAACGCCAAATTCAAATTTAAATTATTCATGGCTTACCGGGGAAATGAAATTATTATTATTGTTGAAACACCTACGATTTGATTTTCTTTTCATTTCGTTCGTTTTTATCTGGAAAAGATTGTTTTTTGTTCAATTCCCAGAATTAGCAAATGTCAAGGATATACGATTAATATGATTCATCGCTTTCATTTCTAATAACACAAAAAAATATGTTACTTATAAAATATTGTCATAAATTTGCTTTAATTGTTTCAGTTTTTTGCTCCAATGCCGCAGTGGCGGATTGGCCATATGGGCATTCTGGCAAATGCCAGAAGGGCCGTCTTGGTTTGGGCCGTAAAATGGGCCGAAAAATCAAAAACTTTTTAGAAAATTTTAAAAGTGGGCTGAATATTTATTTTTAACAATTTCTAGTGGATTTCGTTATAAAAACTCTTATAGATTGTTTGTATGTCGTCACTCTATGATCTTGGGATCATTATTCTAGAATGATAATCATGGCCGGCGAGAGCTTAACCGGGCCACGTTAGTTATAAAGTTCTCGGGGCTTTAAAGTTTGATGATGTAAATTATTTTTATCAGTCTCTCTCTTTCATAATTATTTATACTTATGTTCTCAATTGAACATGTCGACATGGAAAAAAATAAAGCAAAATATTTTAGAAATTTGTATTGCTTCAAATAGCGAGGGGCAAGGTTTTCAAAATATTGGAAGATCTTAATGAATTCCAAAAATCACATCATTTTCCGATGTTAAATTTGCTCCTAAAACCGATAAAAAAGTAAAATTTGGGGGTTCCCATGCAAAAAACTTTGCGACCGACCATTTTAAGGAATTTCGTGTTATTGAGGGTTTTGCATCATGTTTCATTAAAAAAGTATACAATTTATAATTTTTTTTGAATTTTTTATTTTTTTATTGAAAAGTTGAGATTTTTCTAACGTGTTTTAAGTATCTAATCACTTTTGTATCTTTTGTAGATCAAAAGTTACAAGTATTTTTGGTTTAATGGTATGAAATTTGTTCAAAGAGGTCGGTTAAACAATTTTAATTGATTTTTCAAAGAGATTTTGAATTTTGGTCAAAAACTAATAAATTTACGAAAAAAAATCGATAGTTTATTTGGTAAAGTTATAAAAAACTGTATAATTTTCAACTTTTTCTCGCATTACTGCAAAAAAATCATGAAAAAACTCGACTTTTTGGCTAAAACTCTCGTTTTTCAAAAAATGGTCATAACTTTTGTTCTAAGAGTTTAAATACTTAAATCGCATCAGAAAATTCTCACCTTTTTGATTTTAATGCTTAAAAATATCTAGATGAGGACTTTCATGATGCAAATTGATGAAAAAGTTCAAAGAACTTGAAAATAAACTCGAAAATCGGTCAGTCGCAAGGTTTTTTGTATGGGAACCCCCAAATTTTATTTTTTTATCGGATTTAGAAGCAAATTTTACATCGGAAAAAGATGTGATTTTTGGAATTCATTGAGAACTTCGAATATTTTGAAAATCTTGCCCCTCGCTACTTCAAAGTTCAAAAGTTTATTTTATTATTAATCTAATTGATTAATTATAATTAGGTTAATAATTTGATATCAAAATTTTTGAAGTTTATTTATCTCTCAAATTCTCTATCTTTTTATACTTGCAATCAGAATAATTTTATCTCTCTATCCTTTTATACCTATTATTTATCAGAATGATTTTTACAGAATTCATACAGAAATGCGGAGCTGCGAAGCAGCGGAACATTTGTAATCAGAATGATTTTTTATCTCTCCATGCTTTTCATACAGAAATGTCAAGCTGCGAAGCATTTGTAATCAGAATGTTTTTTTTATCTCTCTATGCTTTTACATCTTCAAATATTCTGATATAAATTCAGGTATGAAAAAATTGCAAGATATAAAAGCAACTCTGCATTTAAGTATAAAAGGATAGAGAGATAAAAAAAATTTGATGTCAAATGCTCCGCTGCTTCGCAGCTCCGCATTTCTGTATGAAAAAGATAGAGATAGAGAGATAAAATTATTCTGATTGCAAATGCTCCGCTGCTTCGCAGCTCCGCATTTCTGTATAAAAACCTTTGAAGAAATTATATAAAAAATGCATTTAATTTCCCATGTCGGCATGCATGTTATTATTTCATGAAAAATTAAAAATTCTTTAAAAATGATCGAATATTGATCCAACGATTTTCAATAGTTTATTTAAAAATAAGTTAATTGGCATCAAAATTGATTGACTTTTCATTATAAAGTTATTGGGCGGCATCAATTTGAAAATTTGATGTTTCAATACAACTTTTAATATTTCGCTTTGCTTTTCACAATCTTTTATATCTAAATGCGGAGCTGCGAAGCATTTTTAACAAAATATTTAAAGTTTGAAAAAATAAATTCTTTATCAGTCTCATAGTGTTTTATATCTGTAATATTGCAAAATGAACAGTATCTGTTTTCTAATGTTTTTTTATGAAATTAACACAAAAATTTACAAGAAAAAAAAATTTATATTTCAAAATTGGAGAAAATTGAAAAACAATGGGAGATTTTTTTCCATTTCAAACTCATTTGATCAGCATTATAATAGAAAAAAAAATCTCTTCACGGAAAATATTTGGGCCGTCTGAATCACCAATGCCAGGGCCGAAATTAATTGCCAATCCGCCCCTGCCAATGCCCTTATATCCTTGATATAAAAATGAACGAAATGGATGGAAATGAATTATGAAATAAGTATCAATTTTATCACGATAAAAAATATTTTAGTGGTGACAGACATTGGAATTACAATTAACCAGTTCAGATTTTATGTGTACCAAATAACTTAGATGTTCGATGATAAACCCCTGCTGTTAAACCTGCATTAACATTTTTTAAGAAAATGGGTCTTATGTACATTAGATGATGTCAGATATGTCTTATTGAGATGCAGCTTCAATTATTAGATTTTCATTAGCGATACGGACTATTGTTACGTCAAGATTCTTTTAAAGCCTGTTGATATCTATTCCAAATGAAAATAGAAATGGTATATGTTATTAGTCACAAAGGTAATATATTGCTTTTATACATTTTTGGTGGTGACGTGAATTTTCGATTACAATTTTATCCAATTAAACCAAAAGTCAATCAATTGTGATGAATGGCAACTTTCGTCAACAAATTCGTAATTCTTTTTTCTGCCGTTTTGTTGTTTACCGATACTTTGTGGTATTTAATTATGTCAATAGCTCTGCTTTGTTATTCCGGAAAATTTTTCAATTAGTTCTTTATTAAAATCGTTAACTATTCAATGGGGCTATCTTATTCTCAAAACTGTTTTGTTGTTCTAAAATTTGGTTGAGATGTAAATAAAAATACTTTTCCTCCTTTTCTCGATTTTTTGGGCTTTACAAGAATGTTAGTCGATCTGATCTCGCTTGGACTTTCGATAGCTTGAACAGTTGTTTGTTGATAAACACTCTTATGTTTCACATAAAGATTCTACAAGTTAAAATGAGCTATGATCAATATTAGTATCTTTTACAGGAAGTATTTACTGATTGATTGAGTGTTTATGAGCTTTGAATATAAGTGAGAGTCCTTCATGGTTTTAAGAGTCTTGTTCCTAGTCACCTAAACATCATCGAATCAGTTTCTGTGATTTTTGTTTGTATTAAGTTTGCATAGGATAGTCATGTTAAAATTTTTCTAACTAACTCTTTTTCTCATTTAAATAATGAGTCGAAAAACTTCACTCTTGTCAGGGTTTTATGACTAAGGCTCTGGCTACTTTTAAGACTGAATATCAAATGAAAATTAATGTTAACTTTAAATCACAGTTAGCAGTATTAAAAAACATAAATTGCCTTAAATTGATCAGTTTTCTGCAAAAGCTAAATTTCGTCCGTGGCTCAGTTAAAGTGGCTATAAATAAAAACTATATCGTTAAAATTTTACTTTAATAGTTAATACTTAACTTATTTGATGTTGCATGTGCAATGCTTTTCATATAATCGCTTAGCTTCGTTCGGGATACCACAATTACTTACCTTTCTAATTTCTCCTTGGTTCATCAAAACATTAAACCGGTTCGGGCCCATCTCTGCTTGAATTACCACAAAAATAATGGATTATTACCCTAAGGACAATCAAACTCATTTCAAAATCGGTAACGTACTGCTGTATGAAATGAAGAGAAAAAAAAATTAAATTATCATAAACGAATTATCATTATATTAGTATTATTTAGGTTAATCGATGAGTTTGTGATTTTCTTTTAAATATATAGCACTCAAAATATTATATTTTTCATATTCATTTTTTTGGTATTTTATCATTAAAAAAATTTAATGAATCACTGAAAATAAATAATAAAAAAGAATGACAAAACATTATTTTTGTGTGTAGGTTTATAAACATATTAAATTCATGTTATGTTATTTTTTTTTTGCTAAACATACACATCTATTTTTTTTTTGAATTAGATTAACCTTAATTCACCTGTTCTGTCATTACATATCACAATAAATAATAATGATACACATTTTTCGTGTTTGTTTTGAATGCGAGCATCGACATTTAATGTGTTTTGTTTGAATTGAGTTTTTTTTGTTCAATAACTTACTGAAATAGTTCGAGTGAAATAGTGAACAGGAAATCCAGTTAAATTTCACTAAAATTAGGGATCAATTACTGGGTTAACCACGCTTTTTAGGCTCAAACGAACCATAATCAAATTATAACAAAGAATATTCGGATAAAAGTAATTTTCATGATCCATTCACATTATTTTCTTTCTAATAATACATACATTTAATGTTCATGTGCAGACAGCATATAATAATAAATTTTGTTTCTCACCTAATTATCTCAGATTGTTTTATGTCCTTTTTTCCTTTAGACATTTAATTATACATGAAACAAACCTCTTGTATGTTTTTTTTTAATCTAACATGAGGTTATTTTTTTTTGTATTTGAACATTATATTTTTTTTTATACCGTTTGAAGAATATGCTACCCATATAATATATTATTGCTATTATTATTTTTTTCATTATTAAATTTTTTTTTATTATATTATTTGTCTTGATGAAACAAAGAAACACTGTGCTGTAAGACAAGAGATGAACTACCTTATGCTTTATGTTTTAAGGACATAACAATAAAACAACATTAAACAGACCATAATCGTTTTAATGTATTATGTATGACACGCTGTGTTTATACAGAAAACATTATCATCATTATATTATGAAGAAGATCATCATCACATTGTGGCAAGGCATTTATATAAAGATCATATTAAAGTTCTATGTGAAAATGAAAATAAAATCAAAATGAAATAGAATTTGCTGATTGACTCAATTTAACGGATGCAAGTTATCGTTTTGTTTATGTGAAATTTGTGGCATTATGATAAAAAGTTATTTTTATCGAAAAGTGTGTTATAAAACTTTTTTTATATGACAATTTTATTATTCAATGATTGATCACTTCACTATAAAAATAAATCCTTTTATTTGAATTGAAATTAACTTTAAGTAGATATAAAAATTTGCGCAAGCTCTCTATGCAATGTTTATGCAAAAAATTCTGAATAAAAGAATCGGTTATTCTTTAAATTTTCTAGAATCCGAATCGGTAATATTAAAAATTTGAATTGACTAAAATCGGTAGTTTTTGGTTTTAGAGCTCTATGCTATGTTGATGAAGTTTCAAAAAATTTCTCGAATCGGTTAAATTGAACCGGTTAAAATCCTTAATCATTTGAATCGGTTATTTTATACTTTGAGTATTTTTAAGGCAGGTAATCATTCGAATCGATTACTTTTTCAATCATATATGCCTTTGAATAAGTTTCAAAATTTTCAGCTTTCAAATCGAGCATTTTCAGACCGGTTATTTTTGAGGTCCTGTTTTAAAAGAGTATCTCAGCCCTGTTAAAATGAAACATATACAAGACGGTTACAACATTATAACTTAAATTTCTGAAATCTAGGAAAAATCGAAACTGAGTTTAACATTTTTTTTAAACACCTCGAAAAGTTTCTCGAATCGGTAAATTCTGAATCGGTTATTCACGGAATGAGTTCATTTCAATCAATTAGGACTCAATTTTGAACATAATCTAATCAAATTTGATAATTTTAGCTTGTTAGCCTCATATCGGTAATATTCGAATCGGTTATTATCCGAAATTGTAATATATTGAATCGGTTATTTCTCTGAATCGGCTGATTTGTATGAAAATTTGTCTAAATTGTACCCTATTTTGTAAATTGTGTTATCTTTACAAGGAAACATGAATTAACATGAATATCGTTTCTCTTGTATCCTTGGAAAAGCATCTTGAGATACATGTTCTTAAAAGTATTATTATTGTCTTCACATAAATATATGTTTTTAATACTTAACTTCTTAAAAGCACAACCTAAGACAAGTTACAAGCACACACACAAATACACACTTAATACCCTCATAATGCATATCAACTCATAACATAAGGACACCACACATTTTTTTCCATTTTGTCCTAATGTAAAAAAACTCTTTGCCAGCATATAAAAATTTAAAGAAGAGAATAAAAATTGTGAATATATAATGTAAATATATGTGATACAATAAAATAACAAAACATGTATCGTCATCGTCCTACATACAGGAAAGGATTGTCGACATCTTCTTTAAAAGCTTTCCTTGCTGTCTGTGCGATACAAATATTTTCTCATATCAAATATGCATATACAAAAAAATTGTATCTAAAATAAAATGAGAATCAGAGTCAAATAAAAAATTGTATCTTTTAATATTGAATTATTATGGCATGTATGTGAGTGTGTGTGTTCGCGAAATAAAAAGTTAAAATAAAATGAAAATTTTGTCGTTTCTTACTCTCATTTGAGCAGACGTGATAAGTTAAGGAGGAAAATAAAAGGATATAATGTTATTTTTCATTTCTCATTCATTTTATTCATTTATGCCCTGATTACGTAAAATTATACAAATAAATTTGTGGTCCTACGTTATACGGAACTCATTGTTGTACTTGGGCGACACACTGATGTCAGTCATCAAGGAAAAAGTAAGGAAAAAAATTACAAAAAACTTTTCTCATTTCCGCATCCTCAATCATGAGGACTTAGTAAGACGATTTAGTAGCTTATGCTGATTGTAGCGGAAAAAATTTATCTATTCTTTTTATGTATTATTTTTCTGCTTGCTCATAACTTTATAGATTTCTTAGATTAGAAATCATCGTTTCGTATTTTTTTTACTATTCAACATTCAATAAGAAAATGTTTCTTCTTTAACAAGAATAACAATAAAATTCATTCGGAAGGGTGATTTTCCTTGTCACACAGAAATGGAATTTCATTTTTTTTTATTCTATAATATTGAACATATTTCTATTCAGATATTGATAAAAAAATTTCTTGTACAGAACGAGAAACTTTTATCATTTTGCTGTTAAATGGGCAAAAATGTAGCCTTTATTGAAATTATTATGAGAGAGGATCAAGAATTTATTACTTATAATAAATTTTTTTTTCTTCTCTCTATGCAAATATTTGTAATTTCATCCCAAGGGTGCTGTAAAAAATTTAATGCCCATTAACACTGTTGAAAAATCCCTGTTTGGTCACATTTTCATTGAAGATTTTGTGTTGAGATTTAAAACAAAAATTTTAACCTCAAATAAAAAAAAAACCCTTTTAAATGAATTATTTTCAAGACAATTGTTGATGATGCGATTAAAATTTCACTTTCAATTCAATATTCAATTGAACATTTAAGGGGATGTTTCGGCTTTAAATTCATCATTATAATAAAAATAAATGTTTCGTAACCCGGATTACTCAATTTAACAAATTTAATGACATTTTTTTTAAATTCATGCATTTTCCCATTCACTCGATTATTCTAATTTTTAATAATAGGGATTTTTGTTGTTTATTGTCGTTAAACTGCTTGCGCCTGTAAATGTGTGTATTGAAAGGGAACACAACCAAAATCAACATACAAGTAAAAAAAACAACATCTAAATAATGATATTATTTTGATTTATGTTAATTTGATCAACCACCCTAAAAAATTTCTTGTACTAAATTGTAAAATATTTTCAATGTACATTGTTCTACAATACCATAATCCTATAACACAAATAAAATTGAAATACAACTATTACATTGTTCTCAATAGAAGCCAAATATGTCGAACAATGGATTATCTTCATGCATGAATGTACAAAAATTTAGTGTTTATTATAATTTTTTCATTGAAAGAAAGTACTTTTCATTGAAAATCTCTTTCTTTTCATCTTATTTTTGCATAGAAAATATGAAATTTAAGGTTGACTTCTATTTGCTACCATAATCCGTTGAGAAAAAAAAGAAAATTGTATGATGACAATTTAAAAAGGAATAAAAATATGAAATTTTTCTTTGAATGAATTTCCTTTAATAATATTTTATGTTTTTTTTTTCCTTATAATTTACCCTTCAGACACATATTACAATGAAACTGTTCAATGAAAGAGTGCGTGTGTTGTGTGTTATTATGTTTTTATAATGGAAAATCATAAATAATAATAATAATAATAATAAGAGTATGAGAAGATTTTAATACAAAATTTATGTAAAAAATGAAAAAAAAGGATAAAAAAATTTAAGAAAAGGATATTTTGCTTTACATTTTTTGAAAAGAATTTACAAATATTTATCATAAATAAAATGTCGCTTATTATGATGCTTATTCTTTTATTTTCGTGGAAATTTTTCTATTATATTCGGTTATTACCTTAACTCTTTTCAAGTTTTTGATGCACTATGGGAGTCCGGATATTTAAAATTTTATGGGGATCTGAAAATATGACCTTAGGTACCTTTTGACATCAATGTGCTAGGAAATGAAGAGACTGGCGAGCGTACTCCAGACATTAGATAAGATCAGATTTGTAGGGTGGCTAGTAAACGTGCATTCACACTTTAAAACTTTTATGCCTCGCATAGCTAATGCGCAAAATCCCTATGCAAGATATGAAAGTTTCATCAGTCGAGCCCATTGTAGCCGTTTTCATTATCAGAGAGCCTTAGCTTTTATCCTGTCATCCCAAGCAGTTGCCACTTATGTCTAGCCTTTAACCGAATAGCTATTCGAAGCAATTGTAAAGTTCCATGGCCGAAGCGAGGGTTTTAACACCCGTTAAGCGCTTTGAATCCAGTGACTAGAATCTCAAACTTAAGCCAGTGGGAGTCTAATAGACCCAATGAGACAATCTAGTTTGGACTATTATCCTGTGCCTTAAAACAGCTATAATTTTTTCTCAAATCACGTATTCTATATCACACTAAAAATCTTACATCTAAGCCTACAAAACCATTCCTAGCTTCAGTTTGGTCAATAATTCGAATTTTTTAGTACGTAGACTAAGGTCAGATGTTGCAAATTCCCTATGCTGGTTAACAAAAGGCTTCATTCTGGTAAGGGGCTTGTTGATACCATAATAAGTTAAGTGGATCCCGATTGAGAGAATTTCACGGTGTGTTGTGGCACCTTGGACGTCTAAGACATCAGAAAGCATTTTCATGAAAAACATAAAATCGGCAACCTTTCGTCTATCACATAAAGTGTTCATATCAAGAAGCATTAGACAGTGTTCGCATGAGAGAAGATTTACAGAACCATTCAATTCCAGAAATCTCAAAATTCGCTTCTGAATGGATTCAATCTGGTTTCACTGAATTTCAGTGAAGAAATTTAAAGTTCCACTTCCATACTCCAGGATTGATCATACAAGTGCAAAGTAGAGTGATCTTGATACATATGGATCGTCAAACCGCTTGGCGTTTCATTTAACAAATCCAAGTATCCATGATCATGGAAGTTAAGTTTTTTTAATAATACCAATAACACCAAGGTCTTTCATAAAGTCATATCTTACCAGGAGCCATTTACGTTGTTGTAGAATTTTCAATCCCTTCTTGCACTGGTATCTGTTGTAAGTGGGGCCAACAGGAAAGTCCAATTGCCTCATTCGGTTTGAATTGAGAGTGTAGCTTCATCTTCTCTTCTTCTTCTTCCTTGCCTAAAACATAAATAACGGAACTAAAATTAAATATGTTGTAAATATGTTAATTTTTGTTTGTATTGTGCTCGATCTTGGAGTATAGCTTCTTCATTTAACAAAAAAAACCTTCAGTTCAAAATAATCCTTTGAAATCGTCCCAAAAAATTTGAATTGATTTCACATTTAATAAAATAAAATCATAATAACCGTCAAAGGGTTATGGACACAAAAAAATATGAATTTGATACAAATTCTTTTCAAAATCGTCTCATGTTTCAAAGAAAATTTTGTTTTCATGTAATTTGATATCAATTCAATGATAATAATTCGATATTTTTTTTTACAAGTAGTCAAAATAAAAGAAATATCACCTTTTCATCTTTCAATTAAATGTCACAATGTGACTTTTTTTTGCATTGTTATTCATTCATCATAATATTTTAACTTTTATTTTCTTGGAAAAAATTATGATAAAGCATCTATCACGTAATTCTAACTCAATCATGCATTGTGTATTAGTTTTTTCTTTGCCTTTATTCATGTAATTGACATTAGAATGGAATTTCGATTTCATGTTGTATAGTAGTCATTGAATTATCGTGCTATTTTTAGACTGATTTACGATAAATAGGTATGAAACGTGAATTATAATCATATTTTTATGGATTTTTGTATCAAAATTTAATATTGTGATGTCTTTATTATTCTTTTTATTATCATGGCAAAAGTAGAAGAGACGATAATTTTATAATAAGAAAATTTCAAGGAAATTTTTTTAAAATTATTAAAGAATCTGTCTTGAAATACTTTAAATCGAAATTTTTCTCAAGAAATTCCTACATCCATTTCTAAGATTAATGTGAAAAAAAGGTCACATTTAATGGATCACACAAGATATGAATTTTGTCTATGTTCATGACTCATTTCCTCAAATTATGCCAATAATTTGATTTTATTTCTACTCATCTCATTTAAGCCCCTTTTTTGTGTGTGATATAAGATAAAATTGTGCCGCACTATCAACCACATACATTGTGTTACATTGATGGAAAATAAAAAAAAATTACGGACGATGACAGGAGAGGGTCGTATTTGCACTGATAGAAAAAAAGTAAATCAAGGATCAAAAATCTAAATGCTAAAACTGTTTCGGTTCATTTACTCTTCAATTTAATATTTATTATTATTTATTTATATGTTATTTTTCTTCCCTGCTGTTTGTGATTTGTATTGATATCCGCTTTGTGAAGTGCGTGTGCATTTTTAAAAGTTTTAGTTGTAATAATTGTTGATTCCCTGTTGATAGAAATTTTGATTTAATCTATCGTGTCCTTTTTAAATACTCTGTTATTATTATGTAACATCCCTTAATTTATTTGATGTCAACTTTTATTGTATTATATTATTATTATTATAAATATTTTTCTTTAATTTGTAGCGAAATCAAGATAATAATTTGATTCAAGTATGATAAGAATCTTGTATTGGGTGAATTTTGATTGTAATAAGGAAAAAAATGCGATTTTGAGGACATTATGAAATTTGTCTGTCTATGGTTGAAATGTACCGACATTCTTGATTCATTATCAAAATAAAATTTATAACATAATCATAATAGAAGGTCAAGTTCAAAAGTTAAAATTTTCAAGAAACCTTCAAAAAGTTTAATAGACAATCAATATTTATAAGTAAGAGCAGAGACAAGATCAGTAAGCACAAGTGATATCCAAAACTGTGATTCAAATCCAAAGGTGGTTATATATTAAAACCAGGTCAAATGCCAAGAAAAATTTATTAATGACATTCATTTAGAAGAATTTTTGTTGAAATGTACCGACTTTTGAAGCTCATCAATAGAAATTATAAGAAAACTGAAATTTCATGATGATGGAAAATTTTAAAAATTTTGTATTGGTTACACAAGTTATAGTAGTCAGAGAAAGCAAAAAAACTGAAGAGAAACTTAAAAAATGATCAAAACGAAACAAAGAAAGGATTCTCTTATATAAAACAGAAGTTAACTTTGAAGAAAAGAAGAAAAACAAGACAAACAACCAGATCAAATGAACAAAATTGTGACGATATACGAAATGTTTTTTCATTTCGAAACTAACCGCGACTTTATATAGATAAATTCTTATCTTAGCTTAGCTTAAACCTTCGTATACATGCATACACCTCGTACAAGTTTTAGTAGTACTAAAATAGTACTAAATTTTATGTTGTGTGGATGTATACGACGATTTAGCTAAGCTAATTTAAGAATTTATCTATATAAAGTACGCGTAAGTCATATTTTCTTTCACATTTTCCTGACTTAAACAGTTTAAGATTGTTTTTTCTTCAAAATAGATCAGTAAACCAGACATTTTGAGACTTTCATAAAACTGAACAATTATAAAAAACGTCTATGATCAACAAATGTATAATTAATTTTTGCTGACGATGATTTATTTTCTGCTATCGATTCCACTTAAAAGATAGGCAAATGGTATAGAATGGAGTCATAAAGCTAATCAAAAAGTTACAGACAACTATGTTTTTTTCTCTATAAAAGTAAACATTTTTGGAAATTGGACGCGACATATCAACTTGAATTAAACAATTTGCAACCCAGATAAGAATATTGAAAGATCATGTTTTTGACAAAGTTTAAACATTGTAAGAACAGATTTATAGGTTGGAATGTAGAAGAAACTAGGTCCAACGCGTATATCATTTCTCAGATATATCTTCATTTGTTCAATTCAAAGCATTCCTTCTCAACTACGACTCACCTTACATAGATTCACATGGGCAGTTTCAGGGGCGCTAAAGGAGCGCTTTTTGAATTCAGTCTTACTTTGTCTTCATGTAACTTTTCAAATCCATCTGTTAAAAGTTTAATTGAAGATCAAGGTGTTTTGATATCAAATGAAAATGCACTTATAAAAATAATTCACGATTACATTCCCTCTTTTCAAAGAACTTCCTGTTAAACGAAATGAAATATAGTAGCAATAAAATTTGAGACAATTGCACTTCAACTTCATTTTATTTATTACAATTATTATTATTTTTATACACTCTTAGTCCACATTAAATGCTAAAATGAATCTAAATCTAACATTAAAATTTATGTTTCATACTTGACTGCACATAAAAAGGAATTTAAAGTTATCCTTAAAAATATATTATTAAAATATAAAATAAAAAGTCACATTCAAAAAAAGGAACAGATTGTACTTTATATGTCAATCTATTGTTATTTTATTTCTTCCACTTAAAATTGAATGTACGTACAAAAGGAGATCAAATAAACATGATAAAATATTCTATAGAAGACCCAATTTCATAAGAAGAATGTCTTTATTATTAAATTCAAGCAACTATTTCGTACTAAATTTCAATTTAATATGCACTTTGAACATACAATTTCATTTAAGACTGTTTTTGTCAGCCTATTTGTGAGTAGTTCCCATTAATTTAATATCATATCAAGATTGCTCTAGAATAAATAAATGTTTATAGTATTAATTCTCATTCTATTTTAATACTAATGAATATGAGACGAAAAAAACACATAACAAAAACTATATCTTTCAACATCTAATTAATTCAATTCATTAAATTAAGCTAACATAAGGTCTCAAGAATGTGAAATGAGCAAGTGTGTCATGAAATACAAATAATATGGAATTTTTTCACATATATATTGAGACTAAATTTTAATGAATGACTGAATTAATTTAACCCCTTTTCCGATGATGATGCTGCTGCTTCTGATGACGATGATTTAATTACTTTTTTATTATTTATTTATTTAATCACGTTTCTCTTTCATTTCATAAAATATCCAGTTTTTCAAATGAAATGAAAATATTTTCTTTGAAATACCAATCTTTTGATAATTTTTGAGCAATTAATTAATGTGATAAAATTTAAATTGAATTTCAATTTAAATGAAATGTGTGTGTCTCTCCCATTTGGGGATGTTGTCAATTTAATTTTCACATGAATGAAGGATGAAACAAAAGTAAAATGCTTTGTTCTTTGTTATAATTATTTATTTTTTTATTGTTGTTGAATTTTATCTTGAATATGTAAATTTTTCTTAATTAGATTATTCATAAAATTGTGTGAAGTTTGTCTATTAAAATGTGCTGTGATGTGGAGATGATTGATATACTTTAATGACATGTTTCATGTGAGCAATTTAAATGAATATGAATCTTAAAGGCATTTAGACAATCTTGAATTTGAATAGACAATTGCTTTGAACTTTTGAGTAGCTTTCCAGAGCAGAACAATTCATCATGAGTAAGTTCAATGAAGGATTTCAATATTTGTGCTAGGAGTCAGCGGCGGATTTAGATTTATTTTCAGAGCTCTGATGGCTCTTACAAGACGAGCTGTCACGGGCCATATCCACTTATGGTAGGTGAATCTCTCTTATGTCAAGAATCAACCCATGATGATATTCAGAAAACCTTGGAGTACAAAATTTGTCTCTGTCATGGACCATATCTGATGACAGAAGTCTTCTCAACTAAATCAAGCCACCCTTTAGCCCCTATTACAAAAAGCCTGTAAAATAAAATTCAAAATGACAAAAGCTTATCATTATAATACACTAAAAACTATCAAAAACACAATGATAAACTTGTCATCATAAGAAAATAAGCATCTTTCTTTGTAAATTTCATTTTTAATTAAAATAATTAAAAACTTTTATCAAAAGATTGTCTTTATGTCTCATGATGAATCAACATAACTTTTTTCTTTTGTCTTTATTACACTATGATATTAATTTCAACAGAAACAAATTCCTAGAAAAACTTTCAAAAATTTTCCGTATTCTCATAGCAAAAGAAAATTTCGGAACTAGATATTGCAATGCATCTTTTCCATGTAAAGTAAAACACTATGACAATAAAATTACATGTATGGCTAACCACACAGAGAGAGAAAATACAAGTTTCATATTTCACTTGTGAATTTCAGTGTGTTTCTATCCTAGAAATTTTGAAGTAAATGCATTAAGTGCATGAGTGCTCAACATCACACACAAAACCATTCTTAATTAAATTTGTTCTTAAACCAACCTGAAATGTTGTCGAAAGTCAAATTTTGAATTTCAACATATGTTTGTTTAATTTTGACATGGAAAATAATTCATTGTATCAATTTTTTATTAAATTTAATTATTTTGTGAGGATTCCCGGGCATTTTTGATCAATTTCTTCATTATTTGACACAGCATGAAGTGCTACAAAATAATTTACAAGTACTTTAAACAAATTAAATTTGTGTTATATTTCAAAAGAATCAAAAGTGTGACAAAAGCAAGCAAAAGCCACATTATATTAAATTTTCACGCTTTTCAACTTATTATATTTTATTTTTATTTTTTATATATTTAAATCCTGTATACACACATTTTGTGATGATAAACGATTTACAGTAAATGATAAATTTACACACTGAGAGAGAGAAAAAGAACAAAAATGAAAGTATGTTAAATGTGATGCGCTTGAACTGAAATAAAATTACTTGTGAATACAAATAAAATACAAAATAATAAAAGCGCAACGTGTTGTCACTTTGATAAAATAAATGAATTGATACAACGTGTAAATATTATAAAAATATATATAAAAAAAAATTAAATAAATTTCAGAATCCAGCATAAATAATGTATTTTATGTGTGTGTGTAATATGATGAATGACTTTATTTTTGAAAAAACAAAATTTTTATTGCCACTTTATTATTAACGCTCATTTTTTTCTGTTATTTTTAAGGGGAGATCTGAATTGATCTGTTATTTGAATACTCTTGTAATTTTGCATGACGAATTTACAACAGATTAAATTTCAATTGAAACTTATTGTAATTTATTTTTAATTTTTTACAGTTTTATGCCTTACTGGAAATGAATCCAATTGCGATGTCAACACTAAAATATAGGACGTTAACTGTGTTTGCTCCTACTAATCAAGCATTTCAACGATTTACGGGAAATACGAGTGTTTTGTATCATATTTGTAAGTATATAACTTAAAATTATTTGTTAATATTTATGATAAAATTACCACAAAAACAGTATTTATATGAATTTCATGTTTGTCTGACATGTTGTTGTTGTGTTACATCATTAAATATGGTTCGTTGATTTTAACTTGACAAGCTCTTCTGCACGTTTGATCAAGTAGATGTATATGATGATGGGTGTTAAGTGTCTTGAGAAGGGTTCTTGAGGGATATTTTTTGATGGATATGTACACACATGATTATGCTTTTACATTTATGGAAAATAATAATTTGATATGTTATGACACAATGGGATGGAAATGATGAAATTAAGATCAAAAATTAGCATGGGATGAACAATATGGAAAATGAACTTTGGTATCACAATAACCATGGTTACTAGTCCAGAAAATAATTTTATTTTTTCATTTCGAATCACTAAATTCGTTTCTAAATTTTAGCGTTACAAATGTTTTTCACATAAGTACTTATTTAAAAGCAAAAATAGGTTTGCAATGTATAATTTTTTTAATTAATTTATTTTATAATAGTATCATCATGCTTACCAACATATTTTTTTCTATTCAGTTAATCAGCTGAATTTCCAAACAACGGATCCTTCATTTTAACAATTACTAAGATAATTTTTATCTAAATTTTTAAGTTACTATACACAGCTGATCTATTCTGACACATCAAAAGTGAATTAGATTAAAGTAATATTTCACTGAATTACACTTATTTTATAGTTGAGCAAGGACATAAAGTTCCTTATATGCAAAGAGGAACGGTCAATTTCATCAATGACTCCAGCAACTCTAAACGTGCATTTTCAAATGCATGTAAAACAAAGAAAACCCAAGAAAGAAAACTTTTGAGCAATTGTCACGAATGCATCAACAAAATATTGAAAATAATAATGATCATTTTGACTCTAACGATGAAAAACCTAAAAAGTTTTCAAATTATTTTTGATACTTGTGTGCGTTTATAATAAAAAAAGGGAAATACGTCAGTAGTTATTATGTATTTGTTATTCTATAGCAACGTTAAATTACTAAAAAATAAAAAAAAATAGTAAAATAACTAAAATTGCGGAAATAGCCGAAATTTCCATATCATCGCTTTAAATCGCCTGTTTTGCGGGGTTGATCTACCCTAGGATGGAAGTTTAGTGCGGATATTAAGGCCTGTAATCAGTTCGGTTCACTGTGCACATCCGCTTTCATTATTAGGACTCAAGTTTTTTTTCCTTTCATGCCAAAAAGTCGTCATCTTTATCTAGCATCTAACTCAAATTATGTAATTAGAAAACGGGACATTCGGGTAGTTTCACAGTCTTAAGATTGATACTTCAATCACACATATCTAACTCGAATTATTTTTATGCAAACCCAGAGCGGAACGGTAAAAAATGGAATTTAATATGTTTACGATCACTTAAAATGTTCAATTTGCTAGAGAACCCAATCTATATAATATGTATCATGACTTTTTAAATTGAATTAATGTTACCGAAAACTTAAAAATCAGTATTGTAGATGGCGCTTTAGTATATTATTCTATATTCTGATCGTAAAATGTAAATTTCATCCCACTGTTTCAATAAATCAAATTTTCACAGCAACATACTTGTTTTTATTTAACCCAAAGCTCTTGTTTTATAGCCTTTACACATAAGATATATTGATTTTTTTATTTATTTTTATAATCTTTTTTTTTCCTTCCGCTTCACCATTTATTATGCATAACCCTTACCCACAATAATATTTACACACACATATTTGCAGCATAAAAAATTGCGGTTATGCTTGGTGATGACAAAAAAACAACAACAACATCCTTGTTGTCAGAATATCATCATCATCTTCATATAAAGTAACCACAACTATATCCTGATCCAGATATATCCGATACAATATGAGAATCCGATTTTACTCTATGAAACAAATAATGTGTAATATTATTATTAATATAATATAATAATACGAGTTTCTCTGAAGAAGAAAAAAACAGAGTAAAATCTTACGCATGAATAGCTTTTTTAGATTCAACTTGGGTTAAACTGCGATGACAAGACATCTTATGTAATAATCATGAATTTTATTCAACACATAACATTTTTTTTGTAATACGAGATAAGGACCTCACATGTGCGTGTGTGTGTATATATGAAATGATGTAACAATACAATATCGGACAAATTTGTTATTCTTATTTATGTTTTATATTTACTCGATGAAAATATCAACGTTTATCCATTTATATTTTTTCCTTTTTATCTTTAAAAATAAAAATCTACAGCTACTGTCGCTCGAACATTGGAACATTTAGGATCACAAGTGATATCAGATTACGATGGTAATCCACCATTATACGTGACACGAAAACGAACGGGAAAACAAGAAGATTTCTATATCAACCATGCACTTATTTTGAGATCAAGGTCAAATGTACAATTACAAAATAAAGAAGGAAAGAAACAGGTGCAGACAAATTTAATTTTTTTTTATATTCAAATGTTTATTTTGGTGTAAAATGTTATTATTACATTATTGTGTGACATTAATTTCTAAAAATAAAAGTAATTTGCATTATTGCAACATGATTTTCTGGTGTTTACGTCAATGTTACAATAATAATAATGATAATTATTTTCACATTTACGCCTAATTTGAGAAATTTTCTATTTTAATAATATAAATAACATGAATTCATCATATAATTTGAAGGTATTGCACGTGATTGATGATGTTTTAGAGCCATTAACTGCCAAGTCGTCAGCAACTATTGAAATTTTCAATCCAGATGCTTGGAATTTTTTGACACATTCAGAATCATTGGATATTGGACCACATCGTGTGCGGTAAGTGAATTTCCCCCAATTTCGTGTTACAATTAATTTCAGAGTAGGACTAGACGATGATTAATGATTCTAGAATAACATTTGAGAGAAATGTAAATAATAAATTTTTACCTTTTTACTTTTTAAGATCATTCCGTCAAAGAGTTGTAATGACAAAGAAGGAGAAAATTTATTCAGAGGCTGGTGGTCATACCTTCTTCGTGCCTGTTGAGGAAGGTTTCAAGGTGAGTGGTATTAAAATAATTTTCAAATCAAAAAAAATCTGTCAAGAAAGAAAAGATGAAAGGAAACAAATGATCAAAATTGATTTCATTGAAGAAGAATAAAAATATGCTCCAATTAATCTTTAATGAAAACCTTAATTTATTATTTAGAACATAATTTTTGGAAGTAACACACAAAAGAAACAGAAAAAAGCTTGATGAATAACAATAATTAATTACAACTTCCGTCTTTTTTTTAATCATCCAATTTCTCTTTAACTATAGCCATCACCACGCCCTGACCTAATTGATAGAAAGGTTATTGACGGTCACGTCCTACCAAACAAAGTCATTTTTACATCCTCTGCCGCAATCGATGAACCATACACTACATTGGCATTTGAGGATAATCTCAAAGTGACTGTCTCATTTTTCACACAACAAAGTGGAAAGGAAACTAAAAGTAAGTTCACATATAGATTTTATATTTTATAAAATAACAGTAATGTACTTTTACTATTATTATTTTTAAAATGATAGTGTTGCACGTAATTTTATTTTTACTTTATTTTTTTTAATGTCACACTATTTAGATATTAAAAGACAAAGTGTAAATTGACTTGACTTGTTATTTTGTTGCTAATTTAATGTTTTTAAATTTAAAAGCAGAGTAAACATTTTTTAATAGAATGAATGAGTCGCAAATGAGAGGATGTCTTGTATGAACGTGAGTGGAAGACAATTTAACGTTAATTAACAAGACAAGACAAGTCACAGAAGAATTAAATTATGTATTAAATTGTGATTTTAGTCAGGGATGTTCAATTTGGAGGACATGGTATTCACATAATACCCTCTATGATGCGATTCTGAGATTTTGACGATTGCGAATTTAACTCAAAGTTAAGCATACAAGCAATACATTGTAGATTTTTGTTTTTGAAATGGATGCCTAATTTTTAGGCATCGCACTATACATTCTATAGGTTTCAAATGAATGCCTATTTTTTATGCATCGGATGCCTTTTTTAGGTCTTGAGTGCCTAAATTTTAGGGAATGACGTACAAGGGTGAAGGGTGATGCCCTTTCTTTTGGTTCGTTCTTTACAAGGTAGCTAAGTTAACGTAATATGTGTTTGAAACGGTCTTGCGCCTCTTTTCATACCCCCTATTATGCCACTTGATCTCTTTTGTTTTACTAAAATTTACTTTTTGTAGTGGTTTATCTTTCTCCATCTCCACCAGCTATTGTATTTTATTGGTTTTGCAGACTTGCTTCAGCTAATTTACACATTTTTAACGAATGACTGACATTTCATAAAATCTAATAGCTTCCCCTTAATCAAATTGATCTTATCAACAAACAAATATTTTTGGAATCCTTAAAAATCTAAAAGAAAATTATAAATTACCTCAGGTAACATAGAACTCGCCCTTAGCCAATTGATAATAATAATGCAACAATCTTATCAAAATTCCATGGTTGAATTTAAGAATGTGTTTTGCTAAGTTTTGAGATATGTTTTAGAAAACGAAGACAGCTGGAGCTGTTGAAGTGAATATTTGCATTTGACGTCACCAAAAATATGGAGAATGGAGTACGGAGACCCTGCTAGATGCATCTAAATTCTTTACCTTTTTAAATATAGTTGACTTGATCTCATTTGATATCAATTCAGTTTTACACCTGTAAACAAGAATTAAAATTTAAATAATTTTTCGAGCAATGTTACTTAAAAATTTTCTTCTCTTAGACATGCAGTTGCCAAAATTGCACATTGTTAGTACTTACCTTAACCACTGTATTCAAATCTTATAGTAAGATCCTCAGGAGTTGAACATCCCTTCAAATTTTATATTTTTTTCATACAAACTTTCATTCAATGTTCTGGTTATTTTTTTTTTTGCACTTCAATTATAACCTGCAATTAAAAAATTAAATTTTCATCCCTTTTTCACAGCCTATGTCAAATCAAATACAGTAATTGGAGATTCAAAGCACTCAGCTGGTGTTGTCATGGCCGAAATTGTCAAAGGAAACATACCAGTCAAAAATGGTGTCATGCACTTAATCTATCGTCCATTAATGGTAGTTGATAACTCTGTAAAACAATTTTTAGAGGTGAGTCACTTTTGGAAAAAAAACAAATTTACCATAACTAATATAAATTAACCACAAAACCTTACTTATAAATTTTTATATTTATCATCATATTTAATAATAATAATAACAAAAAAAAAATATAATAATAATAAAAAAAATAATAATAATAATTATAAAGTGCACATGAAATATTTGTATACCTGTTCCAATTTCAACAGTTCCCTTACCAAATATAAACAATATTGAATATCAAATATTTAAAGTCAAAATGAATCATTTCCTCATCAATTACATGTGTATACCATAAAACCCCAAGTTTTTACATTAATTTTTTTTGTTTTTACATTTTTTTGTGATTCATTTAATTTCAAAGTAATTTCCATTCCATTTAATTAAATTATTGTATAAATGTTCCTTGTATTAGAAGTTTGTATAGAAAAAACGTTTTATGAAAAAAAAACAGTATTCTTAGTAAAAATATACGTAAATTTATTCTTATCACGCATTCATACAAATTTTTTAGATTGACTCATCATTGGAACGTTGGATATTGTGACACTTTTTATATACAAAAATATATTTTTTCCTTTTTTAGGTCCTTTAAATGTATCAAAATAACTAATAAAATAATAATAATAATGGTTATTGGTGGTTAATGGACTCCTTTTCATATTATATTTAACAGTTTTTATACATTATTTATACATGTTAATAGGAAAATACACACAAAAAGTCAAATATATATTCGTCATAAACTGACTCATTTCTATTCTAAATCTATCATTCATAAAATTATTAGTTTTATTCTTATTATTTTTTTTACCAGCACATAAGAGTTTTGTGTTTTATTTAACTTTATATTCGCTAAAATAACAAACGAGTTATAAATAAAACATTGTTTTCCAAGAAAAAATGAATCTTATGAAGTAATTAATTAATTAATTAAATATGAAAAAAATTCATAAATTATTGATTTTAAAGTGTATGAGAGTTTAGTATGAATTAAACACTTCATGTATTAAATGAAAAATTTTGTACGTTAAATGAAAAGGTTAAATGAGTTTCTTGACATTTTCTGACATGAAAATAAAACGTTTTAGAATTTTTATGATGTTTAATATTTGAATTTCACATAGAATATTTATTTATGGGCATTATATGTGATAAATTATGTTGAGAAAACGGTTAACGATCTCTTTTGAACCGGAAAACCGCTTAATCAAATTTTTAATAATGAAAAGGAATTCGGTTATTGGGAAAAATTTATGATCTGAACCCAAATTGATCATAAGAGTATGTTAAAAACTGCTTTCAGGTGTCTCTGAGCCTGGAAATACATTTATCAAATATTATCACTGATCCTCAGAACATGATAAATGAGTACTGCGAACGTAATAAAATGTGCTAATCCTAAATAATTTAACGACTAATAAAAATCACGTAGAAAACAATTTCTTACCAACAATTTTGAAACGTTGTACGCAGCATTAAAAGGAAAGCATCTGAGCATCCTAACGCACCGCCTGCTTCAATTTTCAGAGATGAAGTTTCCGTCGTTGCAAATGATGATGAAATTATTATAAACTTACCGCAACGGAATTATATTATGCGTACGATTAATTAAGTTTAAAATCAACATCGTCCCTTGAATCCAATTTGTTTGGAAGACTTAGTTGTGTCCCCACCATACACTACTACACTGACAAGCAAGACATTCCTACAATTTGACTCTGGTCAAGATTTTACTGACAGATTTCTGGTGTTTTATACGTGTCATGCCTTAGAAAAGTTATGTTCAAGCCACATGATATTTTGTGACCAACCGTTTTGTTATAAAAATGAAAATTTTTGAAGTTTTTTGAATAAAAATATGAAATTCTGGTTTAACTTAGTCAAATTTGATAAAAATCAACTGATTTGGCCATTTTTTTGTTAAAAATGTTTCAGAATTTTGCAAAAAATCGAAAAAAACTACATTGTTTTAAAAACTTTATGATCCGGAATGAGTTAAAATTTCAAAATATACTAAAAAGACTTGATTAAGCTTTTCTGAACCGGTAGATCCATTTACCAAATATCATCACTGATTCTTATAACTTAATCAAAAGTTAGTATGAATTTAATAAAAGTAAACTCTACATTATTTAATTTTTATTTCTCGTGTAGAATTGTAAAGCGAGCCATGTGACGAGACATAACACGAAGCAAATGCGAGACATGTGACGAGGAATAATGTGAGACGTAAAGCTTTTTGGTTAAAATCACCCTAAAACCAGCTCCTTAATCTCAAACATTGCCCAATAATCGACTAGTCATAACATTTTTTACCAAAATATACCAAAACACATTTCAAATTTACTTCAAACCGGTAAATTCTACTTCCAAAAGTCCATCACTGTTTTTCATTTCTTAATTAAATGTAATTATTAATTGTTTCATGTTTCACATTTATAACAACTTCCTAGAAAGAATTAACTTCTAATAACGGTAGAATTTCGTGAAAAGTAACTCTTTTCATTTTTTTCCTCATTTTAATCATTTTCTATTACCTTAATTTGAAATAAAAAGAACACTTATCACATCAAAGTAGAACTATTAAAATTAATTCTATGCATAATATGAACATTTTTTTTCTCTTTTTTATTCAAACAAAAATGGAATACAATGAAAATAACTGTAACAGTGAACTGCCCACTCATATTTCACAACGGTTATGTTCAGAACAAAAAATTAACGTACATTTATTTCGCTACCGTTTTCTTGGATTCGGTATCAAAAAATATTAATGGATGTATATGGATAATGTTCATATTTTACAAAAAAAAAAAAATGTTTTTTGAAGTTCATTATATTAGATTACATTAAATTATTATATTAAATTAAACATGTATATTTTTTTTATCAAATTTACCTGTTTTTATATTAATTTTCATGTTATTTTATGTTTATATTAAAATTCTTGTTGTGTTTTAGCGTACTTTGATGTGGTATATGGATAAGAATGAATGTTGTGTTACCAGGGTTTAATGATCCTTAAATGGTACTTTATTCATACTTTTTTTTAGTATTTGGGTTCAAAGCAAAAGTGTGGTTTAAAAATATTCATTTAATGTGTTTTAATTTATTATTAAATTTAAGTTAATCTGTTCAAGTTTATAAGATTTTTTTTGTTCTTTAAGAGAAAATTTTAATGTGAAGTGAATTTGAGGTGAAATTTGGCAATAAACTCCTTGTTAGTTAATTATGGTTTTCAATTCAAACGATTTTTAAAAGGAAACAGGATAATTTAAAATTTACGTTAATTAAAAACATGAATCAGACAAAGTACATTCATGATTAAATGTAAATGAATTCAAATCAATGTTAATTTTTTGATGAAGCTGCTTCAGGGTGTTGTGTTGTTAACATTTCAAATGAAAAAAAAAACATTGTATGTTTTTGAATGTAAACTTGCTTTTGATTTACAAAAAGACAGAAAATTCAATGTTTTTATATTTAAATTTTAGCCCAATTAGCCCAAAGGTTGTGTTAATTCGAGCATCAAAACATTTTGGGAAAGTTTCAATGAAAAATTGCGATACTGAGAGGTGTTTGGTGTCGGTTACATTGAGAGGTGAAAATAACATGCACTGCATTGTGATTGAATCTGTAAATGAGGTCCTTGCATAACTTGACAGTTAAAAGGGGAATCGAAAGATTCTGGTTACTTGTGTACTAGGTCAGCAGGTAAAAGTTTGACAATCCATGATTACGTACAAGATTTTTGACATTTCTGTATTTGTATCTATGCAAAATGAGCTGTCAAATTTGATTTACCCTTTTAGTCTCCGAAAAGAGCTGCAAGGCTTTTTAAACTTACAATTAATAGAAACAGAATATTGAATGAAAATTTTAACGGCGCTTTCGCTTTGAGGATATTTGACGTAGTAGGGTACTAATTAATACGCCAACCGACAGATGGAGCTAAAATCAATATCTTAAGGCTGCTTACCAAAGTAAAAAATTCGTTTTTGATACATTAATTTCTAAAATGAGAGCTACGAACTTGAACTACAAAACTACAGCCATTTAAATCGACTTATATTCATGCGACCCCATGACGGAACGGTAAAATTTGGAATTAATTATTTAAATACATAAAAAAAACTATCGTTCACGGTTGTTTGAATCAAAAACCGAACGATAACATGACAAATGACGCACGTCTTTTACGAGACATTTTAATGATGACCTTCGACTTTCCAATACATCAATTAGCACCCATATACAATTAAAAATCTAAATGCACTTCCTTACAAGAATAAAACAACCTTTTTTGTCAGTTTCTTCATTGTAATGCCCACGATAATCAAAAAATCATCATTTAACCTCTGACCTTTAAACTTTTTTGTTTTTCTCTTGCAAAAAAACTCCTTATCAAATTTTTAAGACAACCTTCAACGATTACTTCCTTTGCAATTCATATCCAGATACACAGATATCCAGTACAGTATTCAAATGGCTTCTGATGTGTAGGTGTTAATAAAATAAATATAAATTAATACTTAAATATTTTGTTTTATGTACATTGAAATTCATACCTTCATACATTGAATACTTAATATTCTTATAAATGTATTATAATAATTTTTGCATATCTTATTCCACCTATTAAATTAACACATTGTTAGACGCGTGTCTAGTGTTTTCATGAGTGTTTTTAATGGCATTCTATGAGGTTAGCACTTTAATATACATATTTTTTTAATTTAATTAGACAAAATAATGTTATTTTATTATTATTAATATTTTTATAATAATGCTAATCACCATCAAAAGAATTTAACATTAGAAAGTGCTCGTGCGCATAGTTTCGTGTCGTTTTTGATGACGATATGAAAGGAAAATATATTGTAAATTATATTAAAAATTTAAAACAGTGTAGCATTTTAATTTTTTTTTTGTTTTAAATGAATATTAAACAACAATGGCCGTTAAAATGAAAGGAAAACAATGAATATCATGCTAATAATAATATTCATAAATGAAACAAAAGTGCTAGTCCAGACAACTGTAAAGACAGACAATGTTCTTTTTTTTGTAATTTTATTTTATATTATGCTTAAAACAATTAAATACGGAAGCATTCTCTGTATTAAGAAGCATTGTAATATGAGAAAGTGTCATCATCATCATTCAATTTTTCGCACTTATGCTTGTGGCTTTGTGTTTTATACAGAATTAAGAACGAAAGAGAAGAAAAAGAATGAATTCACTTAATAGTTTTACTCATCATCTAATTTTTTTAATTGAATTAAAAAATGATTATTGTACTGGGAATATGAGAGTGTTAAACTGAATGAGTCACAGGGCAAGTGCTCTATCATCATCATCATGATAGTCATAATAAAAAGTAATGATGAAAAAAGTAAATAAATGTAGGAAACGTTTTCTGTTTCATTGTTTTAAATGTAGACTGAATTCGATTTAAAAAGAATGTTTTGTTTTTGACTTTTATGGGTTTTTTTTTGATGAAATTGGACAGATGATTAGATAAGCTCAGATTTGTAGGACGGCTATTAAGCTAGTACTCAGGCCATCTGTCGGGCTCGTTGTGCATACCGTGTTATCATCATCCAAGGGACTTAGCTTTTATCCTATCATCCCAAGCAGTCGCCACCTTTATCTAGCCTTTAACTCAAATTGAGTACCCGGAAAACGGGATATTTGAAGTTGTAAAGTCTCATGGCCGAAATGAGAATCGAACTGCTTACTTTATGATTGATAGTCCAACACGCTATCACTGCACCGTACAATCCTCTTAGTATTTAAGATCGCTCTGTCCTTTGACTCTTAGCGATCCTAACCATAAAATTGGATGTCTCATTGGTTTTGGCTTGAGAGTATTCCGACTCACTTTTGCTCAATGATAATTGAACAAATTGAGGAAAAAATGAGACGAAGATTCTCGAAATATTTCCTTGTCTAAATTTGAGATCAGCTTCAATGCTGTCGGTCCATCTCGCTTTAGGCCAACCCATGGCAGTTAGACACCTCCTTAGTCCATTCGTCCTAACTGGGCTGTGAGATAAAGACCCCAAAGGGTTTTAAAACATGATTCTTAAATCTAACAATAAGAAAACATTCCAATGAAAGGACGAGGTCTACTGGTCTTAGATGTTGATTAAGCTTCCAAGCTTAGTAGATCTCTTGGAATTACAATTGGGAATACTTGAGGAGGCGTGGTCACTTGGCCAGGTCTTTAGGGCTTCTCTTTTCAATTTTTAAGCCTACTTTTACTTCATATATCGCGATAAATGGGTCTACTTAGCTCCATCCGACTTTTGGGGTCAGTGGTGACCCCAACTGATTTTCCATGAAAATGAGAATTTTTGATGATTTTTTCATAATTTGCTTGTAATAAGTTGTATTTGATAAAAATACACTCATTGTGCCAATTTTTCTCTTTAAATTTTCATCGAATTTTGCAAGAAGTCGAAAAAGGGCTCAATTGTTTTGTCAATTCATCAATAAACATCAAAAAAATCCCTTTCAATCAAAACTAAGCTTCTACATTGTTTCTGTACCTTTTAAGCCCGAAAGAAGTTAAAAGAGGTCAATCTTAAAATCTAATCTGACCTGAAGAGCAATGACATTTAAATTGCATATCATAATACAAAAAGTCAAACCAAAATTTATCATAATTGTTCTTGAATTTCATTAAAATTCATGTCAAAAAACTTAACTGTGAATTCAATTTCCATTCAGTGAAACAATACAAATTTTTACGGTAGCTTAATTTTAGTAGTTTTTTTTGTAAATTTATTTCAGATAAATAAAAATAATTTCAATTAATCACACTTCTGATACACTTTTAGTTACTTTTATAGTTTACCGATCACACGCTTTAATGCCTTTTATCATTAATTTTACTTCCTTTCTCATTTAAATTAAACACCAGAGACCCTTCATTACTTTTATTTTGTTGTAGGTTTCAATCAGATTCATAAAATTTTAGTAAAATAACATTTAAAGGTCCGAACAACTAACACAAAACTAATCATTATAAATACATTAAAAAAATTCAAATGCCACGTGACAAAAACAATGTTAACCAATTTTATTGGACAACTGTGATAAAATTGAAATTTAATTTTAATAAAGCAATATTAAAACTAACAAAAAATTTAGAAAATATCATAAAAATAAATTAAAATACAAATGTTGTAAATAAATTTCATCATAATATGAGACCAAAAAAAAGGGGAATGGCACATGAGAAATTCTATTTAATCATTGATCTGAATCAACTTTTATCTACCACAAAAAAAAGAAACTATTTACCATATACCTGTGTCTAAATATTATAATTTTGTATTCTAATTTTAATTTTAATAGTTTTTTTATATTATTATTTTTTATTATATTTTCTCATGTCATGATAACCAAATAATGACCGGTCTCGTTTTTAAATTTCATTTTTTCAAAATTGACAAAGATGACGCGTATCAAAAAAAAACTAAAAATATAGACATTTATAAGAAATAATTGCCACCTGGTCCTTAAATAAACAAAAATATTTACATTTAATCGGTTCATGACTCTTTTTTGCTTTTCTAATGTGGTCGTCCTATTATTTTGATATGTGTCGTATTATATTCATATGTTTTTGTTTAATTTAATATTAAAAAAAAATAAAATAATAGATGGGAGATTTTTTACTTAAATGTTTTTATTTTTATAAAAATGTTTCAATAACGGTTAAGCAATTAAATATGAATATGACCTTTAAGAATACGTTTAACGGAATATGAAATGCACTAAATTTTCCCTCAATGCTTCCCTCTTGCTTTGTAGCTTATGAAATCAAAATCATTGAAGCGTAATATTAAAAATGAAAAGCTCATTCACTGAATAAATTTATATTAGTTTTTTTTTCTTCCTTGTCTTACCATACAATGCAAAAGGACATGAAGTTGCCAGGTTGAATGATAAAATAGAATTTTTCATATAGCTCAATGTTTTTGTTGTGTTATTAAATTTTTTTTTTCAACATATTTAAAAATAGTGAGGCAAGGAAATGCTCTGTGGTTTATGAAAGGACGATGAAAATTGGAAATGTGTTTGAATTTAAAAAATTGGCAATTCTTACTACTGGGCGGTTTAGAAAAGTACATTTCCATGGAGCTCGTTTCGTTGAATAGAATTTAAATTTAACTAAAAAAGTTATAAACAAAGTTAATAAAGAATTTTTTTTTTAATTTTTTTTATATTGTACAATGTCAATGTAGGTACATATGAAAAGTTAAAGATAATAAAAAAATAGTTGAGAATGCAAAAGGGCCTTATTTAACTCTGTAACGCTTTGCTGATCGGCCAATATCGGCCTTAAACACGGCCATCAGAGTTTTCGATGACCCAAGGACATTAGCTCACTCACCTTTTTTGGTGAGATAAGATGTTTCCAACTTTTTGAGTTCAGATTTCATGGTACCAGCAAAGCCTTTTCGTTGGCTGAAAGTTTTTCAGTCTCCTTCTCTGCCTTTTCGAGGGCATCGACAGCCATGTCATGAGAGGCATTTGTCTTCGAAACCCCGTTGTGAAGTGCTGTCTGATGTGACAAGACTCTGCCGACATGCGGGCGAATATCTTCACCAAAAAGGGTGGATGTTTCGGATACCGCTTCCTTGAATGCATTCGTCTGTAACAATAGTTAAAACTTGTTATTTTCATTCAAAATTGAAAGATATTTTTAAAAAACTTATAAATGCTTTGAATGCATTAATATTTCCTGACATTTTTTCAAATTTCTGTGGAAAACGAACTAAATTTATAATTATTTGAGGATCAAAATAATTTTTGAGCCGGCGTAACAAAAAAAGTAGAAGAAAAACCGTCATTTTGAAAAATTCCCCCATTATAAAAATCGTCACTTTGAAAAAAAGACCTGCCATTTTAAAAAAAATCGGCCATTTTGACAAAATAATGATATTTTTACCTTTTGACAATTTTCAAGCTCTCGAGCCAAATCTTTTTATCCGACAAAAAAAACAGTCAAAGTAAATTATTAACCGTTTTAAATGGTTTTTATGCTTTTGTGACTCTGGAGCAATCCGCAAATTTCTTAAAACCTGTCATTTCGAAAAAAAATCCTCCATTTTGAAAATTGTTTGCAAACTCAGCAATTTTGACTTTTTTTAATCCGCCATTTTGATTTTTTTGGACCCGTAATTTTGAAATGTTTGAAAAGAAATTATGATAAATTTTCTCATTTTAGAAAATCGGTCATTTTGGGACAAGTTGGGTTTAGACAGTGTTTAGACTTGTTAGGCGTGGTCTGACGCATTTTAACTTTAGGACTTATAATCTTTTTCAAAGTAAATTCACAGAAAAATGGATCCAAAACAATCAAAACATGCTATAAAAAAGTTTACTTGTCTTAAAAGTAAAACTCAGAGATTTGAGACAAAAAACAGTGTAAAACTTTACTGAATTCTCAAAAACCTCTTAAAATTTCTAATAAAAACATGTCTTTAGCATAACTAACCCCTTATCAAATTTTGCCCTGCAGAAATTTAACGTGAACGACATATTAAAATTGTATCAGCCTCTTATCACTTTTAATTTTATTACATTTTCCATTAAAAACCTTTGACTTTGTTTCATAAATATTCATTTTCAGACCATTTTTTCCTACTGCGCTTTTAAAATATCACTGTTTATAGTATACAAACAACTTATATCAAAAAACAAAAACATTATTGATTTTTACTTACCTTATTTATACCTACAAAAACCTTTAAAAAAAATTATAGACGATAAAATAATGCAGCAATTTAATATCAAAAAAACTCAACGTCAAATGTTTAGTCAAAGTTTTCATCGTTGTCGTATTTTTTTTTTTGTTTTGTATGTAGATTTCACTGTTCACCACGCTGTTATTATTATTATAAAAATTATATTCACTTTTAGTTCTTTAATTTTTTGTGCCTTTTGATTTTCCTTTATACTTAAAATAGTAGAAAAATATACATAAAATACAAACAGAGGTCATATTTTATATGGTTTAAGTATAATTTTTTCGGTTAAAGGACAAACAAATTTCTATTTTGATGATCAAAGACCACGTTAACCTGTGTTTAGTCATATTTTACTCTATTTTTTTTATTTTTTTTTACTTTTTGAACAATTTTTTTGGTTTCATATAAAATCATATGTTATTAGAAACTTAGAACATACAAAAAACTGAAACATGACAATATTTGCATTACTCTTATAACATAGCGGAAAAATAACATTTATGTTAAACATAATGAAAAAAACCATTATTATTTTAATGTTATATAAACAAATCCGTTTTTTTCTGTATTTTCCTTTAAATACTTTAATATTTTTTATAGCGTAATATGATTGTTATTAAAATTAAAATTTATATGACTTTATGTTATTAGAGGACAAAGCACTGGCATATGATAGAATAATGTAAGCACCTGCTATCGTGTCTCACTTTTATATTTAGTGATAGTAAATTAATATGAAATTAGAATTTTTTTTTCTCTTCTCTCACTTTTTTTTTCGTTTTCATTACTGAAATGTATGATTATTAAGGCAGACAATGTGTCTTGAACCACATGTGTCATATACATAAAGGGAAAACATATGAGAAAAATTATGAATTTTTATATTAAAATATGGTTTCACTGATAATTTATTTTGATAAGGTAAGAATTGGAAACCGATTTGAAGTCCCTTCTGGTCGTCTGTGAACGAGCGGTTTGACCACCGTTACTTAGTTATTATCAAGCAAACTTTACTTCTTACTTTTCCGGTGCTACGCCCATTTTTTAGACTGGGCCTATTGAAGAATACCTTTCCAAGATTCTCTATCTTGCGCTTGCTGTTTTAATTGTGCACCCGTAATGTTCGCAGGTCTTGCTAGATGCCATCGATCCATTTCCCTTTGGGGCGCCTAAAACCCCGATGACCCTCAGGATAATTTCGGAATAGTGCACGGGCTCGGTTGGGGTACACTCGTGTTAAATGACTTGCTCTTTGAAGTCTGTTGACTTTTACAGTTGCAACTATGTTTGGTTCCGCATACAACCGCTCTAGTTCGAAGTTAAACCTTCTGTTCCATCTATCACCTTCACGTATAGCACCAAAAATAGTACGAAGCACCTTACGTTTGATTAACAGTAACCGCTGTTCATCGCTCCAGGTTTCGGACCCGTATAACGCAACTGACCTTATTAACGTTTTGTAGATGGCACACTTGGTCTTATTTATCAATAGCTTTGAGCGGAGATGTCGTTGGAGTCCATAAAAGCACTCGTTCGTCGCGACTATCCTTCGCTCGATTTCCAATGAAGATGGCGATAAGCACTCCCAGGTATACAAACTCATCGACGATCTCGAATCGTTGACAATTAAAGTTGATCATGTTCGCATCTTATCAAGCAAAACGATATATTAATCCATCAGAGTGAAATCTATTGGTTTTAAGATTGAGCTCAGGTTTTGAGAGCCTGAAAATGATATTCGGACATTCTATATTTCTTTTTTTGTAATTTTTAAGACCATTGAGGTCCATCCAAATGAACTTTATTTAACCAAGCAGTAGTTAGAACTTTTGAGCCTTTACTTTACAGTAGCAAAATTTTTTATCAAGGCTTTAATTTAAGAGAAACCGCCATGTATTTCATTTGTAATCCTAATTTTCATATTTCAAGGGTGAAAAATCATCGATTTGTAACAGTTTTTACATACAATTAAACCACAACAATAAAACTAAAACTTGACCCAATCTAATGTTGTTACAAACTTTAACCGTGTACTTTTTTTCATCTAATAATAATAATAACGCACCCTTTTTTAATTACACAACAAAAAAAATACATATTTAAATTGCATATTATTTGGGGTAATATAATGATTTACCTTCCTTTTCAAGATATTCAAGTCTATTCCCTTTATGACCACAGCAACACAATACAGATACAAATCTAATCGTGTGATCATGGCACATATGGGTATTGTTACAGTAAACAAAATGTTCTTTATATAATAAACATGTTTATTTAATTATTTTATACATTTTTTTATTTTAACCAAACAGAATAACAGAAAAATTATTTTTTTCCCTTTCAAAGTTACTGTGAAAAGTTTTTGTGAAACAAGTAACCTGTAAAAATTACAAATAAAGCCAGCTTGGCAACCAACAAACATAATTAGTTTATTTACTCGAGACTTTGAGTTGGAATAAAAAATAATAAAATAAAGTAAATGCAGACGAGAAATGTCTTCTTTTATTATTATCATTGTCATTTAAATTTTATCCAATGAAAGTTCTGAATAAATTTGTTTGTTGTCAAGTTTGAGAGTGGTCTCCTAACATATAAAAAATGATGATGATGATGATGACGATGACGATGTGTTCACATAAACATAATTAATTTTAATAATGAGAGTGAAAAAAGGGTCTGTTTGTCATATTTTTTTCTTCCTTATGATAACAAAAAATATTATTCTTTCGTAAAATTTAGAAGAAGGTAAAAAAAATTTTAATGTTTATTTAACTTTTTTTTTTATTATAAACTTTTATAATAATGTAATCAAGTTTAATTCAATTCCAAAAAGAAAATAAGAATCAGCTTAATATGGGCAGTGAAAAATTACGTAATTATTATAAAATTAATTCCCGTCGTATTCAATGAATTTAAATTTGTATGAATGAACCGACAAATTATATGACTAAACATAAAGAATTATTAAAATTAAGAAAAAAAAACACACAAGAAGCCATATTTTGAGAACTCCTCCAATGATATATTTCATAATATTTATTATTATTATTTTCATAGTCATTAATAATAGTATTACTTTAATATAAATAGTTCGATGGTCATGCGTAGTTTATTGGTGAAGTAAAGCAAAGGTCATAGGGTTTGACATTAAAAATTGGAGAAAAATTGACATTGATGAAGTACTTTCTTGTAAATTTTAACGCTGGACTACAAAAAAGCGGAATATGAATGATATACCCATACCTGCCAAATAGAAAGGGGGGGAGGCTATGCTTGAGAGTCGACCTAAGTGTTACTTCTATCTTGGTAAAGAGGCAAAAGACAGACGCTTAAAATGACCTCCGTGGACCAGACAAAGTTATAAATTAATCAGAAAAACGAACTTCCATGGTCCAAGTAGATTTTAGCCATATTTGTCTATGGGTCCTGATTTTTCCATCGTTGACTTTAATAGGAAGTGACCCGTCTTTGACCCGTTCTCTCAGTGATGATTCCATCATAAAATTGAAGGTGTCTGCCCTGCTTAGCTTTCTGAAAAGCTGTGGACACTTTCCTAAACTGAATCAGGTCTAGTGGACTTCTTATTATTTTAGATGATTGTCCAGATTTGGTTCCTTTTTCATCAGATATGATGATAAATGGAAATGCACAATGGACCCGTCTGCAAGTCCCAGTGCTGATTCTCTTCTGTGTAGACCACCCTAGAAACCTGATCTGATCTAACCCGTTCTCTAAAATTCAAAGAGACTCTCACTTCAATGCAGCGGATCTTCCCTCATCTTCATTTCACTCAATTATAACAAAACTTAAAAAATTTCATTCATAAAAAAAAATCGTCAATGTTTATTTAGACTTTTATATTAATCAAGAATAGACAAAAAAAAATTAATGATATTCAAAAATTCTTAGTTTAATTTAAATATTTATTGAGTCAAATTAAATATAAACTCATCGGATGTTTCTTTTATTATTATTTTCATTGAAATTTTATTGTATTTCTCTCTTCTCTTCTTATCTTTCAATTCAATTCATTTCATTTAATTTTTATTTTTTTTTGGAAATTTTAATTAATTAAAACACATTTAACAAATATAATTAAATATAAACATATAGAATATCATTCAATAATAATGACGAAAGAATTTGGATCATTTTAATAATAATTTGAATAGCGGAAAGAAAATTTTTAATTGAAATTTTTGGAAGTAGTGAGGACAAATGCAATTTGATACTCTTCTCATAATTTATTACATATAATAAAGGAGAAATTGTTTTTTAATGTCATTGTAAATATTAATTAACTAATAAACGATATGAACTTTCATAATTAAATTTGAAAATTAACGAGTTTATGCTGTAAATTTAATGGGAAGTTTTTTGGGAATAAATTTTAAAATAAATATTTACAGTTAAATTTTGAGTAATTTATCATAATTTGCCTTGTTTATTTTCATTCATAATTTTAACGGGAAAACCGAATGAAAATTAATTTTCAATGTGTATGATTTTGAAAATTTATTATGAGCAAAGAAAATTTTTTAGTTAATTATTGTTTTAATGACATTTAACCTTTATGTATCTTTATCATTATGTCATCAACCGATGTGTTTAAGAGTCTAGCAATAAAATTATTATCATCAAAGTTATTTTGTACACATGTTACAATTCGAGAAAACTAGAATTGTTAATTATTAAAAATTTAAATTACAGTATGACGAAAAAAAGTTAAATGAGTGTGAAGCTGACACATGACTTTGAAATCTAAAATTAATATGAAAAAAGTAAGGAATTAGCTGCCGCAGCAAATCCGTAGTTTTGAGTGCGTGTTCATTTTCATAAATATGAAATAATAAATATTTCTTATTTTCATTGAAATGTCTTTTTAACGGTTTTTTTCAATATTTCAAATCAATTTTTATTTTGACAGCTCGATTAATCTGAATCGGAATCTGAAATCTGAATCGTGATGAAATGAATGTATCACGTACCCTGTACAGAAAATTTTAAATTATTACATTTTTAAAACAATTTAATTGATGTAATTGAAAAATGTAATTAAAAATAAAAACATTTAAAGGTGTTCTACAATTCGTAAGTAAGTTTTCACAAAAAACGTTTTTAATAAGAAAAATAAATCGGGTGGGACACAATGTTCTATGCAATATACTAAAATATGTTAAAAATATGCGAAGTAAAACCCTTAGTTTTGACGTTTCACTCAAAACAAAAGTATAGCTGTTGAACTAGAAACAACTGAATTTGTCATGAGAAAACGCGATTGATCTCTAAGTTACATTATATGAGCCAAATTAAAATTTGAAAAACTACAGTTCATTTCCACAGCAAGAATCAACCGTATTTCCTTCAAAGAGACACAAATACGATAAGTATTAAGAAATATATCACTTTGAATAAGTGATGAAATGATCAGTGTGGGTTTTCCTACAATTCTCATAATTTGAAATTTTTGCTTCGCGACGAAGCCTATTGCGGAAATGGTAAGATAGATGGTGTTGGTTGAAAAAAAGATTTCATTATTCTTAAAGCTAACCAATGCGCTTCCACAACAATCAAGCCAAAAATTGTTACTATGTAACATCAATCCCATCAAACTATGGAGCTTAAAAATATTGAAATATGCGAATAGTAATAAAATATTTGCAAGATTAAAAAAAAACAAATAAGTTATTAAATAGCAACATAGATAATTCAAATGTGATTAGAAATAATACACCTGCGATTGTTGTGAAACCAAAAAATCTTAATAAAGATAATAAAATTACAATTAAAATTAAAGATATAATGAAATAAAGTACTAAATCAATTTTAAACCCCCCCATTTCGAATACTTGAACCAAGGTAAAAGCTTCGAGATTTCTGAAAAAATTTCTGAATTAGAAAATCTAAATCAAAGAAAAATCTTCTTTGATATCTTTTAATTTAGTTCACTATTACATGACTCACGATTGTATTAGTGTGCTTTTTAAAAATATTAACTAAAGAAGTCGTCAAATCAATAGGAATACAATTTTGCAGGATCTTTTTAGAAATAACTCTGTCCATCTATTGATATTACCATTCTCTTAAATTAACATTAAAGTGCTTACTAAAATTAATTTACTGTATATTATTTTATATATTTTGCCCACCAGACTCTCTATTAATATTATCATCGCACTTAGCCCTTTTTAAATAGTTTTCTTTGAAGCCTGCACTCAAATCTATACATGGGTTTATTGAATACTAATTTATCATCTGAGGTCCTACGCTATTTAAAAAATTATCAATAAAACGTTTTTTGAGCGTTCAATTATAGAGTTTTTTTTAAAAAACAATCTTACACTCACACTTGTGGTAATTTTCCGAGTTAAAATAAATACTTTAGAATGAAATAAGACGATAGACACGAATTAATTGTTTTTACCTGAAAAAATGCATTCTTAGGCAGCTGACTTTAATAGTGATCATGTGCTAATTTCACACTCACTTTAATTTCAAAACAATTTCAAAAAAGGTTGAACCACAAAAAAAAAACTAAACATTAATTTATCTGAATTGAAAAAAACAACAAGTACAAATTTCATTCATTATATATAACAATATAATTTAACAAGATTATTTGATATAAACATATTTACTGTACTCGTGCCCGCTGCATTAAAGAAATATCTTTGAAAAGTAAATTCTCTTTAAAGCATCTTATCCATATCTACATTCTTATACAATTCATTGTATCAAAGTAACATTTTATGTATCATTTTTTATTATTATTATTATAGTTGAAAATTAATATCATCCAGTTAAGAGATGAGAATGTGAGTAAAATGACACTTTTATGTGTATAATATGTGTTATGGTGTTATTAAAGTGACATATGTGAGACAGAATTATTCTTTATGATTATATGGAATTACGCATATAACATAAGTAAATATAACGAGAACTCTTTAATTAAGAACATTCTTTGGGTTTATTAACTTTGTGTGTTTATTCCACAAAAAAAATAAATTTAAGCGTTAATGAATGAAATTGAAAACGAAATGTGTGTAAATTACGATAGAAAAAGGGGTTAAGCTATAGTTTGAAATTCTTCTTTAACTACAGGATGTTATTTTATTTTGAATTTTTTTTTCATAATAATCATTATCATACCTGTTCCACCATTTTCAACCTTTAACATTTAAACTTGAATTAAAATTAAAAAAACTTGACTTGCTTTTCATCATCATAATCATCATCTTTCAACACGAGAAATATTTTGACACAAATTTTACATTATAACAAGAAAATAATGATCCGTTGAATACAAAATCTTATACATATAAAGAGTAATTATTGTTACACATCTCGTTCGAGACATTATAATCCTTCATTTTGAACAACAAAATGCTCTTTTTATTATTGTTATATTATACATTGAGTGAAAACAAAAACATTATTCAACAAGATTATAATTCATTGATGAAATTTAACTAGAACCTATTATTAAAATTAAATATTTGAAACATGTTGAATAATGTTACCAAACATAAATTCAAATATTTTTTTTAAGGAAAAGAAAGAATATTTTTAAATTTTGATTTCCTTATAAAAATATAATAAATATAATAATAATAACATACAATTTATACCTTTATTTGTTAATTTGTTGTTTTCTTTTTTTTATTTCTTCATTTAAAATGCTTTCAATGTACCTGTACTGTACGGTTGTTGCGATGCCACACATTTATATTATTATATAAAATGATAAATATTCATAAAATTATGTTGGAATCACACACATAAATATCAAATGATAATAATAATATTGATAATCTGCATTGTTATTCCTTTTAAACTTAATATGATATTAATTTATGCTATTTATATCAAAATTAAATTACAAAAAATATCTCTTGAAAATGAAAAATATTATAATGACGACATACATTCAATGATGGTTCTCAATGATGTTGATGATCTGTCACACAGTTGTTTAAGGTAAACATTATTAAATATATATAAAATTATTATGTTTATTTTGTTTTTATTACATTATTATTATTATTATGTGTGTTGTTGTTACTTTTAATATTGTTATGATTATAGTTCACATACAATATGTTTGTGTTGTGTTCTTCCTTTTTATTTTTTATTATAATTTTTGGTTCAATTCATATACACATGCATCACAATGATGTATCTGTTATATAATTTTTGTTGACATTTTATTATGAAATTATTATTATTATTATTTCCGTTATTTGTCCACAAATTAATGTGTATTTTGGATTACTTCAATATTTTTTTTTATAATAATATTAAATGTAATATTTTATATTTTTATGGTATCTATATTTAATGTGTATTATGTTGCCTAGATGAGATGTATTTGTTCCGTTGCTTGGTTTATTTTTTGTTTGTGTTTATTTTTCAAATACATGTTTGATGTTCACTGAAAACAGGATTGTATTTTTTTACTTATATTTTTGTATTACATTGAATCATGAAAAGAAAAATATTTGAGATATATTTAATAATAAATATGATTAAAGTTCGAGAGTATCAATAATTTATTGTATACTTTTTTTGTAAAGGTATGATTTTTTGTGTATTAGGTTCATTTAAAAAGAGATTTGATTTATTTAATTGAAGGTTGTTGAGCTGTATTACAAGTTTAAAGGTGATGATGCCAAGGGTACATTTATCACATCATAGACGGGGTTGGAGCTTAACCTTCATGTCCTCAGTTGAAACCTTGGTTCATTTTCAGGTGATTTAAAATTCGAAAAGGTCGGTTACTTTAAATTTTCTGTATAAAACATACTCAGATGACAGTGTTTTCTAAATTGAAGCACGTTCATCTCAAATTTGGCGCTTTCGTACTTAAGAATTGTTTTAATGAGAATTTTAATCATTATTCTGACCAATTCAGGATATAACTGCCCTCAGATGTCAGTATAAAAGCTAAAGTCCATTCTAAGGTTAATTGTTTGGCTTGAACTAAGGATATTACCGTGAAAATAGTATAAATCCAAAAGGACCCTATGGAATCGGGATGAAACTTTGAGAGCTCTACCATACCCTGATTACAGATGGATTGATAAAGTAAAGGATACTTCAACTACTGGCTTAATAAGGTCATAATAATCAGAGTTAATCTAATAATCAGTTTTTACAAGTCAAACATGATATTTCAAGTCATCGAACCAGATTTTCTCAATTAAAAGTGATTTTGAAGTCACTCAACCAGATTCTCACATTCAAAAGTCATTCTTCAACTCACCGAATCGAATTTTCTCATTCAAAAGTCATTTTCAAGTCATCGTACCCGACTTTTCATTTAGAAGTGGAATAACGTGTGAGATCTTACACCTTCAGCACGAGATATCTAACGTAATCCCTTGTGACTATCATTCTGAAAATTGGAAGCGTTCTTCTTTTAGACCAAGGTAGCAATTACTTCAAAAATCTTTGGATCATATTGAGCTTTGGTATTATTCTAATTAGAGCTTAAGTTTGACTTAGACAATGGGAGTCGTTTTTGACCCTTTATTATTCTTTTTATCTTCATAAGTCCCCCAGTGACCCACAACGAGTTCTTAAAGGCATGTCTTTCTTCTTCATGAAACTTAAATCTATTAATCTATATATAATGCAAACTAGTTTTGATAATGTTCTACTTTATCGACTAATCCTAAATACCTCTACTGTTTGAAACGAACAAAAAGTGGATTATCTTGCTACGGTGCGGTAGTATCAATTTTCTGCCGCCTTACAGATTGGCACTCGGGAAATTTATTGTCCTTAAGGGTCGAGTTAAGGTCTTGTCCATTTATATCGGTTTACCTTTATCATATCTTCAAAATTTAAGTTCGGCTCCCAATCTCAATAATTTGATTGTACTTTTCTTATCCATGACCTTTTCAAAAAAATAATAATATCATTAAATAAAATAATAATAAACACTTCCAAGAATACTCACTTTAATCATATTTATTCATTAAAAACGACCACCTCAAATTACACTCATAATTGGATTTGCTTTTATTTGCTTATTGCTTTTGAAAATGATTTTACACAGTGACACAAATTAACACACAAAAATTGGCAGAAACTTAATTATAATTGGATTTTACACTATAATATACACCACCCTTAGTATATTATAATTAAAAATTCTCATGATTTTAATATTTAAATCCAAAAATTCAAAGAAAAACCAAAATTGAAACAAAAAAGCGATATGAAACCGCTCACTTTACAATATTTTTTGTTGTGCAAATGAAATTTTTGAATCATAATGTCCTTATTCTTGTGTTTTTTTTATTAATTGTCTTTTACACACAAATTTTTTTGTATTTATTATGATATTATGACACAAAATGTATATAATTTACTTAGGATTAAAATAAAAATAACAATGTTTTATAACAATTAATTGGATTTGAATGATTTCCTTGTTTTATGATTTTCAAAATTACTGTTCTTGAATTATGTTCAAGTCAATTTTAGTATTATGACAAGTAATTAAATGTAATTTTTTTTCTCTTTTTCTCTCTCTTTTTTCATAAAATATAATCAATTTTGTAATAAAATTGTGCTAAATGTGTTTAAAATTCAATGAATTAACTACGAAAATTCAAAACATGAAATGTCTCATCAAAAATTAAATTAAATTTCGGTCATCCACCAAACAAAATGATGTCACAACTGATGCATTCCCTGTATAAATTTTTTATTATATTTTATTGTGTATAACAACAAATTTCAACAATAAAACTTTTAAAATAATAACAAACAAAAAACAATTTAATGCATCAATGATATGAAATGATATTAAATGGATATGAAAACAAAAATTAAAAATAACAAAAAAAAAATTTAATGCGATCAATAAAATTTTCCATGTTTATACACAAAATTGACAATGATAAAAAAAATGTAAACATGAACATAAAATGTAATAAAACATTTAAAAAAAATAAATACATAATCGATACCAAAATGGATTTAATACAGACTGTGGGTGTAAGTACAATTACATGTTCTATTATAATAAAAATAGAAAAAAAAAATTAAATAATAAAAAAATATAGTTAGTGCAAAAAGAGTATAAATTTATGTTTGAGCGCTAACCACAATTCACTGCTATGCTTATTTATGTACAATAAAAGTTCATTTAAATTTTTTTTTTTAATTGAGATTTTCTTTTCAATATTTTTCATTAAAATTTTTTCTTTTATTATCGATCACTTAATAGTCAAATAGAATAGTGAATAGAATTAGTGCTAATTATGATATAAAATCAATTAAAAATTTCACGCAAAATTACCTTTATTTTATTATTAATATCATAATTTACTTTAATTATTGATTATTGTGATAATTTATTACAATTTCCATTATAAATCAATGAATTTTTCATATTTTTTATAATAATTACAATCATTAATTACATTTCAATTTAATATAAATTGATAAAAAAAAATAAATTATCACGAATTGTTGTATTTTAATTTTTATATCAAACTGCTGCACCAATACTTTTAATGATAATTACACTTCATCTGCATCTAATTTAGCTTTGTTTTGTTAAATCACTTTTATGATGCTGTGTGTGTGTAAATCTAAATTGAATTTTATGATGATACGAAAAATGAGATGTAATCACCATATTTTTTGTATTTATTTTCTTTTCCATTTTTAAGTTGATCCAATTTTACTGGAACGTAATAAAATAATATTTCTTATTTCAAAGGAAAAAAACTCACACACACACAAACACATGTCACATTTATAATAAAAATATGCAGTTTATGTTTGGTTTAAAGTTAAAATAAATAAGATATAAGACGTTAAATGTCACAACAAGAAGTTGATAATAATTTATTATATGTAAAATCAATTTTTCATGCAAGAAAATGTTTCTTTGAAATGAAAGGAATGATTTTAAAAGTAAGGGAAGGTCATATAAGTTCAATTTTCAATTACAATTTTAACTAGATTGAGTTTACTCTATTTAATTTATTATGGAACTTGATCGAATTATTTTGTAAATATATTAAATGTTTGGGTAAAAATGTTGAAAATCGCCGAGAAGTGACTTTGTTGGCTTTAAATTGGTCAACTAAACGTGACGAGTTAAGACAATTCCAAATGGCTTCTGAAATTTACTCTTAGAAGTTTAAGATGTACTTATTTCAAGGACGTTGTCTCATATAAATTTTTGAATATATAATGACCTTACTGATGTACTTTATATTCGAGAACCAATTAATTTGAATAATAATCATTTTTAACACAAGTTATTGTGGTTTTTCTATCTATTCAAATCCACTCTAACAATTATGGTATCCAATGGACTTTTGACCCTTCTTCGAATAGGTCAAACAGGACGTAAATGAATTCCACATCACAGATGTTTTTGACATAGTTCCATAGTTTGTGGGGACCATTTTCTGTGTACAGTTTTTGCACACGGTCAGTGTTGCTTACAATTAGGCTCAGGTATGCGATTTGTGTATCCCATTCGAACGCTTGATCATTAATAAGAACTTAAGTGTGAACCTCAAGCTAAGTTTTATTGTTATATATATGAATTTATTTAGTCGTCTACCTGCTCATTGACAGTAGATTAGATGTAAAGTTAATAAGAAGCATTTTCAGATCAAAGTTCATGTCTACACGACTCATATTGGCATTACTTCTTGGGTAAAATAACGCCGCATCGTCAGCATGTAGAAAAAGTTTTCCACTGAGCCTTTATTGTTATTATCCTTTGTCAATATCTAGAACCAGGTAAAACTGCAAACGGATCCCTGAATTCTTCTGATTTCCTCTGATTCAATAGGCTTTAAATCGCTTTTGATTCATTTAAGGGAAACTGCCTGATGACCTTCAATTAACCAATATACCATGTCTTTCAATACAGCACAATTCAGAATTTTTTGAGCCACTCAATCGAATGCTTTTCTTAGTTCAATGAAAAGTTCTGATATAGTTCTTGATATTCTTGATATCAAGATTACGATATAAATAAGTCAGTTCATTGCACAATTCTGAAACGAATAAGAACATCATCAATTGAGATAATATTCAATTTTAACTCACCTGAATTTTACTGTTAAAAATGGGTCTTAACTAAAGCTTTTTAAAGCTTCACACCTTTCTACTTTCCAATTGATTGAATGGTCGAAATTGACGCCATTAAGCACTCTTCGGTGATTTTAAACAATTTTACCCTGCTCTATAATTCAAAATATATCATTTACTCTTGTCTTAATATTAATACACATGTACTGCAATATTCGTATCATCTCATGTAGTCTGCTTTAAAATAAATCATAGACTTATGCCTACATCAATGAGATGTTATCTAAATATATTTTGTTATTCAATCATAAATATTACATAAGCCTACACAATTTCACTAACATATTTATACAGAAAATATAAATTATTCAAAAATCCTTTAGTCCGATTATGGTCTACATCTCACTTATTTGGTCTCTTTTAATTTTAATTAAGTTTCTCAAATACAATTTTTTTGTTTACATTTCAAAATTGTGTTATGTTATTTTAAATAAAATTAATTTAAAATATTATTTTTAAATAGTAAAAATGGAAATCAAAGTAATTTCAATTGAAATCTTCATTAAGATGATTTCCGTGTGTTTTTTAAATGGTACTTACATCAAATCCAATTGGTTATCCATGAATAAATTACTTCTATTCAAATGCTGTTTATTTTTTTGCTTCTCATTGATGACTTTTAACTAAAATACATTTTCCAAATCGATCGAATGTTCACTGCAAAACTAAAGTAGGACAAATACACAATGGTAACATGATTATAATTATTGTCCTAGTTTTTCCGTTTCTCATCATATCATACAATCAAATACAATTTTCGTGCTTTTCATACAAATTTTAATACCAGGCAAAATAACGATATTTCTCTAAAACTACACTAAAATTGATGTCACAGAATTTTTTGTTTCATTTCGATTTACTCATTTAGTTTTGATATGAATTGTTTGTTCTGAATATTTTGAGAAGTGGTCGTTCTCCTTTTCTGTATGCCTTTAAGGGAGGAAATCAAGTAAAAAAACAATATTTGGAAAATTCAAAGTAAAGATTTGGTTTTATTTACATTTAAAACTAATTTCTGATGTTAAAATGAAATGTAGGCGTTACTACAAGGACAGAACGAGTATCATTTCTAGATTAAAATGTGTTCTTTTTTTGTTTGTACGTATCGATGTGTGTGTATGAGTGAGTGAAAAAGAGAAATTGTATCATGTCAATAATCTTTTATTCAGCTTGAAATGCAGCACGATAGCAGCTTTATTTCCACTTTGAAATGAAATCACATTAAAAAAACATCCTTCTGAGAATTTTAAATGCGACTGTATGCCATTTTCGACACTGTTTCAAATTAAGACTCAAATTTGAAACCACATTTTGATTATTGTACTAGACCAATACAATTCTCCACCAAATTGGTATTAAACGGTCAATGTAAGTGTAGAATGAAAGCAGTATCTAAAAATAATCGAAAATTTAGACAAATGGAAATGAAAATGGAATTACTTTTGATATGAGTGTGTGTGTGTGTTGTATCATTGTAAATGTTTCCCGAAAGATACATTTAAAAGAAATTAGAAATTTTCATATATAGAATATTACATTTTGGCTATCTTACATACATGGCTGATCAAAGCCAGAAACACAATTTTGACTGTGAATAAAGTTTAAGTTTGGCCACCCTACGTAAAAGGAAAAAGAAATCCTAATCAAATTCATATCGAATAAAAAATCACCTTCATATATTCATTATTATTATTATTATTATTTTTCCTCCTATTTTATTAACCTTCAAGAAATATTCAAAATATAAATTTTTCCTATTACCTCATCAATTTCCCATATTTATGTTTTTTTTAAATCTGTATTTTAGTTATAAATGTGTATTTTTATTTTTTGTTATATATTATAGAATTGGCATAATTCTGCTTCTGTAGACCCTCAAAACCGTGAAAATAAAGGGGAAAAGGCAAGATACAATAAAATATAATACATAACATATACATTTTACATTTTATTTCCTATTGATTGATTTGTGGAATGTGATTTTTTTATTTTGCTATCATTTTCCTTATCTTTCCTATGTATGATTTTTACTGTTACCCTTCATTTATTTTTGTGTTATTTTTATTTTTTTTATTCTAAATTACATTTATTTTCCTTCTATCGTTTTAAAACAAACCTTTAACATAACACTCCAATACGATTATTGTTGTAAAAAAACGTATCTTTTTACATTTTTTCCATATCATCACTGAACACACACACATACATACAAACACACACACAAAACACACAAGTGGCTCCTTTTACTATTTTAAGTATGTACATCTGTTTTTGATTTCCGTTTCCTGTCATCCTTACAATGTCGATATATATTATTTTATAACCACTCTTTTTTGCCACTTCTTCTACCATCATCATCATCATTATCGCATTGCATACTTCATAACATATATTGAATGACACCCCTGAAATGTCTAATCGATGCACAAACATAAAAATAAAAAATCAATTTATCTTAAAATAAAATCTCCAGTTTGGCATGTTTTGTATTTTTTAACAGTTTTTTTATTCAAAAGGAAACGTGAAATAATCGTTATTTTATGTCAATTTTTTCTTGTGTGTTTGTGTCTGTGTGTGTTTCAATGAAATTTTTTAAATATGAGAAATTAACATTATTACTAATTTATCCACATAAGTGAAAAAATTTGCTTAGAAGCACAACTAAAAAAAATGCAGCAGTTTGATTTAATTGTTGAAATTTCAATTTTTCTAACTAATTTTATTGCACAATATCAAACAACAATTTTAACATTTAACGCACTTTTATTATTTAATGTATTTGTTTTTTTTTGCTATTCAAGCACTAACAAAATTTTATTTTTCACTTTTTTTGTATGATTTTTCATTTTTATACACAAAACACACAAACTCACACACATCACTTTCTCACAATTCACATGTAAACCGTCTGTAAACTTTTTGAATAACCACATTTTTTCACTAACCAATGAAACACAGTAAAAAATAATAACAAGTATAACCAAAAATATACAAAGTACATGATATACACAAAAAAAATTATAAAACACAGAGCAAACATTTTCACATCAATCGATGGTTAAGTTTAAAAGGATAGCGAGCTTAACTGTAAGAAAATTTAAAAAAAAAATTGATACAAAAATTAATATGAAAACACATCAAAGGACTTATCCTGAAACTATTATAAAATATGAAACGTACGTCATCATACCATGAATATGCTTTTGACTTACTATTAAACTTAATAAGTGTAAACAAATTTTTTTTAAGAGTGATTTCGTCAGTATTTTAGTTTACATTTGACTTCGATTTAATCTTCAATTCAAAGGTTATTGATTGAAAAGTGATTAATTATGTACTAAATGCACTAAATGGAAATTCTTCAAAAATTTCGTCTCCTACTCTATAGGCATTCTGATTCCAGAAATAGCTAGCACTGCTGAGTGTTTTCAACTTCAAATATTTTCTGTACACTTCAGAAACATTAAATGTCAACTACATATTGAGTTTTATTCGCCTTTTTTGATATGTTACACTTCTTTTTTTTATTATACAATTCAATTACTTGTAAGAATTAAGAAAGGCAATCTATACTGTCGAAATTCTTTGCATCAAATTTAAATTATTATAAGGCTTTCTAATTGTCTTTGTCTTGTACGACCTCTGCCGGCGCCACCACTAGATAGTTCTTTTGTATTTTCTGCGCTGGTTATTACATTCGCGATCCTGTGTATACCAAACACATAAAAATACATTGTTTGGTATTCACAAGACCATATATCCTTCGGCGGACTGCCTGAATTGGATCTTTGTTGGGTTTTGCTGTTTCGAGTTTTGTTATTAACGGATTTTTATTGGGTATTGTAATTATTGTTCTTATTATTAGGAACGAAACTTTGTTGTTGTATATCATTTGATATATAATAATCCCTTTCCATCACAATTCTTAATGAAGATTTTTTAAGAGTTTTTTTCTGCGGTAACTCCATGTTATTTCGAATATTCAGTTTAGGCTTTTCTGCAATTTGAAATTTGAAAATCTTTTCGTGGGACTTTCAATCAGTGGTAAAAATTTTAGTTTCTGGATGTAAGATAGAATATCTTTTTTTTTTTCTTTTTTTCTTGTGTTTACTTTGATTCTTCATTTTATCTTTGATACATGCAAGTCTTAAAATTTGGATACAGTTTTTTCGGGCTCCATGCTTCTTGATTTTCGTAATTTTTTCCTCTTAGCTGTTCATTCTTCTTTATGATTTGGACCTTTTGGGTCTATTTGGGTCTGATGAAATAAGAATTATTTTAGCAGGTGCTTCATTCAAACTCTTTTCAGAGCTGCTTCATTCAAACTCTTTTCAGAGCTGCTTCATTCAAACTATTTTCAGAGCTGCTTCATTCAAACTATTTTCAGAGCTATCAGAATGTTGTCTCTTCCAATTTTTTCGTGGTGCTACTCCGTCTTGATAAACTTTTGGAAAGTTACAATATTTAACCATTCCTTCTGTGAGTTTATACGATCTTTCTACATAATCAGTTCTTATCCAAATTTTTTTCACCTTGAAGAACACTGTTTTTCTTATCTGAGAAAAAATCTTCAACAAAACCATTATTTGCTCTACATATAATATCTCTATATATAGTAATAGACCATATAAATACATAATTCATGAAAACGATATTCGTTCCTGAATATTTTCCCCAAAACGTAATTAAAGGATCTTCGTTATGGTTCTTCATGTTGTCTCGAATAAAAACTAAACACTTACTTTCACTAAAAATTTTGAAAGTTTTGGATTTTATCACCGTATCACCACGTATTAGCCATGTTTCACATTTTCAATATGTCACAAAAATTGCCACTTTCAAGTGAATTGAGATCCATAAACCACTTTCATCAGTGACTTTCATTGAACCTTTTTCTTGTGGTAAAATATCAACATTACTGGATTCTTCTATACAACTCTCTTGTTTCAGAGTTTAAGGTTCTTGCTTTAGAGTTTAAAGAAGATAATTTTTTACTTTATGATTTAAATGAAAAAAATCCTAAACTCTATAGAAGCTTTTCCACATTGAATCAATGACTTTTAAAATACTTATGTCATCTAACTAATTTTTCATCCATCATATCTCCGTAAACGAATTGAATCGAAATTTCAGAAAGCGTCTGTTATGATGCTGAAATTTAAAAAAAAAATTTATAACCTTATGTAAACTTGACTCGTGTCATTTTTGAAGCTCTTATGAAATTACTCCCAACAGCTAATAACTTAAAAAATTTCTCATAACTGAAAAAAAAATAATTCTATTAACTTTATCTTGCTTTTAATACTTTTTATCACTTACCTGCTGTCAATTAACTGTCAATGTAAAAAAAAACGCACGTAAATGGATCAACAAGATCCTTTTTAAGTCATAAAATCCTGTTACAGTGTAAAATTTTAAAATAATTTGTTGTACAATTTTCTTACCAATGCAAATCAATAAATATATTTTTTTTTTGTATTTAATTTTCCATTTAACTTGTTATACAAATTTTTCTCATTAATATTCTTTTGTTTGTATTTTAAAACATAAATTTCCATCAAGTGTGTTGATTTTCCTTGAATTATTGTACAATTTGGAGTAAAATTGTGTATATTATGTACATTTGTAATGTAAATTTTAAATTGTATTTACTATTAAATAAAAAATTATTATAATAGAAGTATTTCGTAAGAAACTTTTTTATTTTGAATAAAAATTTATTTAAATTTTGTATATTTATTTACTTGTTTATTTATTAATAAAACAACAAAATAACTAACAATCGAATTAGCAAAAATTTACTTTGTTTAAAAGATTTTGTATTTTAAATTCTTATTGTTTTATATAAAATTCATGTTTGTGTAGTACTTTTTTTAATACTTTTAAACTTAAAATAATTTTTGTAAATTTGTTTTTTAATAAGAAGTAATTAAATTAAAATTTAAAAGTAATCAATAGCAATTTTTGAAATTCATTTAAAAAAAAGTTTTGTAATCCTTTTTTTAATTATTACTTTAATTTTGGTGACACAGCTTTTATAATTAAATTTGTTGTTCTCTTTTTGCATAAATTTAGCAATAAATTAAAAAAATTAAAATTTAATAACAAATATTTTTTCTTTTCATTTTTTCTCCCAACCCATTATAGGAAAACGAAGAAGGACCATTATACAAATTTTATGAAGCAATTGTCGATCACGGAGGCGATTTCATTGATCATATTAACCGATTAACTGACGTCACTTTGTTTGTACCAAGTAATGAAGCATGGAACAATCCTGAAGTCAGAAATGCATTATCGTAAGTATTTTTTTTTCCATATTTTTCCTTAGAAGTACGAGTTAAATTTAATAATAACAATAAAATAACAGCTCGAGGCGAAATGTCTGGTTTTGTCTTGAATATAAAATTACAGATAATTAAACCACTAATTGTGAATTTTCATCGCCGATAACATGGATAATAACACTAATATGCGATAATTTTGTTTGAAGGAATATTTGGCATATCATGTCTATGAAACATAATCCAAATTTAATTTAAAAATTCTAGGAAAAATACGGTTTATTTGTATATAAAATTAAGTTTAATAGCTTTTAAACGGGCGCCAAAAATAATAATACGTCTATATTGACTTAGAATGGTAATGGAAAATAGATGTCACGATTGAGTATGATAAATGGAGAGAAGGAAAATGTTTAAAATAGTAGAGGAAGTGTTTCGTGACACACGATTTCTATTTTTATTATAATTTTCCTTTTAAACGGTAGTTTTTATCAATTTTTATTAAGTTTGTAAATATTTTGAAAATTTACTAACCTGTAAATAATGTCAACGATTTCTTTTAAGACTTCTTACAAGGTCCATTACTTGGATTTTCTTTTGCTAAGTTCAACAAGAATTGAGGATTAACTACTTCATTCTAGGAACCATATCACAAATTTTGCATGTAGCAAGACATGAAATCCGATGACATTTCCTTAATTCGATCCGTCAACTGAGAGCACGGATTCCTCAAATTTTCTGAGAAGTCGTTTGTTCTTTTCGGAGCTTAGCCAGATGCGTCATCTGAAAGCAGGGAAAGCCTTAAATTTTCTGAGAAGTCGTCGGTTCTTTTCGGAGCATAGCCAGATCCGTCATATGAGAGCAGGGTTATTCTTAAATTTTCTGAAAAGATATCGGCCCTTCACAAATGAGACAAAAATTCTAAAAATTATTAGTTATCCGAATAAAAATTTTCTTAATTTTCATCATCATATCACTTACATCAAACAAGAAAAAGAGAGAAAAAAACAAGATTTAAATAATCAAATTCAACACTGATTTCCTATTATTTTTCTTTCCTCCTCAAAAAACCCCATGCTGTGTTTTTTTACATTCTCTCGATACATTAACATCTAAAATTAAATTTCCAAACAAGTACAGAAACAAAAAAAAATCCTATTCTTATGTAAATTTTCCAATCCTATAATTTTCAATTTGCCGGCTGGAGTAACTAAATATACATGATATCGCATGATATCCTTACAATTGATAAATCAATATTAAATTAGGTTCATTTACATTAACTTGTGTACGTACTTGTCATTTTCATAGATACACATTAAAGGAAGCAAAAAAACGTAACACTCACAACAAAATCAAGAGTGTAAAGAAAAAAAATTGTAATAACACTCTTATTTATCCTAATTAAATTCATTTACTAGGCGCCACATTGTATTTATCGTATTGAAAACACTTTTCTTGTTTTTTTATGTTGGGTGTGCGAGTGCTTTTTGATTATAATCACAACTATTGATTTAATGAAAATAAGGCCGTAATGGAACCCTATTAAAATAACTAACTTACGTTTTTTTTTTATAGTCAGACGTTTGTTTAATCGATCTTTTTTTTATATTATTTTTATTATTAAATATTTGCTTTGCCATTCAATGAAATGGTGTAAGTTACGACGATAATTTAATTTGAAATAAAAAAAAAAATATAAATCAATACCATTTGTAACGATGAATGTTGAAATGGGATATTGAGTGAAAGGAAAATAAATAAAAACAATCAAGGTGTAGAAATGGGTTGTAAAACCACAATTTTATTGTATTAGGATAGGATAACAACTGATTAAATCGGAAGAGAATTTATTTCATTTCATGTTTAAAGTGAAGTTTAAGTATCTAACAGAAAAATATTTAATTAGAAAATTCCGTTTCATAGTTCAAGACAAAACATATTAAAATTCCATAAATAACAAAATATTTTATAATGAAATTTTTTTATTCAGACTTTATGAAATATTTTAATTTTTTTAATTTTATTTTTAATATTTCTAGCAACAAACAACGATTCCGGGAGATTTTGAACTTGCATGTTGTACCACAACGAATTACCACGACCAAGATTAAGAGTGATAGTGTCCATAAGGTATGTGATGAAAATATTTTTATTCATAGAATTTAATATTTTAATAAAGAAAAAACAAAAGTTGCATAATAATTTTATCCTGGATTTCCATTTTAAAATTTGCAGTCTTTTAGTAGTCATGTTTTTTACATGTGAAAAAAAATTACATGAGAGATATCTAAAATGTAATCTTCACTTTAATTTTTATTGCCATTTTGCTGTGTTTTTCCTTGAAAGCTAAAATGAAGAGAAAAAAGTTAGAGAAAGTGTTGATTCAAATCAAAAGGTCAACTTTTGAAAATCGAAATTTTTTCTTCATCTTGTCTTATCATTGTTATGCCAGTTTCTATAATTTTAACTTGGGTCTTGTTATACAGGCTTTTTGTTACGAGGCTACTTAAAATTCAAGTCCTCAGATATTTTGTGTTATAAAAAAGTCCAATGTTCATATACCTTTGGCGTATCTACATGGGGTAGTTGAGGTATCTTTGCTAAATTTTGGCAATGTAACAAATTTTGAAAAAAACTCCAAAAAGAAATTCTTACGTCACATTTTCTGTTAGCGTCAAGCATAGCACCTCAGATCAAATTTCTAGGGCGGTCTCCACAGAAGAGAACCAGCACTTAGACTTACAGCCGGGTACAAAGTGGAGAAACCAAAATCTAGAGAATCAATTAAAGTAATAAGAAGCTCACTAGACCAGGTTCAGTTCAGGAAAGTGTCCACAATTTCTCAGACAGCTTAACAGAGTAGACACCTTTACTTTTATGATAGAGTCAATACAGGGAAAGTACTCACCCAGTGTGATACCACGCAATCTGACATGCTTGGGACATTCCCGCCAGATTTTTGAAAATTTTTCAAAAAATGACCTCCTCGAATATAATTTCCTTATACAAATAAACAATTTTTTTACATGTAACCCCATAAAATATAGTCTCATGAATAATTTCTGTTTTTTTGCCTTCTCTTCTCTATATTTGTGCAATAAATTTAAAAACTATGCAACTTTGTTAAAACTAACACCACTTTTTTATCTTTTTTTATTTTATAACAACATTATACCAATGTAATATTCTTTTTCCTTCTCCATTTTATGCAGATTTTCCAAGTACCCACTTTAGCTGGTCGTCGTTTCTTGTATTTCAATGCAATGACAAACGATAATGATAATGTAACTGTAACTGTTGAGGGAGGTGGTGTTAATGCAACATTAGAAATTCCCGACATTGCCGTTACAAATGGATTTGTACACATAATTGATCACGTGCTTGGTGTTCCATATGCAACTGTACAAGAAAAACTTGCAACTGATCCAATGTTAAAGTAAGTCAAATTTTTTAAATCTTGTTATCACACATTTTTCTTTTCTCCTTTTAACGGCAAATAGTTTTTTATTATTATTTCTTGTAACCGAGTATGTTTATGTAAGATGTAAAATTATAATTGTCATCATCATCATCATCATTATCAGGTTTAACAAGAAAATTAAATTAAATGATAGTGGTGGTGATGAGATGAAAAAGAGGATAATGATGACAATGATACGACATAACATTCACTAATTAAAAGAGAGCAGGAAAAGAAAAATATAATTAATTGTGTTAAAAGGAGAAATGTGAAGATTTAATTTTATATCTCATTTATTTTCTCATTTTGTACTTTTTTACATATTCATAGTGCCACAAATCTGTTGGGTAGTCGTGGATTTAACGCTCAACTTAATGATACTCAACGTCGTTTCACCTATTTTGTCCCAAGAGATTATGCCTGGAATAGACTACAAATTGATTATCCTTCATTACACAAGAAACTCTTTATGCGTGATTTTGCATACCATGTAAGTTTATTATACATTTTAATTAATTATTAAGGTTATGTCTAGACTTTTTGAGGTTAAGCTATTCATAAAACTGTAAAATAAAATAAATTAAATTACTTTGTCTTCGTTACAAAAATTCTCTACATGATTTAATTATAAATGTTATTAATTTTTTAAGGCACGTAACGTTTTGGAACGTCATCTTGTAATTGCCGATCGAGCATTCACAATGGCTGAATTGAAGAAGAAAAATGAGACAATTATCCTGCCGACACAACGTGACTCATTGAAGATTAGGGTCAAGGAAGAAGACAAAGGTATGTCTAAAATTAATTTTATACAATTTAATTGTGTTTTACTTTATTTGTTGTTGTTGTCATCTTAATTTTATTTTATTTTACATAATTAAGTAACTTTTTGGAAAAAGGATCATTATTATTCGATACTCATTTTCATTTCAAGATACATCTCATGTATAATTAATTTTATTTTATTCAAGTTAAAATCATGTTTTTTTTTGTTCTGTAAAATATTAATTAAAGTCAGTGATGTTGAATTGGGTTCAAGTGCATAGGGATCGGTGCCCTATGAATGAAATTATTCGTATTAAAAATTTGAGACACACAAGGATGAAAATATTGGATTTGGCTTACTTATAATTTAACTGTCAAAATTTGAATTTGACAGTCATTATTTTTGAAAAATCCGTTCATTATTAAAATTTTCGAGGTGTTTTCTCTGAACCTCATCAATTATTTCAAAATTAAATAAGGTTCAACTCCTTATAATTTACGTACAGAGCGCGTTATAATTTTTCCGCTATCTATACACATACGTAAATTATAAAGAGTTATACCATGCATAAAGCGCGCGTAAGGGGAAAGCAGGGAAAAATTCACATACCGAAATGTCAAAAATTTTGTACGTCCATTAACCTAACTAGCAAAATTAATAGAATAGAATTTCATTTTAACGTTTAAACACATATGGAAACTTCAAAATATTGTGTGTGAAAACTTCAAACGACAGTACCCAGTCTCTCCCAAATTTTCCGAAACTCACATAGAGCTGGTACTTCTAGTGAGTTTGAATTGGCATTAAAAGATTTAATGCACGCCTATTTTAAAATGATCTCGGCCACATGGTGGCGACTAGGCAACCATAGTAGCTCTCTTTCTAATTTTCGCTCTATTTGGACTATAGTTCCGTTATGTTTTCCCGTCATAACCTGCAAGAACATAAGATAATAAGATAAAATACACATGAAGATGAAGATGAAGAACAGGCTCGTGTATAATATACGCGATCACATTACCATAAGAATGTATGGGAAAGGTATTTTCAAACCTTCAGATAACCATCCTATAATTGAATAATTTGTTTAGAAACTCATATATTTTCACACGCATTGCTCTATAAAATTTAACAAACAATTCTTTTCGTTATAAGATTTTAATTGGAAAATATAAAAATAACTTACACTACATGTATCAAATCCTACATAAGAAATTTTTTCATCTAAGCTCCATTCTTTAAGTATCTTCACAGTCCCATCAGCTCCCTCTTTTGCATTCCCGTTCTGTAATCTAGAAACTCCTAAAAGTTGTTCAAAATCTTTCCCTAAAACTTGAAGATTACTATATCTCCGCAGTTTTCGTAAGTTTTCCTATAAACTATTGAACTTTACAGTTTTATGATAATGAATTAATTAAAATTTTAATAAGAAAAATTATTCGCCGTTTAGAACGACAACCAAGCACTCTTCTTTTTTTGTGTTGTCGTGCAGTGAAGGCAGCCTTTTTCCGTCAATATGAATGCCTCCAAATTCGATTTTTTTCAAGTTTGTTTTTAGTTTTGTACTTCTTCAGCTCTTATCTTGATTCTTTTTCGCATAATTGTTGGTTCAGTGACTTTTTTTTGGCATCCGACAAAATCATTCAAGTCAAAATGAATTTCGTTCTTTGAACTTACTAGGTAAGCAGTTAAAAGTTTGACAATCCATGATTACGTACAAGACCATTTTCATATGTGTATCTATACGAAATGAACTGTCAGATATATCCTGCTTACCCCGTTAGCCCTTAAAAATAACAGTACAAAAAATCAACGAGTTTGACAAATAAAATTCAACTGTCAAAATTTAAACTTGACAGTTTAATTTTAAAAAATCTGTTAAAAGTTCAAATTAGCAAATCGAATCGAATTCGAATCCACAAATTTTATTTCACGGTCTAGTCGACATCACTGACACCTATTTTAATTTATTTGTTTCCATAAAAGTGTGTCTGATATTGCTAATTTTGCTTTTTTCGTATCCTTTTTATTTAAATTAAATATATATTCGGCTTTTGTTTTGTCCTTTTCCTTACCCACTTCACAGAAGAAGAAGAGCATTTCAATTTCATTATAAAATTTAAAATAAATTTATATTTACAAAGACATTTATTTATTTTTTCTTAATAAAATCCTTGAACATTGCTTCTGTTCAACTTTTGTCCCACTTCTGTCATCAATCACAAATAATTTTTGTAATTTTTTTGACCTTTTCTTCTCTTCTTTTGTTTTTCCTATCATTTAATTTATATGTAAATATGATATCAAGAAAAAAAAAAACATATTCATCAGTGCTTTTTTTTCTGTTTTATCATTGTATAAATGATCCCACACATATTTTCATGCTGGAAAATTGATAAAAGAAAACTTTTTCTCATATATAAATATCTCTTTTTTTTTCTTTTCTTTTTTATCATACTTATAAATGTGTGTGTAAAATATATAATAAAATTATATTGAAATGAATCGCAAAACAAAAAATATAATAAAAAAATCATCGTTAATGCAAACGTTAATTATTGTGAACTTGACTTGAAATTTTCTGTGAAATTGTCAAAAAAATAAAATTAAACCGTAAATTTAGATGATGATTATCAAAATTTACAATCTGGTGAGTCATTCTTACATGGCATGATGATAAAAAAAAACAGTAAAACACATATCCAAAATATTAAATCCAAAAAATAAAAAAAAAAATACTTCAAATTTTATTGATTTAGTCAATTTTGTTCGTTTAATTGTATCATGTTCCATATTAGCCAATGTAGTCTTTTTGTAACAGTTTTATTGTAGTTTTACTGTAATTTTACTTGTATTTTGTTCTATTTCCAGTAATTTTTAATGTTATATATCCAATATTTAAATTTAAACACCATAAAACACTCTTAAAATCAAAAATTCAATATGACACACAATTACATGAAAACACACACATACACATAACTGATTTGAATATTATGATAAGGAACCCATTTTATTCACTTGTTTATGTTTTTCAAAAAACAAAAACATATTACAATTCAGTTAGATATAATATTATGAATGTGTGTTGTTCCAAAAAATACAAAAAAAAACACCCTAAGGGAAATTTTGTTCCTTTTGAAAATAATAATAATAAAACATAACAACAACAACAAACAACTGCTGCTGCTGTTACTGTGAATGGAGATCTCATGGTATGAATCATCTCTATTGAATTTCTATTAATATGAATTTTCATGATGATGATAAACAATAGCGAAATATTTTTGGGCATGAATGTGATGGTAATTGATGATAATTTTATGCTGTAGATGAATTGGCACATTTATTGCTCCAATTCTATTATGAGAGTTGAATTGAAAAAGTGGAATGAAAATTGTTGATCAATGAAAGTGTGAAGGTCAATCTATTGAAATTATTGGATTAAGGTTATCAGAGTGATTAGTAATTAAAGGCTTAACTTCAAAGACTGTGAAATTTTTGTTTTATGATGATATGATTAAGGATTTCAAGGACGATTAACGATATAAATAGAGTATGGAGTTCAAATCAGATCTGATTTTAAGGGTGGTTATTAAGCCTGCACTCAGACCATCATTGGGGCCCTTAGTGCATACCCGTTTTCATCATTCGAGGGACTTAGCTTTTATTCTGTCATCCCAAGCAGTCGCCACCTTTATCTAGCCTTTAACTTAAATTGAATAGACAGAAAATGAGACATTTGAGATTGTAAAGTTTCATGGCCGAAGCGAGAATCGAACTGGCATCCTAGTTCTCAAGAAATTGATAGTTTAACACGCTAATATTGTAGTCCAATACAATCTGTAACCGTATGGGTTAATCTTGAGGCGTTAATCCCTAATTTACCATTTGTATAATGCAACATTAAAGCTCCACTATCCTTGAAAATTTCTTTAATAAGACGAATAATTACAATGAAAGATTCATTTTCATATAGTCTGTTCTACAAAATTGCACAGTTAATATTTCGTTGGCTCTAGAGCTCTATCGTTGTTGCTTTAAAGCAACTTGGTTTTGATGAATGCAGAGTCAATGTGTCCCACCATTACATCAAATGCAAACATAAGACAACTGATAGTCCTTCTCTTTTCTAGACTCATGTTAATAGGTTTTTTGGATTGTAACAGTTACTTTTTAGTACCTGCTGGGAAGAGAACTGACCTCTCTAACTGTATCGTGATAAAAATCGTATAACTAAATATTTTTCAAATTATAAACATGACCTTTACCTGTTTGGTTCACCTTTATCTTGGGCTGGCTCGTTTTTATCTCCATCATTGTACACTTCAAATTTTCATTTAAATTCATCCGTGAACACCTTGATCCATTCCATCTGTACTTTAACGCCAATTTAATTCATCATTTGTTTTTTTCATGTAATTTTTATCTTAAATGATAGAAAAACGGGAAAAAATCAATTGATTCTACATCAAATACAGATAACCTGCAACGTGATATGAATTAGATCCTTTTAATTTAATAAAGTGCCCCCTTAAAATTCAATTGGTCTTTTTGTCTACTCAAAAAAAATATATTTGATCACACCCAATAAAAACACATATAAAATAACGGTAAATTAAATTTTATAGTCTTTCCTTATAGTCTGATATCCTCGTCAAAATTTTCAACATGCGTTACAACACACACACATACACACACGTGTGTGTGGGCATACGAGAAGAGGATATATAATATTTTGTGGTTTTGAGGTTATTATACACTGAATTGTATTATGTTATATTATCACTAACATAATATCGACATATTTTAGGTTATAATTTAATATCCCCCGAAATACGGTGAATGAGTCATTAATATGTGAAATAATAGCGTGTATATGTAAAATTAAACGGACATAGATACTTACATGAGTGATTCAATTTGTAACGCTTCCTTGTTTCATTTTAACTGAATTCATTATGCGCTATTCGAAGAATATTGCGATTCAGGGTGTGGTTTTTTGGAAATTTCTGTGCTCAGCATTTTCATGTCTTAAAAACCCACTGTTACTTTCGTCATTAATTAAAAGTTCAATTGAGTCAAAATCAATAAACTTTGAAATATCTTGAACAGTCCTTATACAATCAAAACAATAACACTTCAAACCATAAGTTTTACATTTCAATTTAAATTATTGTATTAATTCGCATTCTGTAACTAAATAAAATAACTGTGTGTATTTAAATGTTCAGTAACATTTTACTATTATTATTTAATACCCGATTAATTATTTTGAAGAGAGATGGGGATTAAAACGGTTTCATGTTTTCCTTTAGGAAGTCGTATCAATGTTCTTTGTTGTAATTATTTGTTGAACTTTGTTAGATTATAATTTTTGAAGAAGGAGACGTACTTTGTTGTGATTCGTTGATAAAGTTTTACCGGAAGTTCTAGGATAAAAGAGGATTATTTTCTATTAGAACGAAGTGTGTGTATTAATTCATTAACCGCCGCTGGTCGATTTTTCTACCAGTAACTTTGAAGCCGAATTTCTTCTTGAAGTCCTCAAAATATTTTTTTCAAATTTTCAATATAAATAATTAGACATGTTTCAAAGATGTCGGGCCAGTTATTTTGAATTTTTCGATTATTATAAGAAAATTATTAGCAGACATAAGATGGAAAGTCATGTAATTTTGTCCTCTTCGTACAAGAATTCTGTACGTATTTCTATGGTATTATACGAAACTTTCAAACGGCTCTCCTGTAAAATTTTTGTATGAAACTCAAAATTTTCATCGAAACGAAAAGTGATCACTGTTACGCAAAGAACAAATCCTAGAAGAAAGTTTTGCTCTAAACTCAATATTTCTAGGAGAGGCGGTTAATGGGTTAAGAAATTGGTTACACCTTAGCAAAACTTTGTAATGAGTTGAGTTAAAATATATATGAATTTTTAAATATTATTATCTTAAAAGTTTGTTAACGATGTTCAATAGTGATTGAAAACTGATCACAGAACGTAATAATAAATGATAAGTTAACATCTGTGAAGCCTTTTCCGCTTTTGTATCGACAATTTTAAAAATTATCGAATAAATTACTAGACTGAAGTTATCAATGACATCATCAACGACCTTGGCAGCCTCGACGAGAGGTTTATCGGACTCTCTGGACCCTCCCAGACAGACTCCATTAACTCAGCGCCACATTTCGGTTGTTTTTAAGCTTTTCGTGAAAAATTTTCCAAGGGAAAAATCTCTTCTTCTCATTTGTGTTACTTTGGAAAACCTAAATACGATGAAAATCACACAAAAAGCCCTCTAAACAGCTTCTGGAGGGCCAATCGAAAAATTTAGATAGAAGTGCCTGTATTTTGACGTCTTTTAATTGTTTCCTTGTTTAAAAGTGTCGAGGAGGGTCCAGAAGGTTTGATAAACTCCACGTCGATTGATGAAATCGTTGATAACTTCAGTCTACCTACTTGGACTATAATTTATTGAAAGAAAAAAAAATTTTATTGTAAATTTATTCTAATTAAACACACATTTGAATTCTTCCACTCTTCTAACCAGACTGACTGATTTTTTCTGTTTTTATTTTAACGCAATTTTTTGTCATCTAATCCATGGTCACTTTATTTTACAGAAAGTTTCCTCAAATGTACCAAATTCTATTTTGTACCCTCTTGAAATTCCTCAGTATCAGATTCCAGGACAAAGTTTAAGGGAATGGTGTCAAAAATGCATTTTTTTCCTTTTCAAAATTCTTTTCCTTATTTAAAAGAAAAAAAATTTTATACCATTCAAGATAAGAAAATATTCCTTCACCAAAATCATGAATATTCATATATGAAAATATTCATTTTTTTGTTCTTCTAAATTAACAGGAAATAAACCCATAAAACAAAAGGAAGTACACTCACTTTTGCTTTTTTGTTTTTTTCCTTGTAATATTTTCCGATCTCATAGGTGTTGAAAAAGAATTTTAAGAGGCAAATTTATAAAAAAAGTTTTCCCATATTTTCGTTTTCTTTTTTTTCAATTTTTTCTTTATAAAAAATAATAATAATAATGAAATCATTCGCCTTCCCACGGAAATTCAAGTTGAAACAATGCAAACAAAGTGTAAATTTAGCAGATGTTTGTCATATTTATTCGGATATAAGTGAAACGAAGGTAAAACAAAAGTAAAAATTTTACCGGCAGAATATCACACTTCAAAAAAAGTGTGTGTGTATATTAACGCATATATGAGACCTGTACACATCATTTTTCCATTTAATTTTTACGAGACTTTTAAAAGAAAAATAAGTAAAATTAAAATTTGTATGCATAAGGTTTTGGAAACGTTTTGTTTTTCTTTTAAATTTTTTTTAATATTTTTTTTAAAGTAACTTTGAAATTTGATTCAACGGTAAAATGTTTAAATTGAATCCAACATGAAGTCCTTTTACTTTAATTTTCATTTAAAAATAGGAAATTTTTTGACTTGAATGCACTTTCAGGAAATCTTTCCATGTTACGTCAATTTTCATTTCGTAAAATAAACGATTTAATAAAAAAAAAAAGTTGAAAAGTTTGAATTGTATTAAAATTACAAGCAAAGAATTAGGGCGCGTTCTTGAATTTCAACTCTGTCTTTTAACATAGTTGCCTTGAGCTGTGAGTAGAGAATGATATTTACATTATTTTTCTTGCTAATATTGAATCAAACTCACAAATAAGCTGTTCACGAGAAAACACGTGGAATTACAATTATTTTCATTTATATAAAAAAAAGTTTTCCTTCTCCATTAAAATTCTTTTTCATTTAATAATTTTATTTTACGTTTTTTCATTCCAAACATTCCATTGAAAAATTTTTAAAATAGAAAATTTAGTGCTTATGAGGAACAAAAGTTGTGAAAACCGCATCGACACATAAAAGTTTTAATGTTTTTCAATAAATTTTATAAATAACAAAATATTTTTAAGCTTTCTCTCAATATGTTACCTAGGAATTTGTTGTTGTGATTGTAAAATTTATAACCAACCAATGACTAGACTCTTTAAAATTATTATCGGGTATGTATAGTGAAATTGTGGTTTTCTTTTAAATTTTTCCCAATGTGCTTTGTTACATGGAACGTTCGTTATTATTATTATTTTATCATTACAACAGCAATTTTATAGCGCGTTTGCCATCGATTTGAAAAATAATGGAGTAATGTGGCCGCTCAGACTGTCTGTCAGTTCTATCATATTTGATTTTATAAATTTTTTTTAAAAAATTATTTTAAAAAAACTTCAAACTCAAATTTTAAAAATCTTGAAAAAAATAAACATTAGAAAAATCTCAGAAACTGTCAAAATTTTTAAAGAAACTTCAAAACACTCAAAAATAGCTCGAAAGTTTCAAAAAACACTTAAAATTTTCAAAAACCCTCAAAATTTTCAAAGAAAATCTAAAACAATGAAAATTCAAAAAGACTCCAAAGTTTCGAAAATAGCAAAGTTCCAAAAATTACTCCAAAATTTCGAAAAACTGGAAAACACTTAAAATTTTGAAAAACCCTCAAAAATTAAAAAAAAAAAACTCTACAGTTTAAAAATATCAAAAACACTGCAAAAATTCTCAAAAACTGTCAAAAAACACTAAAAAGTTTAAAAATTACAAAAAAAACTCCAAAGTTTCAAAAATAGCTCCAAAATTCAAAAATTACTCCAAAGTTCCAAAAAACACTTAAAATTTTCAAAAACCACCAAAATTTTTAAAGAAAATCTAAAACACTGAAAATTCAAAAAGACTCCAAAGTTTCAAAAATTACTCCTAAGTTTCGAAAACTCGTAAACACTTAAAACTTTGAAAAACCCTCAAAATTTAAAAAAAACTCCAAAGCTTTAAAATACCAAAAACACTAAAAAAACTCAGAAACTGTGAAAAAACACTAAAAATTTAAAAAATGAAAAAAAAGACTCTAAAGTTTTAAAGAACTGTAAAAACTCTCAAAATTACTCGAAATTTTCAAAACAATTAACTCAAAATTTAAAAAAAATTATAACTGGCAACATTTTCAAAAAATTGAAAATTTTCTCTTAATTACAAAGAGAGAAAAAAAACTTCAAAAACACAAAATTTAAGAAAAAGTCAAATTGATATAAAAAATGGTATAGAGTATATGCAAATGCGCTCGTCTTAAAGTTCAAGATCAAATTTTTCATTTTTTCCCTCTTCACCTCAGTATAAAGCAATTCATCATCTTTCGTTTCCATTAAATCGAAATACGAAAAATAATCGAGAATGATCATAGAAGAAAATTGCATTGTTGTGCCAGGAAAAAAAACAAAGGTTATCGATAGTCAATTCATCATCAAACACTAAAAATATCAAAAATGGATGAAAAATAATCGAAAAAAAATATATAAAATTTATGGTGTAATTTATGGCATTATTAAGATTTATTCGTATCAAATGGGAAATCAATAAGTTGTTTATCCAGTCTTTTAAATGATGGATGTTTTATTTTTTTAACATCTATTTTGGCTTGAGTGCTTTCAAGTTTATAGGTTTAATGGTCAAATGAGGACGCCAGGTCAGTTATGAATAATTTTACATGTGTCCCATTAACTTGGGGTTAAATGTGTAAAGAAAAAAAATGTGACATCATGATTCTTATATTTTTATAAGGAAATAATAAAATTTCATTTCCACAAAAATTTTCTTACACACAAAAAAAATGAATAAAATTCAATACGATACAATACAAAATAAATGTAGTTTTTGGCTTTCCGTTCAATATTCTTTCATTTTTTATGTTTAGTGTCGTTTCATTTTTTATTATTACTTTTTTACACGAAACGCGTCGCCTTTCAAACTTACGTAACAATAAGAGGAGCTTGGCATTGTTACATTGTACGTTAAATGTATAAAATATTGAATAAAACAATAACATTTTCGATGGTAAACCATGTCCTTGGTGACCAATATGCCACAAACTATAAGTCTTTTTTAAGTAGTGCGATATAACCCCCATTTTTTACTATTTTTGTTGTTTTTTTTATTCATAGAAGCTTTTTTGGACAATGACCAAGCTGAAATTTGAATGTAAACGTTTTGGTTGACATAGGAAATGAGCACGTGTGTGTGTGTGTGTACATGTAACGTATGTTTATGTATAAATATTAAATAAAACATTAGCATAAAAATGAGGGCATTTTACATGGAAATGGGCATTTTATTTGTTTTAGGTAAGAAAATGATTGTTTTTGTTTGCTTTTCCATGGCAAATTTTTTCATTTAAGGTCAGAAATCGTGAGTGAAAAATACTGTTAATTATGATTATTTTTTATGTACATAACGCACCTTTTCGAAAATGGAAGTCAGTCTCTTAGGGGTGGTTCCATACAATGAAATGAAAATGTATTTAAGGTTTTTTTTTTTGCTTTTTTGTTGATATGAAAGGGAAATAATGTCATTAAGGCATTCAATGATATGGATTGGAATTCAAAACATATTTTTGTCTTCTCAAAGCACGTGATGAGAAGGAGACTCAATGACAAGAAACCCATAAAATGTAAATGTGCTTAATAACATCATATAAGGATACTGTCTGAAATTTTTTTTGTCAAAATTTACAGATAATGACAAAAAATTTTCCAATTCATTACAATAAGGTACCTTGTATGTAATTTTTCTTCTTAACCTGAACCATAGAAGTAAGTTTCTTTTAAATGAAAATTTCAACGGTTTTTTTGTAATGACAAACTTTTCTCACGTACTTCTGTTACACGAAAAATATTTAAAATGGTGATGGAAAAATAATCAGTCTCATCATCTCACGTCAAAACTACACATCACCTGTTTCCTGTTTTTCATAAGCTTTTATAATGATAATAACAAACTACAGTATTTTAAAATTACAATGAAATTTCACAAAACAGGTAATTTATGTGAAAAATTTCACGTGAGTTACAATGTGCATCATGAAAACCAAAATTCTTTTCATTTGTTGAGATGAATTTTATGTGCAATTTAATTTCACTCGAGTGGTTTTGAAATATGAGGAGTGTTTTCACGTGTCTTGGAAACCATCAATTAGGGCTCACATGAGATATGACTCAATAATCCTTCGATAGTGTCCTTGAAGAGACTTACCTTCATCACATGATTCAGGATAAAAATTTTGCAGTCGACATTTTTTCAATGATTTGCGACATTTTTCAATGATCTGCGAAATTTTTTAAATAATTAGTGACATTTTTCAATGATTTGCGACATTTTACAATAAAGGGCGACATTTTTTTAATGATTGGTGACATTTTTAATGATTGGATGCGGTGCCCAATTTTTATTGACATAGACGGGCGACATGACCATGTTAAATTCTCGCATTTTAATGAATCTGGGCTAAAATAGAAACAACTCTAAATTATAATGCACAAATAAATACTAACATAACAATAACCAGACACCGTAATGTGCATCTGCAAAGTAACTTGTTTATTTCAATCGTGCAATTTTCCCTAAATGGGAGTTGTACACGACATATTTCGAGACTTTACAAGCGTATGAAAGGGAATAATGAAAATTAATGGCTCTTTTGTTTATTGTATTTCAATTCATCTTTTTTTATTGTTACTTGTCTATGTGTGTGTGTGTGTGTGTGTGTGTGTGTGTGTGTGATTCGCGAGAGTTCATTGAAAAGTTTAAATTTGTTTCCCCTTTTGGATAATAATTTATTTTATGAATTATTACTTTGAAAAAAAAACATTGAATTGAAAAATTAAATTATTTTTAGGCAAATTTAGGTCCGGAGGTATGTAATTGAAGGATTTCTTTACATTTAACTACAAATGAATGCTAATGTGTATGTGAATGAACTTAAAATTTCACTCATGTTCGTTAATTTTTCAAGTCACTATGAAATGAAATGAAATGAAACTACTTGAACTTTTCAAACAAAGTTAAAACACAAAGCCACGACAAAAAATTACAACAATTATCTTACACACATTTTCCTTTTTTTTTCTCAATATACAGACACATTACATTTAATATGTGTGTCAAGATCTTGAGCTTGCTATTACTTATTTTGAAAGATTTACGTAATATTTACATTTTGTGGCATGAATAAAATCCACCTCATTATTTTTCTGTACTCTTTTCTTGTTCTTCAATATTGTACATTTAAATTTTTTCCAGTTCTCTTTTTTTTTGTTGTAATTTTGAATGAAATCATCCTTTGCAAACAAATGCACATATACACACACACACACACACAAAATTTGTACAGACAATCACTTGGTAGTTTTATATGTTAATGTTATTTGTCTGATAAGCGCACATTAAACCCCACTTGTATCCTTAACTAGCTCACATTCATTGCAGCAGATTTGAACAAGTGTCTTTTCTCTCTCTCTAAATTTTTTTTTTGTCATTTTTAATTTCATTTTTTTTTTCTTTTCAAATTGAAGATGAACTTTAACATGCCTTTTATGTGTATATTCAAAAAAACATTAAAATTAAGCAAAAAAAAGAAAGTTCTTGTAATTTGCTTTTAAAAGCACTAACTTAACTCTTTTACTCTTAACATTTTATATTATTGGTTAAGAAAACAAACATATATATGTATTTTTTTTTTTGGATTTTTTGCTCTATTTCACAAAAAATTTTATATTATTTTATGATGAAAAACCCAAAGCAAATAAATAAGTAGAGAAAAATAAAAGTTATGTAAACTTTATATGAGTTGTAAAAGTTTTATATTGCTGAACAACTTAAAAACAAAAAATATTAAGAGAAAAAAAAATGTTATTTTGAGTTTTGAATTTCGAGTTCACCATGTTCAATGGGAATGGCGATACTTGGTTTTCACTAGAAACTGCTTTAAATTGAAAAAAACTCGAAACCTCCTTTAAATCCCTCAAAGCTCAGATATCCATGCTGAAATAGATAGATAACTCCTTCGAAGATCTTTGTGGCAACAAGGGGCAGTCATAGGGTAGTGGTGAATGTATCACACTCCATGTTATAGGTGCCAAGTTCGATCTTAGTACATAGATAGATTGTCAGAAGGGTTTTAAGCCACATATTTTAGGGCTCTTTGTGAGTTGTCACAAAGTGACGTACCCCAAGCTCATCATTCAATCTACCTTCGTATGTCATAACTTACACTTGCACCTCCACTTCGACGGTCGGGAGAAACTCGTTCGCTGTTCCTATAACTATATCCATACTTCTCATCTTGCTGCTTGATTCGAGTTTAAAATTTGATAAAAGCAATTACTGTCGGGCACAGATTGAGAGCTAAAGCCTTCTTTATTAGTCTTAGTGTCAAATATAATGCAATTCTCAAAAGATTCCTCTTTTGTCACTTTTATACTTACCTCACTTCAGAGTTTCAGTGTCCTTCGGATTCCTGTCTCTGAATCCATTGATTCCCTAGAGATATGCTCTTTAGGAAGCGGTAAATTACTCTTATATCCATCTGCAGTAAGTCTGAAGGTTGAGCTCTACTAGTCCTTAATATATTAAGTCTTTTTGATTCGATACACCGGCATTCACCATCCAAGTAACTGCTAACTTTATTTCTACAGAAATTTGTGTTTATTTTTATTCTGATTTGAAAAAGATGCGACTGCTTCAGATGGCAGGATAAAAGCTAAAGTCCAATGGTGGTGGTTTGGGGTATTCTGATAGATACTTCAGGTTTGACAGTACAGCCCACAAAAAGCCTAACATAAGTTGCTATGGTTGGTATTGCCATCTTGTAATCATCATCTTTGAGAGACTCGTTTGAACCATAATTGGTTGAATGAGATTGACAAGTAAAGTTTCCTGGTTTCTTGTTAAACTTGGATTTCTTCTGTTAACAAATTTCATAGCACTTTGATGAATCTTGGGCGATCTCTTATTCAGACTTTTTGTTATTAATATTAAAAGTGACGTCTTAAAACAGCATAAATTTTTCTTGCTTTTTCAACGAGCATAAATAGATTTTAAATCGTTTAGCACTGAAAAAAGTGTTAGCCTGAAATAAAATAAAACACAAGATAAATAAATAAGGCATATTATGATTATTAAAAGATAAACTTACAAAATTTTTAAAAATGTATTTATTTTCCCTTATCTCATCTTGTATTTATGTAATAAAATCATAAACTTTTACATGTGTAACAATCATTTAATTGTAAAACAACATTCAATAATGCATGATCTAATGGTTACTCAACTTATGCATTTATTCTACAATTTCACACACATTTACATGAAAAGCATTAAAAGACACGTACCATACAAAATTTTAATCTAATTACTCTTAATTTTACTTACCTTGAATTACATTTAATATTAATTATCATGTTTTTTATTCACTTTCAATAAACAGGTTACTACATTTACTGGAATCAAATGTGGATCCACGTTTTCCGGCCTGACGTTGAATGCACTAACGGTATAATTCATGTAATTGATCGTCCATTGTTGGAAGAGGCCGATGTAACAGTCGGAGGTACAAGTACTGCCACAATGCCAACATCAACAATCAGTTCAACTGTACCAATTATGACAACTTTAGTATTTGCACTAATCGCAAGAATGTGCTTTATGTAAGTGATTAATTAAAAGAAAACTAGGAATGATCATTATTAAAAGAAGACAAAACAATGAAATTGAAGTGAACACCATCCATTGATAAAATATTTATATATATTTTTAAATTTAATGTATTTTTTTGATATTATTTTTATTAATATAATTGATAATTAAAATTTAAATGCTTAGTAAGTTTAAAGAAAAAACAAATATCGTACATTATTATAATAAATTATAATTAAAAATAATAAAAAAATGATACAAAGTCAAACATATTAATATAAAAATGAGTCAATATTATAATATTTGTTGAGTATTAAAAATATTCAGAATCTCAGATTTATTTTTTAAATTTAAATTACTTTAATCATTTTAATTTCTGTACTGATAAGTTTTAATTGTGTAAACTTGATAATATTTTTAAGGTGCTTTTTGTATAATTATTAAGATGAAATCAAAGTTATTAAATTTTCAAACGAATCTCTCTACAAAGAAAACAGCATTATTTTAATAAACAAAAAAAAAAGTAAAATGAAATTAACATCAAATAGTGAAAAGCAATCCTAAAATGAAATCGTATAAAATGAAGCGAATTTATAATAACATGATAAATATAACGATGGACAATTATTATAAAAAAAAATGATAAAAAAATCGCACTCATTTTTTAAACAACTGCCAAGGTATGCGAACGAACCATGTTCAATTGTATAAATGTTCCAATCAATTGACATGGTTTATCTTCATTGAACATTTACTCTTAAAATTTATATGCGAACGAATCATGACGATAATAAATCGCGATTGAACTCAATAAGAACTTAAAAAAAAAACGTATAATATATAATAAAATAAATAAATAAATCAACTATCAAAAGTAGGTACGTATTAACAGGAGCAAAAAGTCACGAAATCACGTCAAAATGAAAGTAATAAATTTTTCTTTCATTTTTTTTTTGTTTAAATAAAAGTTGAAGTTTTATTATCATTATTAGTTGACAAAGTTACTACTACCTTAAATAAACTTCTCAAATAGGAAGTGACGATACAAGTTAAAAAACATCTATAAAAATAAAAATTTATAGGTTTTTAATATCAGAACAATATGTCACTTATTGACAATTGATCATTATTATTGCGATTTTATAATCGTGATTTCTTTTTCCTTTCATTTTCTTCTTTTCATATTCGTATTGGACAGAGAAATTTTAAGGGAATTTGACATCTAGTCCCAGTAAGACTGTGAAACTGAATTCCGTATAATTAGTTGTCAAATTTCGGGGTTAAGGTCGATCATAGTTAAAGAGCTGAAGCCTTCAGGTGATGATCATCCTTCTTGATGTTTTCAACGTTAAACATAATGCAATCCTCAAAAGCTCCCTTTTATGTCACTTTACTTACCTTACTTCTATTAGTATGTGACAGGAAAATATTTAGAAAAAGATTGAGGTAGTATGTGAGTTTTTTTAAGATACTGAATCACATTGAATGACTGTAAAACTGCGTCCTAGGTAATCAGCTGCAGGATTTTAGTTTAAAATTTGATGAAAGTAGCGATTACTGTTGAATTCAGAGTTGAAGCCTTCCTTGATGGTCTTAGTGTCAAATATAATGCAATTCTCAAAAGATTCCTCTTTTCTTACTTTTATACATACCTTCAAAGTTTCAGTGTCCTTCAGATTCCTGTCTCTCGATCCATTGATTCCCAATTTTACGCTGTTTCCTCTTGATTTCATTAACACAATTCCTGAAAAGAAAAAAATTTAGTAAAATATTTTGTCTATGAAAATCACAATGAATTTACCTTTCTTACTTTTATTTTTCCATGCTCTATGGTATTTGCTCTGTGGTACAGAGAACAAAAAAATCCAATCAACTGTAGCTAAAAAGCAAGAAAAAAAGGAAAATGAAAATGAAATAAACAATTTTTCTGATTACCTGTTCTGAATAAACTTCAAAGTTTTCTACTTCCTTAATATTAGACTGTCTGAAACAGACAACATTAGCTTATGTTTTTATTGTTGTTGTGTTTGTGTTAAATAGAGAACAATAAAAAGATATTCGCACGTTTTCTATCCAGGTTGTATAAACATGAAAAAATAAATGAAAATTCTAAAGAAAACTTTTTCCTTCTTTTTCACATGCTTCTCTCATAACAATTGGTAGTAGTTATGTTAATGAATCAACAAAATGAATAATAAACATTATTTAAATATAAATGAAATTTCTTCTTTTTGAATATTTTCAATTTCAAACGTATATTCATGAATTTTTTAACATCATCTTGAAACTTATCTGACTTTAAATCTGATAATAGTTTAGTTGATGCATGAATCTCAGTTTAACACTGTGTTATTATAAAATTACGTCTACTTCGCTACCTTATAAAAGTAAATTCGATTTATTAATGAATAAACATGATTTGTAACTTCATGAAAACAACAGCAATAGAGAGAATAAAAAAATTATATAACTTTAGTGCTTCATGTCCGTATAGTGCTTTAAATTAATGTGCTTTCCTAATTATAATTAACCTTCTATTCTCACTCTCTCTCTATCTGTTTGTAATATCATTATCATAAAAAATATATGGAAATTTCTTGTAATTCAAGAAAACCATTAAAACTCCTTTATTTTCATTTGAATTTGACTTGTAAAAGTACACGATTCACGTATTAGGTCAAACTTTGTTTGGAATCGCTCACTATGAGTAAAATAATTACTTTTAATCTTCTTTTCAGTGCTGTTTTTCCTTTTTAACAGCATTTATGTAAAAGTTTTTACCTCAATACGGTTAAATTTTCTTTTAAAAAACTTGTTTCATGGTTTAATCCTTCATTTCAACATAAAACGGACGCTGTAATTTCATGATAACTGAAATTCATACAAATATTTTACATCAAACATTAATTTAGTAGATTGCACTTTTTTTGCTCTCTCTCTTAATTTATGTTTTCCATTTCTAATTTAAAATAAATTAAGATAAAAATAGGGAATGAAAAAAGTACAGGAAAGTTTTGCATCTTTCTTCAAAACTTTCATTTAAACATTTCATAAAGATGATGATGATGATGATAGTAATTTATTTAAGATTATTCAGCGAGAGTTGATTTTAGGCTAGCTATGATGTTAAAATTTTATTTAAATTTAAAATAATGATATATATTTTTTTTTATTATTATAATTTTAATTTAAATTTAAATGATAAAAGAAGAAAAAAAAACGCTAATTATGCTAAAATATTGTATAGATATTAATAGAATAAACATTTAAAATTAAATAGTAATGTCGCTAAGAAAATAAATTATGTGTAAGTTAATTAGGTTAAAAAAAAATTAAAATTATATTAAAATATAGTCAGATTTCAATAAAAAAAATATATGAAATAATCAAATAAGACATGAGATGAAAGTTGATAAAACAAATAAAGGAAATGAAATTTAATTTTAGGTTCTTAAAATAAAAGTTTTTTTTAATTTTGAAAAATAAAATCGAATTTTTAAAAGAAGTTTAATAAGGAGATTTAATGATTTTAGGAGTACGCTGTAAAATTTTATTGTGTCTGATTCTCAAAAAGTTCATTGCGAGGTAAAACTTACGTAACTTTAACTTTTTAAAAACGATTATTAAAAGAAAATCGTGATTTCACAGCCTAGATTTTTCTTGTTATAGTTTGTGGTTTCAGTAGCAATGTACTAATCCTGGTTTACCAGTCGAGAGCTGTGCAGTGCAGTGGTTAGCGTGTTGGGCTATCAATCTTAAGGCTTGCAATTCGATTCTCGTTCCGGTCATGAAACTTTACAATCTCAAATGTCCCTTTTTCCAGTTACTCAATTTGAGATAAAGGCTAGATAAAGCTGGTGACTGCCTGGGATGACAGGACAAAAGCTAAGTCCTTCAGATGATGATAAAGGGTATACTTCATGGGCCTAACTGCAAGCTTAATAGTCACCCTACAAATCTGATCTTAACAGTCGGGAGTAAATTGATGAAACAATACGCATTTGGCTTACCCTTTTCTTTCCTTATAGGAACCCAAGGCTCATATCAATCTTTAGTTTGATGATGTCTTATTGGCCTCTTGCATTTCATTAAACCTGGTTTATGGAATTTTTTGAATTTTGCGTTGAGCACTTAGGACATTTAGGTGGTTTTTATTTTGACCCTCCACTTTTCTACTCTTAAGGGAATTGTACTAAGCAGTGATAAGCGTTTTGCACTAATAATCTTAGGGTTAGCAGTTCGATTCCCGCTTCGGTCAGGAAACTTTACAATCTCAAATTTCCCTTTTTTGAGCTAATCAGTTTTAGTTACCTGGGATGGCAGGATACATCAAACAGAATAAAGTCTCGTCTTGAAACTTACCTCGTAACAGTTTTTATCGTACTTCCTTTGATATCCTTTGATTTTCATCTGAATTTGAGATCATGAGACACCTGCGTACTAATACTAATACGTACTGATAGCGTACCTCTAAATCAAATTATTTTTAATTATCTTTGATGATCAGGTCGAGCTTTTACTTTTCAATATAAATGAATTTTCAATGAAATTTATATTTCATTTTTATTATGATTTTCATGATATTAAAAATATATTAATTGTATAACGCTGCATAGCTAGAACAAAAAAAAATTATAACAAGTAATAAGAATGAATATGATAGGTATATTTTATATAACATAATAAATACACTATTAATGCCTTTTAAATTATGAATGAGGATATGAAAATAAAAATTAAACAAAAAAAATGAATACTGATAATTATAAATTTAATAAAAAAATAATAAAATTAAATAACGTTAGTTATAAATAAAAATAATTGTATAAGAAAAATTAATAAAATGGTATTTATTGAACAAAAAAAATTATATCAAAAAAAATAATAATAAATAACAAACAAAGTATAAATTATAATAATAATAATAATAGAAATAAAAGTGAATGTTAAAGATAAAATAAAAAATTTACATTAATCTATATATACTTTTTGCTGCCTTTTATTAAAACAATTCAAAAAATAACAAAAAAAATCTTATTTAATGAATGTATAATAATATAAAATATTATTTAAATTTAAAATAAAATTAATCAATCATGAAATGTCTTTAAATTTAATTTTAATTTAATCATTTTAACTTAAACATTCCATGTCCCATCCGATTGACACCCACACAATCGAATAATCATGAAAAAAGTAAAAAATTAATCAAAATTTTAATTAATTAAATTAATTTATCAAAAAAAAGAAAAAGATTGAGCACCCTTAATCCAATTATCTGTATTAATCCAATCTCAATGCACGTTAAAAAATACTTTGAACTTTCAGCACATTTAACACACACATAAACATATTTAAATGAATCCGATTACAAAAAAAAATATATATAACTAAAGATCAATGTTTTGCTGAATGTTTAAAAAAATTAATTCAAAACAGTGAAATATTAAAAAACAACAAAATAATGGAAACCAAAAGTAATAGCAATAGTCAGAGCTTTTTTTGTATTAAATTTAAAAAAAAATTAAAAAAAATTATCTAGAATAACGGTAAAAAAAGTTTAAATTTTAAACTTAATTCGGATTATTTATCGTTTATTTTAAGATGAAAAATAGAAATATTAAAAAAAATATATACGATAAATTTATATTAAAGTCCACACGGTAAAAAAAATTATTGAGCATAAAAACTGTTGAATCTCTTAACATTAAAATGATAACTTGAAATTAAAAAAATAAATAAAATATTTAAACTTAACAAATTATATTATCAACAATATTATTAACTGAAGACAAAAAAAACGTATTTTTGAAAAAATAATTAATTTAACACTAAGATAAATAAAAAGTTAAAATTAAATTAAATTGAAATCAAAATAAATTTCAACAAAAAAAATAAATAAAAATATAGAATTTCAAATTGTGAAAGTTAGTCAAAAAAAATTAAATCAGAAAAAATTACGATGTTTTATATAGTAATCAGTAAAAATGATCGATAAATGATATTCAATTTTAACTTTTTTTTCTTTTTTGTTAAATTTAATTTAAATTTAAATAAAGAGGATAAGCTTAAAATAATAATGAAAATTGTGACTGTGGTGTGTGAATATTAAAATAAAAGAAAATTGAAAAAGAAAATTATCAACATTAAAAATGATGAATTGATTGAGTTAAACAGACATAAAAAGTAGCTTGCTGTAATTTTATTTTTAAATTAAAATTGTTTTTGGTAATGGAATAAAAAAAATACACAGATGAAAATTTCTATAATTATTGTATGTAAAATTAAAATGAAAGGAAAAATTTTGAAGAGAAAATGATAATAAAATTATGAAAAAATAACTTGAAAAGAAGTTTTAATGTAAATAAGGAGATTTAAGGCTTCAAATTCAGTTCTAAGTAAATATGGCCCAATATCTTCGAAGATATTAATCGCCAGGTTCATTTCTGCATAAGGTTGTAAGTTTGTTGGTAAAATTTCTGTGCTTTGGATTTCTTTGGATAGTCAAAAAAAAGGTCACTTGTTCTGTGCTTTGTGCATCATATGATAGGATAGTCAAAAATAAGTTCACTTGTTCTGTGCTTTGTGCATCATATGATAGCAAGCCTTATACAACATTTTCAAAATTTGCTTTTGACAATACAAACTGTTGCTAATTTATTGGCCTATCACCTTTCAAGACACATCCTAAAGGAGAGCTGCATAGTTTAGTGGCTTTGTAATCCATACCCAATTCATGTCGATGTTTTGGACATATAATGAACATCGATTTATCTGCATATTCGCGAATGGCTTATTCGGACACACGATCTTTATCCTGTAACAATCAAATATGGTCTAAATGAAGTTGATATCTGAAAAAACAGAAAATGTTCTTTTAAAATTTAACACTCAAGTCAAATGGGCTCTCTAACCTGGCCTGACCTTTTTGAGTGTTAAAGAGACGGTTTTTAAAATTTCCATATGGCTAAGCCGCTATCGTGGGTGGAAAGGCTTTTTGAAGTTTTACCTTTTTTTCTGTAGCTCTCAGCAACGTTGCGTTTCTGTTCCAAACTATTTCACTGGATACAGCTTTGATCCAATGATATTGAATTTATTTACAAGTTCAGATCATGTCCTTTGAAATATAATGAGTAGTTATTACAACTGATTTCCTTACATTAAAAGTCGTATTTCACAAAAGTCACTCCATGATAATATTTTGTGAAATTCAAGTTCATTAAATTGAAAATTCCTTAGAGTAATTACCGACACGAAGCAAAATCAACAGATATTTTCTTGTAACACACTTGGCGCCTTTTAAATGACATGACAATTGTGCAGTGGGATCGTCAGCTGATCAAATAAAAACAAGAAAACATAAACAAAACGAATTCCAAATTTTATCCTCAGAAACGTTTTCTTGTATTTCTGTTAAATTTAAACTGAAAATATGTCATTATTTCCAGCATATAACACACAAAATGACGAAAAAGACGAAAACAGAGAAGAAACAGCAGTGGCATCGACAAGTAATGTCAAAAACCTTTGAATATTAATTGTAATATTTTTTTTTAATTTTGATTTCATTCTTAGGTTCCTGGCTTGAAAATAAGAGTTACAAAGAGCAATCAAGTTCATCCAACAATCCATCAAATGTAGTTACAATTGAAGATGAATCTCGTTCTAGTGATAGCGATGTTCAATTCATTGATGAGTCTAAAAAAGTTGGCAAGAAAAGAAAACATAAAAAAGAGAAAAAGAAATCCAATGAAAGTCCTATTAAATTTGACGAAAATTCTGATTTCTATGAAGATAAAAAACCATTAAAGGCATATCTCACTGTTGATACGCTCAAGAAGCCGGGCTGTCCTCGATACGTTCGATCACAAAATTTCAGTTTAATTAAATATGGGTATTTTGATAGACCGAAATATAAACGATATTACAAGGCGATGAAAAAATTTCAGTTAAATGATGAAAAAGTGAAGGAATTCAATGACGAAGAAAATGATTTAGATCTTGGATTTCAAAAATATCTCAAATCAAATCCAAAGGACGTGGATGAGTGGCTCAAATACGTGAATTTCAAAGATTCGACAATGCCTATTTTGGATAATTACCAGAAAGAGAAGACAAAGCTGGATATTGTTGATAAAGCGATGAAATTCAATCCGGAGAGTGAGACATTGCTTCGAAAATATTTGGAATTACTTCCAAAAGTGCATCCCACTGACGAAGTCCTTGAAATTATCGAACGCATGATAAACAAAAATCCAAATAATTTTCTCACCTGGAATGCATTGATATATAATAAGCAATCATCGATGGCTCAATGCAATGTACCAGATGTCCTTGAAAAATACCAAGATTGTTTAAAGGCCTTATTTTCTGTGGTAAAAAATGATGAAATATTAGTTAAGATTTTCAAAAATTTGGCGATTTTCCTGCGACAATCCGGATTATTTGAGCAATTCTTTAGTCTGTTAATGCTCGGATTGAGTTTGAACGTTTCCACGACGGCATTTAACAGGATTTCAAGGACTTCGGATGAAAATAACACGACATTGATTGAATATGAGGAGTTGATTTTACGATCAGGACTTCCAATGAATGAAATTTGGTTGAGAATTGAAAAATTGAGATCAGCATTTAATTTCTTGCCATGTGTTACAACAGATTTGAAAAGTGATCCACAGCGAATTGTACTGAATGAGGATATTTGTGGATTTGTGTATCCATTGATGAATAAAAATTATAATTTTGATCTCTTTATATTAGTGTTGAAGATGCTTAAATACCCTCTGGGTGGATGTCTCTTTCAATCATCGTCATTTTTTAGCCAGGAAGTGTACGAAAATGACACGATTGAGGATATTCTTTCAACTTTCCTTGAATTGAGACGTGATCCGACGATGGATGCCATTCTTTTTAGTATCATCAAAGAAATTCAAGTCCCTCCATCTTACATCAATACAAATTTAGCTCATGAACTATACCGTAATATGCTATTTGAGGTCATTTTGACTGGTGCTTCGTGCTTCAATCAAAAACAAAATCTCATTTTATTCAAATTATACCTCCAACTTGAGCGAATCCTAGTCGTAATTGAGAAAATTTCATCAAAAGACGGAAATTTAACCCCAGAATTCAAGAAACAAGTCAAAAGTCGCATCAAGAAAGCAATTAAAAACATGAATTATCAATCAAATCTCCTGATTTACAATGAATATGCCTGGGTCACATATGAACTTGACGGATTTGAAGCGGCTGAGACAATTTTACAGACGACAATTCAACAAAATTTCATCGACTCCACCGAATTCTCCCGCTTATGCATTTCATATGTTGAATTACTGATTTTAAATGGAAATAACGAAAAATCAATTGAAATTTTGACGGGACTCGTTCTTGGCAAAGTCTCATTTGAACAGGACGTCATTGAATTGCAAGCGACAAAAAAACTCATTGTACTTCAAAAATTGACAGAGAATTTGAGTAATAGCCTGGAAGTTGAAATGAAATCTGACATGTTTGAAATTGAAGATTATTTCAGTGAAAGTAAATTGATGTTGAATTTTAAGGCAAAGATATTTTATGTTACATTAGTGAAATCGGTTGATGAATCGATTACAGTGATAAGGGATATTTTGAAAAAATTCCCTGAAAAAAATCAAAAACACACCTTTATACGAGAGAAAATCTATGAATTTATTGTATTTTTATATAATACGATTGGGAATCACGACAAATCCTTATTCGCATTTATCCTTCAAGGAATTCAAGACCTTCCAAGTAACTTGACGTTGCTGAGAGTCATCGTGAGTGACTTGAAAACCTCGTGGATGAATATTAAATTGAAAGTAACGAAAAATTTGACGACGAATTCCGTTATTTTTCTGATAGCTGCCTGCAGATATCGATGTGCAAAGTACTCAATTGATGTTGAGGGGGAAAATTATGAAGATGCATACAAGAAACGGGTCATAAGCCTTTTGGAGGTTGTTACGGATAAAAAATCGGGAATTCGGCAAAATGCATTGTTATGGCGTTTGTATTTAAGGGCCCTTTTTGACGTAAATAGTAATCAGACGTTAGTCAAATGTAGAAATACGTTGTATGAAGCACTGGATGTATGTCCATGGAATAAGGCCCTTTATTTGGATGGAGCGTTTTTCTCACCCCAGGAATTGCCACAATTGATGGATTTGATACTGGAGAAACAATTGAGGATTCATGCGATTCCAGAAGAGTTACAGATTTTAAGGAATGAATAAATTGATTTTTAGTAAAAATTTTAATAAAGAAAATTATAAAAATCGGTGTTTTAATGCCTATCCGTCTTCGGTGAACACAGGAGCGTGTAACAACGTCATCTATCAGTGAACATAATTTAACAAGTTACGAAAACAAATCATTTTTAAACATTATTCCGAATTTTATTTAAAACAGTAGTAAAAACATTGAGTTTTAGACAGAATTTATAGATTCCATTCAATAATCACCATTTATAACTAAAAATAAGTATTTTTTATAACAGCCATCTTTTTTTTTGTCAAAAATTATTCTCTAAAACATCATATCACGACACATAAAGCCTCAATGTAACGAAATTTAACCAAAAGCTGTATGCAAATCACCTTGCATCATGTGTTCGTCGTGAAAACGAGCGTAAGTTAGTCCAGGCCTCTTTGTGCGAGCTTCGGCGGTCTATTTAAATGAAATTGAATTAAATTAATATAAAAATGAATATTAGACGAAAATATTTACTATTGCTTGTAAATCAAGTGCAAATGTGTTATTTTTCTTCTTCATATTGCGATACAATAAAATTGAAGTGACTCCAAATACGGCTCCTAACACTAGCAATGCAAGTGCTGAATATCCAACTGCTGCCACTATAAAAAAAATTTCAAATTAACTTCAAATAATTTAAAACAAAAATTGCATGAAATTAATTTACATGTCGATCCATTTGATTCATCTTCACTTATCATAGGTGCTGGTGAGCTAAAAGAGCTTCCTTCTTTGGTTTGTGTTTGTGTTGAAATTGTGCTTTCAGATGTCATACTTTGTGTGACTGGGATTGCCGGACTCAAACTTGCCTCATCACTATTTGACGTTAATTTCAATTTAACTCTAAACGGTTCGTTTTTAGTGCAATTACATCCCACCATTTTTGGTTTCGATGGGACTTTAATGCACGTGCTTTCAGTCCACGTGTCATCGAGTAACATTTCACAAATTGCATTCTCCGGTCGAATTGTGTTATTCAAATGAACAGAAATTTCAATTACTTCCCCTTTTGATTCCTGTTCCTTTAACGGCACAAAATGGAAATTCTCTGTATCACTACTACTAAAAACATACAGCTGATAAACTGGGTATTTATATGATATGTCAAAGGTGCTTCCAATGCAATATTCCAAATTTGGATCAAATACATATAATTTATTCAATTTAATTTCAGCTCGCCATTCAAATCCAACAGATGGCACTTTGTGCACTTCTTGACGGAAATCATGCGTTTTATTAAATTTAATTATATGATATTCAGTCATATTTTTTTCTTCTCGATATTCCGTGTATCGGCACATCCATCGCAATTCCTCTTTGGTTCGATTAGTATCGGGTGGTAGTAAAGCTAAGACACCGATAGCCAAATCAACGACAGGATTTTGACGACTTTCTTTTATGTTTCCATTAGTTTGACGACGTTTACGTTTCTTTTTTATATCCTTGGCTTCACTCATGGCCTGTCCTTTACCACTCACATTCTCAAGTAAGGCCAATAAATTTTGGATTATGTCCCGATTATGAATACCAAAAGCTTCTAAAATACGTTTAACGTTTTGGACATAATTCAAGATATCTTGTTCTGTTAAGTAGCCTGATTTATCTTCATATGTTTTGAGTATTCGAATTGTTTGTGCTTTTAGCATTTGAATGATATTTTGATGGAATTCTTCGTAGATCCGATCATCAGGGACATGCTGAAATTAAAGAAAAATCTGAAAATCTGACCTATGACTGAAATCTGGCCTATGACTAAAATCTGGCCTATGACTGAAATCTGACCTATGACTAAAATCTGACCTATGACTAAAATTGGGCCAAGGCCTGAAATCTGCCCAATCACTAAAATCTGGCCTTTGACTGAAATCTGGCCAATCACTAAAATCTGGCCAATCACTAAAATCTGGTCTTTGACTGAAATCTGTCCTATGACTGAAATCTGACCTATGACTAAAATTGGGCCAAGGCCTGAAATCTGGCCAATCACTAAAATCTGGCCTTTGACTGAAATCTAACCTGTGACTGAAATCTGACCTATGACTTAAATTTGATCTATGATAAAAAAACTTAAAATATTCAAGTTTTCCAATAAGTGTTTTCAGTATCTGCAAATGTTCTCGTGCATATCGTTCAAATTGCGTTTACGTTACTCACCTTCAATGTCATACCCAAAAACAGCATTTTATTCAATGAACTATTAAATTCTTCACGATCTAAGCCTGATTCAATTGCATCCAATTGTGCTCTTGTAAAATCAAATACCAATTCTGATGTTGATAAATTTGTTGAAATTGAGGCTCCATATTGAATACTGCATGCTTTAAACATATCACACACTTCGTAGAATGTTTTAATGGGGGTTTCTATAAAAAATGTTCAATTAATTTCAAGATTCAGGATATTTTTTTTTTACATTGACTTACTGCTATAAGGTAAAATCGATTGAATTTCATACAATTCATAGCCAGTCTCCAAAATCACAGGTGAATCATCCAAAACAACACCAAATGAATACAGTAATGGACCATGCTTGTCTTTTCCTGCACTTGTCTTGAACATGAATGGTGTTGTAAGGGCGGATCCTTCACTTGGCGTGACATGTAATTCAGATGAAATTGGAGGGCCATTTGTTTGCAAATCGATTTCGAGAAATGATTCAATTTTTTTGGCGTTTTGTGTATGTTGTGGTTGCTTGTCTAAATCGATTGGTGGAGGGCATTCAGTAGTGAGTCGGAGTCGGTAACTGAAATAAAATCATTTTTATTTTTTGTCTCAAAAGTGAATTCAAATCATACCTGAAATCAGGTTTCAATCCATTCCAATTCGGATAAACATTTGCCGGTGGGATATTGAGTTTGACATGCTTTGTCACAGTACTATTCGTATAATCATTGAGATCCTTCAAGAAATTCGCCTCAAAATCATTGACGATTAATTCGCCAATTCCGGCTTTCAACACAGATGTATCCTCATACTCATAGCCCTCCATTTTGACAATTGACCATTTGGCAACACATTTTGGCACAACATAACTAATTGAAGCTTGAGCTCTAATCGAGCTTGTAACATCAACCGGCAATTGTGGCATTGAATCAATCACAGTTCTCGCAATAATGTCATTTTGCACTTCAATCAATGAAATTACTTCAGCTGTTAAATTCAATTCATTCACAATTGTGGCTTCCATGTGATATTTTCCTGGTTTTGTGAAAATTATCGATTTTTTTGGTTCAGATACGTCATTAAAGCGATCACAAAGGGACTCGGCTTCAGAACCCTCTTCAATGACAACACAGCGCCAATGTATCTATAATAAAAAAAAAAGTAATTGATTAAATTAATAATTCAAAAATAAAATTTCAAGGTAATTTACATTGAATTTTCCCTTTTTAATGTTAAAATCTTGAATTTTTAATTCAATATCGATGCTTCTTCCCACACCAATCAATGCATTAACTGGAATTATTGATAATTGTAGTTCATGAATTTCAATGTCAACTGTAACATTTGCGTTTGCGACCGATTTTGAGTTAGAAGCATCCATTAAATCAGCATGAATGGTGATTTTTTTGCGTGGCATGAACGTGAAAGGCGGAATGTTGAGAACAGAGCCTGTAACTGACAGGATATTACGTGATTCAGGCTCAATGTCATCGATTTTCCATTGAATCTAGATTGTTTTTTCATTTTAGTATATTTTATGACGTGTCCCTTGAAATAAGGATACTTACAAAATATTCATTTATATTGCCGAGAAACGTCACGTCAGCTTTAACTATGAGAGGCATATTGGCCGTTATTTTACTTGGACCTGAGAGTCTTATTCTTGAGGTTTCTTCAGTGAACTGCTCAAGTAAAGTAAAATTTCAAAATAAAGTAAAATTTCAAAATAAAGTAAAATTTCATTTAATTTTGGGATTAAATTCCATTTCAAGAGCGGATAACTTACATTTTCAATTACTTCATCACCATTAATCGAATTCCCTCCAATTTCCGTTACAGGTATTGGCTCAACGGTAGTGGGAACCAAGACAGGCACCGGACTTGTAACGGGAACCACAGTGACGATTTCCTGTCCCACCATAGTAATATTTTCAACGGCATTTGGTATCATCGTTGTCGAGGTTACGCCAGAATCAGGATTGTTATCACTTGAAGAATTACTCCCAATGACTGAGGTTTGCATTGTTGTTGTCATCACACCTTGACTTTCAACATTTCCTTGGTCCTTACACATTTGATACAAATTACCATCCTTATAATCTAAGACAAATCGTTCTGCATCACTTTCAACTCCATCAGCATTTTCACCAACAATATCAAACATATAAATCACTCCAGGTGTTAACTGAAGTCAAACATAAAACAAGATGATATCAATTTAAATATACGTATAAAATTGCTAAATTTAGCAAACGAGAACTTTCCTTTCATATTAAATTTATGATCCAATTAAATATTTAATGTGAGAAATTTAACAAACAGTGTTTGTGTGTTTTGTGTGTGTGTTAAAATGCAAGGTTTTTAAGTGTACACAAGTAAATGGATACTCACAATCGACGTTGCAATATCGATTTTATTTTCTGCATCAATTGATGGCTTTTGTGTGTTCAATTGCTGTTCTAATGTCCTAACCGTACGCCAAATTGAAAGGGAATGATGTTGTGTGCGTTGTGGCATCGAATATTCATAGCTTATTTTTGTGTGATATTTGAGCTTTTCTTCAGGATTGGCAGGAATTAAACTGGAAATTAAATTTAGGTCATAATCAATTTAATACTACTAATGAACTTTATTTACTTACTTTATACTAAAAACAGTGGGTGGTGGTCCAGAACCCATTCCTTTGCTACAAAGAATGTTGGGAGCTTGAATTTTAAATGTCGGCTTAGTCTGAAATAACTTTTCATATTAATTTCATATCAGATTTCAATGATAAAATTTCATTTTCTTACATTTTGACACAAAATACCAGGCGTTCCCATTATTAAAATTAAAAGTAATTTAAAGGCACTTGTTAAGTCACCCATTTCAATGATTTTTTTTAATATATTTTCAAAAACTTATAAGGAACCTTCTCGATAAATTCCAATAAAAATATCTACAGAAAAAAATAAATAAAATCACTTTTCAATTTGAAAGACTGTCATGACTTGGTCAAACAAAAGTCAGAGAAAAACTAATATTGGACTTAAATATGTTTTATCATTATATTATTGGTCAAGTGAATGAGTTGTATATAAAAAAAAACATTATAATAATAATAAAAAAAGAGAAATAATCAACCAACAAAAGGCTCTCTACATATTTTTTTTTAGTTCTACATGAGTTTGTAGGTATAAAACATATTTTATTATGACCATTATTTATGTTAATAGTGATACACGGAGAAGCAATTAAAGGATGTTGCAAGGCTAATGAGAAGGACTTGGTAAGGTAAGTGTATTCATTTTCAAAAATTATATTATATTAATATTTAACACACCAGTGACCCGACAGGGTCCTTGAAGGTGTTCGTTTTTATATGATGGTTTTTGATGATTTTTGAGATTTAACAACTGAATCAGGATTAGAGAAGGTAGATGGTTTTAGAGATCCATCAACTCATATTACGACTGTAGCAAGATGGTTTTTTAATTTCCATTTTAAATTTAATCATGTTAAAGATGTTTTGGATGTAGTATGGTGTTGTGTTGAATATTGTAATTGCCTTGTATGTGATGCCTTCAATTCCGTACTTTTTTGTTTAAACTGTTGGAATTTTCATTTTTTTTCAGATGCTTGTCTAGTGTTTCTCACGTCAACTGTTTTGAATGTGGTTGTGTTGTGAACGTAATTGTGAATGCATTGATGTACAAATAGAATTTTTGCTTTTTGACTGAGTTCTTCTTGGGTTAATGTCCTTGTAAAGCGAAATTGTTAGATATGACGGTGGTAATTTGTTTATCATTTTTAAGACTCTGTTTTGAAGTACATACAATTTCTTTTTGAATTTATGTTTTGCTTTTGTCCATATTTGAATCATGTATTATTATATTTTGTTGTAAACATTTACATATTTGATGATCAGGAGCTGTAAGTTTGGCAATTTTTCGTTGTAGGTTGCAAAATTTGATGAATAGTTTCCCGTATTCTTTTTTTTGTGTCTTCATTTTCTTCATAAAGAAGTATCTGAAGATTTAAAAAAGATTAAAAATCAAATTAAACCAGGATGGTTTCTTATTAAATTGGAGTAATAAGTCTTGAAAAAGTAGCAATCATACATCGTGCGATGTTGTGCAACAATGGTCTTCTTTTTCCAAATTTAAGAACATTATTAAATTCGAGAAGTTACAAATTAACATATGTTGCTTTATTTACCAGTGTTATTAGTTCAATGGTTGGTTCAATTTTACAATCTATCAATAAGATCGTTCCCTGTATATTTAGACCATATCCCAAAATTTTATGATTGTAAAACTTGCCTGGGATATCGTTGTACTTGTCTACATTCAACACCAGGAAGGAGAAAAAGAGCCTAAATATTGTGTATCGAGGGTTTTTTGGATCTTTCGATTTTCTGTTCGACGAACTGAAAAAATTAATCTTTGATTAACATTTTCCAAGGAATAATCCTTAAGAGCCTAATAAAAAATTGAAAATCAATTTTTCAGAGGAAGTATTTTTTTATAATTTTTCTACAATTTCTTTTCGATCCAAAATTGAGTAAGAGAAAGACTCTTTGAATAAAGAAAAAGATTGAAGCCAAGAATATAATTTTTTTACAATGTATTACACTCGAAATACTAAAAATTCTTGAAAACACTTTTAATTTATCTGTTCTGGGCTCATAAGGTACCAACCTGATTTTCTATCTCAATTCATTAAAAAACCCATCACCGTAGTATTTAAATGTCCAATGTAGCCACAATCGTTAAAATTTTCATTTATATTTTTTCCGTGTAACCATGACAATATTTGTATGCTATAAATGATTTTATTTTTCACTATGTATGCCGTGTATTGTAAGGATAGGAACACTTCGCCTTTAAAACCAAAGGAAAACACACACAAAAATATTAATGTAATAATAATTTTATACTTACGTGTTTCTATTTCACTTCCATACTTTCAATATGATTCATACGGAAAATTCTCTTATTTTGTATATACCTCAAAGTAATTAGGAGCAAAACAGTCAGCGTGTTTGATTTTATACGCTCTATATTTAAATATATTGATTGTTGCATGTTAGAATTAAAATCTAGGAAACCGGTAATTGTGTTTATAGTACAAATATCGTGTTAAGTCGCTGATTCACTAAGAAAAATTTCCTTTTACAGGAAATATTTTTGTTTTTTTATAGTTTCTGATGCTCAATTGATTGAAATGACGTTTTCGAACTGAATTCCATGCGTTGTTTGTAGTTTGATCATGTGAGATTTTTTTTTGTTGTAAAAAGTAAAACAAACCATTTACGAAAAATTCATTGATTTTATTTTAAAATAAAAGGATAAAAGTGCGAATGATATATTTTTTATCTAATACTTACCATCAACTCACAAAACTCGGATTAATTTCGTGTCGTTTAAATGTTCTGAAGTCACATGTCATTCGTGTGCTTCAATTCAGTTTTCTGAGCTGTCTCTTTAAAATTTCATCATGATGGTAATAAAAAAAGAAGTCAGTTTATTTTTTGTGTCTACTACATTCAAAGCAATTTTATGATTAAAATATTTTGTTAATTATTTCTATTCTAAGAATTTTCACCGGTCAAATGTTGGATATGATCCAAGCATTATTTTTTGTGAGAAATTTTCTTTTCACATCAAAATACTTGTCAAGTTCTAGTTCAAACCACTACATTGATTATAAATGTATTAAAAATGAAAAGTTGATTATTTTTTTTTTAATAAATGTTAAATCTGTTAAATGTCCTCGTTGAGATAAGTGGGTTCTGTTGTTCTGTTTTTTCTTAGTTGTCGTCCTGACGAAGTCGTTTTCTTCCCTGATTCGGTTCGTCAGCTTCCATTGCTTTAAGTCTGATTCCTGCAATTTCAGCTCCATGCAATGTGGTCATGCAATCTTCAGCTGATGCTTCATTAGCAAATAATGCATATCCACAATTTTTGCCTGGCAAGAGAAACACTTCAATTAAATCGCCAAATCGGCAAAATGCATTTTTGAGAATTGGTGCTGGCAATGGTCCATTTGTGCATACAATGAATAATCGTTTGCGACATGGTGCAGTTACAGGTGCCATTGGTTTTTGTGATGGCAATGGAATATTGCAAGGTAAGTCACGATCACCTCCTCCTCCACCGCCTCTTGATCCGCCAAAACTGAAGAGATCATTTCCACCTGACATCATACCACCACTATGCATATCATCTTGAATTTTTACAATTAAACGTTCACCCTGGGGATACTCAAAGCCATGTAATTTCTCTTTTGCATATTTAGCTGCTTGATAACTCGTATAGACAACTGTTGCTGTATTTGATCGACTGCTCATGTCGTCATGTAAACGACAATAGTCAAGTCCTGGTATGATGTCAAAAAGTCTCCAAAGTTGGTCTTGTGTTAGCAATGGTGAACAAATTACCGATAAAGTGGTTTCTTGCACTTGCGAAGTCATTCCATAGTGTGGTAAATCATCAGACATTCTACGATTGTCACGGTCTCTGTCAAACATTGGTCCTAAGCCTAAACCAGACCCGCCACCAGAACGTCCCATTGGCATAAGGTCATTATATGAGTTCATGTATGAAGACATATTCATATCACGGTCATTTTTAGAAGGTTTTGGCTCAGCAAAGACGGCTTTATATTTCGGGTCACAACACTCAAATGCATTTGCAGTGTCAGAGAATTTTTTAAATTTTATATAGGCAAAACATTTGCCGTCTTTCGTATTCTTACTATGTAAGATTGTAATGTCTGTAACATTCCCGTAGTTTGAAAACTCGTCACGTAATTGGTCTTCTGTCATTTCTTTTGGGATGATCACAAATAACCTCAAATATCGTTCCTCCTCATCGGCATAACGTTTATTTCCCTTATCACGACTAGATGCCACAACTACCTTAATGGAACGTCCTTCCGGTCCAATCGGTTTACCATTCAAAGCTTCCAATGCCTTAGCAGCTTCACTCGTTTTACTGAATTTCACGTAACAAACACCCTTCTTTTCACCAGTATGACGATCTTTAACCTTTAAAAACAGATAAATTTACAGTAAAATTACACCCAAATGAGAATTTAACTCAAATTTACCATATAAATTTCCTCAACATCTCCAAATGGCTGGAACGCTTCTTGAAATTCTTCCTCTGTATGATTTTTACTGCAAATTATGAATAATCGCGACATTGGAGGATTGTCTTCGCTTTTATCATTTCTGTCAGATGACCGTTTAGACATTTTTCGTATTTTTTCTTGATTTTAAACTTAAATTCAATGATAAATTGTTATTTATTATCTTTAAAATTAAGTTCAAGTTCAAATTGGGTGGAAAAGACGCTTAATTAAGAGACGTCAAATTCTGACAGATCGGATACTGTGAAAGGACTTGTCCACAAACGATGCATCACGATATGATGAAAATTGAAAATAGAAAAATTGAATGAATTTTTATTTTATTACTTATTTTAACAAATAAATGTTTATGAATTTTCTGTCTCCTTGAATCTGAAAAAAATGAGAAAAAAATTCAATCAGTTGTCATTGATTGAATTGTAACGGAATTTTTAAGTTAACATTTCAATTAAAATCAACTTACTTGCAATTCGTGCACGTAAAAAACACAGTTTGACCCTCGTCAGCAGATCTTAATTGTAATGTGGCATAAGACATCTTGTTATTGCCACACTGGGGACATTTCCTTTCCACAATCGGACCTTCGTCTTCTTCGGCTTCCTGTTTCTTCATTTCCGCAGTCTTCTCTTTCGGGGGATTGTAAGTATTGAAATGCAAAGTGTATTCACATTCATTTGTACCAAAAACTGTTGAAATTCCAATTTATTTTTTATTTCATAACGAAGATGTGAAATTTAAGACAAAGTTACCTTCAGGCCTAAACTCATTTTTACAACAATAACATGTCACATTTCCCATTTGTCGTAATTGAGGGAAAATTGATCCACAGTTTGGACAGAAACCAGGAGTGACGTTGACTGCATTGATTTCTGAAGACATTATGATTTATTAATTTTAATGAATTTTCTTTAAACTTCAAAAATAAATGAAAGTAATGAAACACACAAATCCACGTGAGAATGTAAATAAAAACAACTGGAAGAGGAAAATGACATGGATTTCATACTCAAGTTTTCCAATCAGTGCCGTAATATGGGTAGCGCAACTAAGATAGGGCTGGGTAACAAAACACTGAATTAGGATTTTTTTTCAAACTATTCAACGACCAAATGATATACCGTCCACCCAATCTTGGTCGTTGTATCGAATTTCAGGGAAAAAAAATAAAATAAGACATAAAAAACTCTCTATTACAAACACCGGTGCTTCTATTTGAATTTGGGTCTTTTTGTAAATTTAAAAAAAAATTTGACAGCGCTCAAATACAAGCACCGGTGCTTTTATTCGAATATAAGCACCATGGTGCTATTATTCGAATATTGCAGAACAATATAAAAATCATTCAAGCAACTTTACTTGAATAAAATTTTCCATTTTATTTGAGATTCAACCTGTCTTATCAAAGTACCGTTTTAAAAATTTTAGAAAAGAATTTTTTGACAGCTTTCGAATAAAAGCACCGGTTCTTTTATTCGCATAGAATCACCATGGTGCTATTATTCGAATAGCAGCACCGGTGCTTGTAATAAAGAGAACACTGTAGGCCAGAAGAAAATTAAAAATAATGGAGACGTTTTATTGAAGATAATTTTTCTGAGAACAATAATCTCTTTGAGGAATCTATAAAGAAAACACCACTTTTACATAAGCTCGTGACTATCACAAAGAAAATCCTGAAGAGCCTTCATTAAACTGATTAAACTAATAATTAAAACAATTGAACAAGAGATATTAAAAAAAAACTACTGGAAAAAAATCCTCTATTAGATCTATCTACACCTTGAAAAAAAATCGGCATTTTATCAAAGTCAAATAAAAAAACTCGGCTTGTACCTCTTTCTTAAATGTGGACCGCCCGCGTAAGAGTTCTGTTGAAGAGAGAGCATAAACGTCATCTTTCGAAAACAAATCTGTCAAATGTCAAAATCAATAACACACACAACCTCACTTGTGTTTCGAATCTGATTGTAGAAGGACGTCAATCCCGATAAATAAATTAAACAGTATACAAAATATAGTTTAATAAACATAATTAATTTGAGATTTAAAATCGTCTCGAGTATTTTCTTTCGCTGAAGGGGCAGAAGGCTTATAAAATTCTTCCATCTCCAACAAGTTCATAGCGTCCTGTACCAGTGGCGAGAATGAATAGTGTTTAGAAAATTTTAGTTTTTCCGCTAATTATGAATTAAAATTAAAATAAAATTAAAATTCATGAATGCAAAATTGAAGAAAAAACAATTTACTACCAAATTAAATTGACGCTTTTTGTCATAGTTAATTATTAAATCTAAAATTATCAATTAATGTGAGCTCTATCACTTGATAGAAATAAAAAGTTCGATGACATAGAATTAGTTAATTTTAATGTGCCGAAAATAAGAAAAATATACATTTTTTATATTGATATATATGATAAAAATTGAAGAAAATTAAGTTTTAAAAGCGAAAAACTAACCATTTTTATAATTTGAATAATATTTTATCACAAAAATAAACAAAAAGAATTCCTTGTCTTGAACCAGTGCATAACCGTACATGTACCAGTGTTGATAAAATGTTCACAGTTCAAATTTCAATGTTTTTGTTGATGCGTAAATAACGCATTCATTTTAATTTCTTTTAAATTATAATAATTTAATTATAATTATATTTAAAATTGCTCATTGTTAAGATTTAGGAATCAAATACTAAAGAAATAACGGTAATACATTAATATGAAGGCAATTTAATTATAAATTAACAAAAATATGTCACAGTTGCCAGCTAGACCGAAAGAAAAATATGCAAATGACGACTTAAAAGCAGCAATCGGAGAAATTTAAAAGGGTGGAAAGATAAAAAATTACCCTAAAGCAATATTATTCAAGGAGGTTCAAGCTGGAATTGATTCAGGATTATCGATGGGTCCACCAAGACCATTCACTTCAGCTGAAGAGGAATCTCTTGTCAAATGGATCATTGTATGTAGTAAAAGAGGTCAACCTTACTGTGGAACAGGTGTAAGACTCTCGGCGAAAAAGATATTAACAGCATTTCCAAGACCAAATCGATTTAAAAACAATTTTTCTTCAAGAAAATGGTTTGGTGAGTTTTTAAAACGTCATCCAGTTGAAAGTTTGAAAGCCTGCTCCACTTTCATTGTCAAGTGCGTGTATTTTGCAAGAAAATCTATGCGAGAAGAGAACAGATATTACTTGTAGAGAGTGTTTTATGCTTAAATGAAGTTGAAAAAGGCTCTGGAAAAAGCGAAATCGGCCGCTAAAAAGAAAATTCAGAGGGCAAGTCAAAATTCTGTTCAAATGGTAGTGAAAAAATAATTTAAACGGTTTTATTTTGTTTAAATACATTAATTATGTAACAATAAAAGTTCCTTGATTCATTATCAAAGCTCTTTTATTTAAAAATTGTTTAAAATACCTCTTAAATATTGAAATATTATTGATTTATATCCATTGGTACACAAAGTCTCATCTTTAGTACACATGTATAAACACTGGTACAGTGACATGGTTCTTATTTTAATAAATTTTGAGTTAATTTAAGCCCTTTTTGATATATTTGAATATGAAAATCAACACAAAACAACTAGTTTTATGTTTCTTAATCATAAATTGACCTCTAAAAAATTATTTTCATTCCGAAAATGATAAAGAAAATCTTATTTAAAAAAACGACTTCCACATTGGTACAGGACGCTAAATAAACATTTTCCTCTTCCCAGTGCTTCGACCGTTAAAATGAATATGATGAAATTGAAAATATAACTGAAGGTGAGATCCGGGTCACCCGTCTGATTCAACATTTGGAAGACCACAATCTCCCAAAGATTTGTTGGCTATCAGAAAAAGTCACCCATTGCATTTCAAAAGTAATTTTTAAACTTTATTATTGTGAATTTTATTCAAATCTGTATACCGAATTAGCAACACGACTGCTGTTTATTTAGACATATATTCGGTCGGAGTATTTTGTTCGGTGGAATTATTGTTATTTTGGAGGAAATTTTCAATACCCTTTGACGATTAAATAGTTCTAATTATAAATATTCAGATAATATTCGTAGCAACTTCTCATAATTTCCATTTTCGTGAGAGGGCGCCTTTTTTTGAATTTGCCTCATTTTTCTTAAACGACAGTAACGCCACTGAACTTTCCATTGACATTTCATATTTTTACCAAATCTAATCAGACATAGACACACTTTTTTAATTTCCTAAATTCAATTCCGGATTTTTCTATAATTAAAAATTTAATTTTAGTGAAACAGTAGATAAAAAAATAAAAAATGTCGTTTGCTTCGCCGATGCCATCACAACAATTCCTCTGGGATGTCTTTCAAAGGTAAAAATTGAATTTTTTTACCTTTTTTATCGGGATCAATCTTGAAAAGTAAAATAAATAAAAAAATACATAAAAAAATTCAATTGGACATACATAAATTTCAAGTTTGAATTGTTTTTCGATATTTTTGTTTGTAATCATCGTAAAATTGATTGACATTGATTAAATTCTTGTGATCGTGTATCTCAAATGTTAAGTGGCCTTGAAATTATTTTTTTTTTTTTGTTATTTTTTTCAATTAACTTCCTGGAACCATGTTCAAATAATAAACAAACAATAGAGTCATTGTATTGATTTGATATTTTTCAGAGTCGACAAAGATCGAAGTGGACACATTTCAGCAGATGAACTCCAACAAGCCCTTTCAAATGGTACTTGGTCACCATTCAATCCAGAAACTGGTGAGTGATAAAAAGCAGTGCTCCATTTCATTGTAATGAATCACCCATTCATTGTATAAATACGTCATCATTTATTTATTTCATCATTAATGTAAACTGATATCTGTTTAATGTTTTTTATTTCTTTGTTTTTAGTTCGACTGATGATTGGAATGTTTGATCGTGAAAATCGTGGTACGGTTAGTTTTCAAGATTTTGGTGCATTATGGAAATACGTTACAGATTGGCAAGCATGCTTCCGTTCCTTTGACACAGATAACTCGGGCAACATAGACCAAAATGAATTGAAGACAGCACTCACTGCATTCGGTTATCGCTTATCAGACAATATTGTGGGACTTTTAGTGAGGAAATTTGATCGTCACGGAAATGGAACAATTTTATTTGATGATTTCATCCAATGTTGCATTATTTTATATGTAAGTTACTTTTTTTTATTCAGATAAAAATTACTTAGGTATTTTTTTTTTATTTTTTAGACCCTCACATCATCCTTCCGCCAATATGATACCGACCAAGATGGAGTCATCACGATTCACTATGAGCAATTCTTATCAATGGTTTTCAGTCTCAAAATTTAAATTAAATTTACTTTTTTTAAAAATCGATAACTTTTCTGGTCAATCTAAATTTTGATGATGTCTCAAAGTGTCTTCAGTCTTTTAAAAAAGGACTTTATAAGCATGGTTCAGTGTAATTGTTAATTTTATCCCTTTACCGTCCAAAATCAATTTGAATTTTTTTTATACGAATATGTGACAGAAAAAAGCATCCATTCACAAATAAAATGAAAGACGAATGAAATTTCTTAAAAAATTATGAAAAAATATGAATATGACTAAAAAAACGGTTTCAAAGGCGGTAAAGGGATAAAAAAAGTTCATTCAATTCAATCTAAATTAGTATCGTTCTATGTAAATTTTTTCAATGAAATGTAATCGATAATCAAATATTTGTGTAATCAAAAACGAAAATTGATAAGTATTAAATATGGGCCATGTAAATTTAAGATAAGATGTAAATTTTTTTGTTACCGTTCAAATGAAAAACTTTAAAAAAAAAAAATAGTTTTTATGAATTAAAAAAAATAATTTTTTATATATTCTCCTAAAATTATGTTGAACAATCAAATAATAATACAAATTTTATAATATATTGTAACTTTCTTGTAAAATTAATGAAAATACAAGCTATCTCTTGATTAATGTTAAAATTTAACGGTTTTTTTCCATTTAAAATTGGAATTTTATCTTAAATTCTAATTAAGGGTCAGTTAAAATAAGATGATGAAAAAAATATTAACGAGGTATTTTGAATTGCAATTCGAGTGATTAATTTAATCATCACTTTCCTGTTTCTCCTTATTTTTCTTTTTCTTCTTCTTTTTCTCTGATTTTGGCACTGTTTCATCGAGGTCTTGTTCCATGGTTGTATCTTGTACTGAAAATGTACTTGCATCAGCTGCTTCCGAATCACGTTTTTTCTTCTTTTTCTTTTTTTCAGAAGTTCCCGCTTCATCCTCAGCCGATTCCTGTTTAATTGAGAGTTCGGCAACGTCTTCAACGACACTTGTCTCACCCTTGTTCTTCTTTTTCTTCTTCTTTTTAGTTGGTTCTTCACTTTCTTGTTTAATCTCTTCAATGAGTGGTTTTGTTTCCTCTTCCTCGTCCTCACGTTTACGCTTTTTACCCACAGGCAGCGTGTTATCGGCAGCGACAGGATACTGTTTGACCTCACTCTTGCCATGATATTTCTCGAATTTGGCTTTTGCCTTGCCAGTACCAGACAATTTCTTGAGATTGCCTTCTTCTAACATGCGGAGACGGGTTTCGAGACGAGCACGATGCTCAGTGCCGAGCTCAAAACTGGCATCTTCTCCAAATGCATCAACCTAAAATTGGATAAACGAAAATTTTGTATTAATTGGAATCCAGGTAAATGTTCAAAAAAATCACGTTAAAAGATAAGATAAAATTGTATGACTTGACAGGTAATCACAGCAGGTAAAAATCCTATTGTGATTATTTTAAAAGACACAAGTTATTCTGAGAGCACTTATTTGGAAGGTGCACGTAGGTATCATGCATCATCCCTGATCGACTCTCATTCAAAAGAATGTAAAAGTGGAAACTTACCCTGGTAGCTAATGAAGCTTTGGCGGCCAATGACCTTGAAATTTTTCCCTTATTCTTAGTGCTTGCTTGTCCAACCAGACTGGCATGATAAATGAGACCGTACTTGGGTGTATCTTTTTTGGTCTTTAATGCACGGAAAAGAGCCTTTTCAGCACCTGTAAAATGTGTGAAGAGGAAAAAATATTAGGAAAGAGTCAGGTGACATTAAAATTGAAATTATATTTCAATGTTATATTTTCAGACAGCCAAGAAATGATATCAGTCTCTTTTTTAAGAGTCATCTATAAATTTTTGCGAAACCTTCTTGAAGATCATCAGTGAATGATATTTAAATTCAAAAATATTTAATCATTAACTCACCTAAAATCTGTAAAGTTGATGCTGGATGTTTGGCCAAGTTGACGAGTGAACCAGCATGAGCAATTAACCTCGCTCCAACCGTTTCCCCTACTAAAATAGTCAAATTTGGTGCCATCGCGACCATACGTGTCTTCAAATAGTCCGATAAATGAATTCTGTACTCATTGATTGACAGGATTTCGTCACACAAGTGTTTAATATTTATGATATCCTCATCTGAGATTTCTGTTCCCATTGAAATTTCAGCTGCCTCCTTTACACGTTCCTCCAAGTCTTCCGGTAAAATTTCAGATAAATCTGCTTCAATCATGTGATCACGTGTTCCAACGGTTTTAATTGTCTTCACAAACGCAATATTATCGGTTATGATTTTGCCCAATTCTGGAAAGTGCCATCCGTACCTATGAATATACAGTAAAAAGGAGACTATGATCAGAATGAGGGAAAATTTTGTTCGCTTCTATGAATTTAAACACATTATCAGACAAGAGGTTGTCAGAAATAATATAATAACAATATGATCATTATATTTTTATTTCACAAATGTTATATGGGTCATCATTTAATGTGTTTTTACGAAAATAATTCAATAATTTCATTTATAATTATAAAAGCTAAAATTAAATTTTTTTGAAATTACACTCACCATTCCCTTGCTCTCATAATATAATTATTCAATTCCTTATCCAAATCATCCAATAAGCACTGTGCCTGAACAATCATTGTATCGATTTTGTCTGGACTGAATTTGAGCTTGTAGCGTGACAGAGAGTGGGCGAGACCCAAAGCCATTGCTGTCATTTCTTTCTTTGGAAGGCCAGCTAATAAACTTTCAGATTGGGTTCGAATGCAGCGCATCAATTCCATGACTGCTGTATTTGAGACGCATTGAAGTGCTAATTTGTCCTTGATTGCATTGCCGAGCTTGGCATCCGCAACACACAGTTGACTTTGAACATCTTCTTGTACCAATTTTTTCAAGGTTTTTTTCAATGGTTTTGAGACTTTTCCTTCGACGGCAGCACAGGCAGCTGCTAATGCTTCAGTTGTGTCATGGAATTTCTCGAAATGTTTTAATTTTACACTGAAATGGAAGATTATTTTAAGGTTAATTTTAGTTCATGACAACAATTCAATGTGGGAGGTGGAAAATTTGTTCTTAAAAGCAAAATCTATCATCACAACACTGTAATGTGATACAGAGTGAAGCTCTTTTAATGAATTGATATTATACGACCAAACATTAAAATTCTGCAAACATGATCTTTAATTTACAGAAGGAACGACGGTCGATTAGATTCAACACAAAAAGAAATTAAATTTCAACTTACACTTGATTAGCGCGTTCTGGTGTCTCAAACTCCAAAAATAAGTTGTCTACAGATGATGGCTTGATTTTCTTTTCATCCAACAACTAAAAATATTCATAAAACAAAAAAATAAACAATGGCGTGTTTTTCCACTTTTCAAAGCACATGGTGCCGGTTCAGAATTTATCAAATTGTGAAGATATTTACCTTAAAAATGGCATAACCAGCCGGTGTTTCGTACAAAACAAACATAATTGAATGGTTTTATGGTTAAATTATGCTTTAAATTTTACTTTATTTGGTCATTTATGTATTTAATTTTTATTGCAGATGTTAACCATGTGCGTTCTGCTTATCAAATGAACGAGTGATGGAATTGTACGGTGAAGGTTCGGAAAAATGAGGATAGTAACATAGATGGCAGTGGCGTAGTTTAATATTAAGTGCTACGTGGGATAATTCGATTCTAGGGCAGTCAATCAAATTTCATGACACCAGATAAGGCTTTATATTTTGGCATCTTTAAGAAAAAATTTCAATTTAGTAATATGGATTATTACAATGCACAACCATCAATTTGACAACCAAATTTAAGGTGATTTGTCCTAAATATGTCTTTTTATTACAAAGTATTAAAAAAAAACACATTAAGTTTTCTCAAATTCCACGGTATTCTAAGAAATATTGAAGTCAATACGTAAAGATGGAAAGCGAATTATATGTTGATGTTGCTTGAGCAAAGCATGAGGCAAAAATGAGAGAGTTACGGTTACTGTTTGTTTGACAGACACTCTTGTCCTGGCTACTTAACATTTTTTTGCTGTAAAATAGTTTTACTTAATTTTTCATATCATTCACAATTGTTTCTATCAAAAACTTTTCAGCAATTTTAAACGAAGAATGTTTCGGATCTTCTAACCAATAATCAGAAATATTAGGAGAATTTGAATGGTGTAGTCTTATATGATTCTCTAACATTTCAATAATTGATTCTGGAGCCGAAAGCACAATTTTCCATTCATTTTTCACAAAAAAAAATTAACTTAAATTTACTTACGATAAACAAATCGAATTTTCACATAGGAACATTTCTAATAAAAAACTGATGTTTTTCGAACTTTGGAATTGTATCAATACTGGAGCTTGTTTTGACCCCTTTCCCTTGTAATGAAATACTTTATCATTTGCTATCAACTCAAGCAACTTCATAAAAGTATTCCGACTCATCCGGAACAAAATTTTAAACCATTCATCATCAAGTTTCGGGAAAATTTCAAGAAGGAACTTCTTTGATTTGGGGATTGAATTTGGCATGTGTGGAATGTTATATCTATACCAGTTGTATGCCACAAAAAAATCATGAAATAAATTGATTAAAAGATCCATTTCAAAGTAAATTTTTAATAATTTGAATATTTGCTTTAATCTACCTATTTTACCGTATATTTCCATTTCTATCAAATTGTAAATGATATTTTGATAAATCTCATTTTGAATTTTGGATTTTAAACCGTTTCTCGGCATTTTATTTTATTTTTTTGAATAATTCGTTTAAATTTACATGCCCAAGATTTTTTTCGTTTGTTTAGTATTTTTATTTTTTTCAATAATTTTTCAATATTCAACAGTTGGGGCTCACGGATTACTTTTCAATTTTATTTAAGTTTAAATTTCAGAAGGTTACTGTGAGCCAGGTAATTATTATTTCATAATTAAATTCCTCTCAGTACAGATAAATTTAAATATCACCTACATTGACTGCCCTTAAAATCGAGATAAATATTGTGTGCTACTTGGGATAATTTAAATGCTATCTGGAATGTCAAAAATGACATTGAATTAAAAATCCATCACTATCCTTACATACAGGACCCATTTGTATGATTTTCTATGTGAATTCTGTCTTTTCAATCAAATTTGTCAAACATGGTGCGTGCTTTAATTTAATTTTTACAATATTTTCATATAATTTAACTAAATTTCATTCTAATTTTGTGTCCTAAAGTTACTTTTAGTGCTTAAATTTGTGATTACATAAAAGTTCATTCAATTAAAATGAAATTATTCGAATAATTGTAGTTTAAAAATACCACGTTGACTTTCATACAAATTTACTCGATCTGTGTGTATGATGAAAGTGTTAATATTTTTTCCTTTTTATTTTACAGGGTAAAGTAAAGTGCTCAGAATTGAGACAAAAGGACAAAAAAGAGCTCACCAAGCAGCTCGAAGAGCTCAAAACTGAGTTATTGAATCTTCGTGTAGCTAAAGTGACTGGTGGAGCTCCCTCAAAACTTTCCAAGATGTATGTATTATTTAAATGAAAAACATAACCTCAAATTAAAATAATTTTTTCTGTTATTTTTAATTTTATTTCAGTCGCGTTGTACGTAAATCAATTGCCCGCGTTTATATTGTCATGAACCAGAAGACAAAGGAAAATTTACGTAAATTGTACAAAGGCAAGAAATTCCGCCCCTTGGACCTCAGACAAAAGAAGACCCGTGCTATGCGTAAAGCCTTGAAGCCACAAGACGCCAAACGGATTACTTTGAAAGAGCAAAGAAAACGTTCAGTTTATCCACAACGTAAATTCGCTGTCAAAGCCTAAGTTTAAGGGAAAAAATACGTTTTTTTTTGGATAAAAATAAAATAAGAAAGGACTTCAAACATCAAAATTGGTCTTGTTTTGTATAAACTTTTATTTTTATCATAAGATTTAAGTTATCGTGCTTGATTAAATATTACAAACATTCAAATGTGCTAACAGCCATCTAGATTGCCTTTCAAATCACAAATTCTAAGGTTAAATGTCTAAAATCGGTTTAAATAACGTTAAAATTCCATTTAAAATTGTCTTAATAATCCTTTAAATATTTGATATCCAATTCATGTTGTTTAATGTACTTACAAAGGGCTCTCAAACTCGCTGGTTTATTTTTTTCCAGGACATGATTCAAATTTTCGCTCACTCCATCTTCCTTGAAGCAATTTATCATTTTTTGGCGACCACTCGAAAATTGAGTGCAACTAAACAAAATGTAGTCAATCGAACTTTTTGATTCATTTCCATCATGAGGACAACAAAACCGTGCATTCGGATAATTTGTCTGTAATTTCCTCAATTTGCATAGAACCATGCGATCACCTCGCACACTGGTGTCTTGTGTGAATCCTTCTGGCATTTGGTAAAATGCTGAATTTGATGCAACTAAATTACTCAATATCGCAAGTTTTTCTTGTTGTGATAACAGTTCAGATTTCATTGGTTCACCAGCGAAATCTGTGCCTGATATGGTGAGAAATCGTATTTTTTTGACTGCATCCAAAACCGTTGGTGGACTTGGATGTGATTTTCGGATCAATGATGTTGTGGTTGATGTAGAACTTTCAACTGATTCTTTGCTCACGGAAGACGTTAAAAGTTTCTCTTTCGGTATTAAATTATTTTTCACAGCATATGAATTGAGTGCTTCAAAGAGTTCTAACTCGGAGTTAATAAAAAGCTCATCTTGCTCAAAAATCGTTATGATCGTACCCAAATCTGCTTCAAGGAATCCTGGCGATGCAAACACCTCATTTGTCTTTGCTCGTATCACAGTCAAGCAAATTTCACGTAGCTCCGGTTTTTCAAACAACTTTCCAAACTCATAAATTTGACAGACATTGCCAGGCTCAATTTTTGTATAGAGATACGCTTCACACGTATCCTCAACATCCATCACATCATATTTGCGGGCAGCATAAAACAGCTTAATTGCATCATCAATTGACTCCAAATTAAGTTCACGTGTATAAATGTATTGCAAAAATAATTTAAATGTATCATAATCGATATCCTCAATTTTGACTGGTTTTGACGTGGATTCGGGAAGACTTCCATAAAACATTGTCTCGAATACGGGACTCACCAATGCAAGGATTGCCCTGTTTGCTGAAAGGATTTTTGTTGATTCACCTGGTTCTGTGAAACAAAATTCACAATCAGATAGACGTTTCGAATCAAACACTTCTTTACCACGAACTTTACAAGGTTTTCTACTCAACATGATTTGTATGTGTAATGTTACAAAAAAAAATTTGCTTGGTCAATAATTTTTTGTGGTTGATCGATTTTTTTCCTTAAATTTTATTTTATGAGTGAACTTTGAAAATTTTATCACAATTGAATTGATTCTTGTAAAATTTTGATTAAAATTGATATTTTAATTGATTTTTTCAAGTGTGTGGGAGTTATTTGAAGATAAAAATTGGAATTGCTTGTTCTTTGTTCAAAATCGATTGACGAATGAAAATTTGTGCGCGCGCACCATGTGACTCCTTATCACAATTCATATCCTGGAGGATGCCGGTAATGCACACATATGTCATAGCATCATGTAAAAATGCATTTTAATGTCACATGAAAAAAAAAGATAATTTGTAATCTGAAACTAATTTAATGAGGTGATAACAAAAAAAAATTTTTTTTAATTGATTTCTTTTACTTAAAAAATTATCAACAAAAAAAACTATTTTAGCCTAAATATCGAAATATATGTCGATGTTTACACGTCATGCTTCGATGGTATCGAAAGGGAAATATTGTTAACGGTTTTTTTTCTTCTCATAACGGCTATTTAATTTATTGTTAAATTATTGCACGTGACAATGGAAGAAAAATAGTACATTGAACTTTGATGCTGAATGTTTTCGCAAAAATTTTATTTTTTTTGGACAAAGATGTAAAAAATTAACTAGGCGCTTCCATTTTAAATAAAAATTAACAAATAACCAGGCGCTTAAATTTTAAATAAAAATTAACAAATACCAGGCGCTTTCATTTTAAATAAAAATTAACAAATTACAAGGCGTTTTCATTTTAAATAAAAAAAATTAACAAATATCCAGGCGTTTTCACTTTAAATAAAAAAGTTATAAATAACCAGGCGCTTTCATTTTAAATTAAAATTAACAAATTACAAGGCGTTTTCATTTTGAATAAAAAATTAACAAATTATCAGGCGTTTTCATTTTAAATAAAAATTAACAAATAACCAGGCGTTTCCATTAAATGCAATTTAAAATTTTCGTTTCAAGAAAACACAAAAATAAAAACCCAAAATTTCATGATAAATTTTCGTCCTAATTATTTGTCAAGCTTTGAAAAGGAAATATTGTAACGAAATTGGTCATTGTTCCAATTTAATAGGCTGTAAATAAGTGTAAATTTGCAGTAGAAGGGGTATTTTTTCTTACATTTTTACAACAAACATTTTTATACTGTACCGTTTTTCATTTCAACGCAATTTCCTAATTTTTAATATAAAACAATTACATTTTGTCGAAATTAAGTCAGTTTAAATCGAGCTGTGATTTGATCAAGTGTTGAAAGGAAATTCATAAAAAATAATATTAATTGAAGAACGAAATTAACAGAAAAAATTTGATTAAGAAAAAATTTAAAGTGAATTCAATTAAATTAAAAATAAAAATCATAAACTTTTAATGAAATTTCATCGTGTATGATACTAAAAATGACTTTTATTCTAATTTTCATAAGTTTTTTGATTGTTTCAACTAACACTCAATCTGATATCAGTGCAGAAGTTGACAGAATTTTGAAACACAATCCCGATCATTATCGAATCGATGAAGACCCATTTTTTGGAGTCGATGAGCCAAATGACCCTCTCGAAGCCTTATCTTATGTTGATGTTGAACCGGATTTCGTTTATGACCATAATCACATAAGACCTTATGAAGTTGACATTCCACTTCATAGTGGTGAGGAGCAATTTGATTCAACTAAGAAAATTGAAAATTACAGAAAACCAAGGAAAGCTGTTGAAGCGTCAGATTCATTTTTTGACAGTTACAGTCCATATTTTGATGAAAAATTTGCATCTCATTTTGATGAGCCAACACATGAAAATTTAGAAGTTGAATCTGAATCAAGTGCAAATGCGAGGGATAAGAAGAAAAAGGGGAAGAAAGGAAAGAAGGGAAAGAAAGGTAAACCAAAGCGAAAACCTGGTAATCCCATGAATAAGAGACAAGCTGAAGTCGAAAATATTAATGATGATGATGATAGTTCAAGTGAATTAGGATACCAATATTCAATTGATTTCGAGCCTAGCGACGAATATGCCCGCATCAAGGCAATTTCCGATGAACAGCGTGCCAAATTGAAGAAAGACCCTAAAAATTGTAAATTACTTGAAAATTATGAAGGTCAGACATGTTACGAGTGTGTCGATCCCAAAACTGGAGACACGTCCGAGTCATGTGGTTATGATGTCCAATCAAAGCCAGCCAAATATGCGTATGAAAAATCGATGAATTTCAGAACAAAAGATGCAATTCCAACGGAAGAGGACTTTGAGGAAGCACAATACAATGATAACAGTGAGGAAGTTACAACTGTGTCTAGTCGAAGTCGTCCGCATAAGAGACCGAAGAAATCGAACAAATCAAATGGGAATCTTCATAATGCACAGAATCCACAAAGAGGTGGTAAAAAGTTTGAGGAGCTGAAAAAAGCACCAGAAAAATCAACGAAAGATAAAGATTATTACAATTACGATGATGGAGAAGTCGATGCTGATACATATTACGACACTTCCTATGATGCTGAAGTCCTTGAACCATACAAACACTCATTTTACTTCTCAGCTCCACAAAAAACGCACGAAGAACTCAAAGTGACAACACCAAAATTCGCATATTCACCAGTTTATGACACAAAAACGGACGTTGATGTGGCTTTAGATGACTTCAATTCACGTGACTGGTCTTCCTGTAATAAAACCAATAAAGGTGACTTGACATGTTATCGATGCACAGACAGAAATGGCGTCAATCACGAGGATTGCATGTACGTCCAAGAATCACGACCAACAAGTGTAAGGTAAGACAATTATTTCAATTCAATCAAAATTTCATCATAAAATCACCAAAACTCCCCTAGAGTCGTTTATAAAGGTCCCAAACGTCTTCACACAACAACCCCGCTAGATACAGAAACGCATGGCACAACAATTGACCCAAATTGGCCACATTCAACACAAAATCCGTTAAATGTCAAACCAATCAATCGTGTAAAAAACACAAAATCCCTTGAATTTCTAAAAGTTGCACCGTTAGTTCCACAACTCAATCGCCAAATGACCAAAAAAATTGTAATTGTTAAGAGAAAATTACCAGAAAATGATACAAATAATAACAATAATGACGCTGACGAGGACGATCGAGTGGTGGAGAAACGTACAATTAAACGACTTGTTAAGGTAACGTTGAAAGGAAACAAAAATTCAACAATGCCAGCTAACTATGCAAATCAAATTTATCATGATGAAATGAAAAATGATGATCATTTGAAATTCTAAAAAAAAAAAATAAAAATAGAAAATTAAGAAAATAAATAAATTGAGTTGTGATGAAATTTTTACCAGTAAAATTTAAAATTATTTGTAAGAATAAAATGAAATTTAATATAAAAATTCAAAAAAAAAAATCGTTATTTTCCGTTAATTTTGAGATTAGAAATGAAATTCAAAGATTTTGTGGTTTTTGTTATTTTGTAGCAAACTCCTTTATTGTAATTTAATTTATAACTTTATGAATTTAATCGTAAATTTTACATATTTTTTTATTCAAGCTACATTAAGATTCAGGATTAATACTGGATTTCATGATACAATTTGCATTTTCACGTCAAAAATTCATCAATTTTATGATCCACAAGTGTGAGATGAAAATGCGCTTAAATTTTCTTTTCATGATTACAGTTTTTTATTTATTTTTATTTTCATACTTTCAATAGTTTAAGATTAAGGAATATTTTTTCGTGGGGTCTTTAACCATTATTAGGTGTAATGATTGGGAAAACAAACATGAAAAAAAATATCAACCAAAAAAAATTTCAATGACACAAAAAAATACGCTTCATTAGAGATCAATCATTAGCGCAATGGTGTTGTTGCGTTTTTTTTCTCTTACAAATTTGTTTTGTTTTTACCAAATTCGATTTATTTCACTGACTTTTCATAATAATGAGACATTATGTAATTTGAAATGATTTCTTGTTATGTTTTTCTTATAATTTTTTTCAATTGAATTTCATGTTCCGCCAACAACACCACCAATGGAGTGACAAATCGATTTTAAATTCAAAAAAGTTTCAATTAAAAAAGAAATAGTGCACTAAATTAGACATTGAAGCTTTGATTTTGTTAAATGGTTGAAATTTGAATATTATAATTTCCTGTTTTCGTTGGTATACTTTTACTGTTTCAAGGGGTTAAGATTAGATAAGATTATTATAAGGTGAGTATTAGAGTATTAACTTTATATTATATTAATAATTGATTTATCTAATAGTATTTTAGTATAATTTTATTTTAGTGTTAATAATTATAATTATTTTGTATATACTTGTATATAATTTTACTTTACTTTACTTGCTGAGGTAAGTTAATTTTATACTTTAATTTACTTCTTAATCATTCTTTTTAATTCTCATTGCTCAGATTTTATTCTAGTTTGTGTCAATTCGAAACCTGAAACCTCATTTATTTTAATTTAAGTATTACAATTATAATTTTTTGATTAAATGAAAATTCATTCATTATATTGATTAATATTTATAACGAAAAGAAAACAACTCACACACTTTAAAAGTTGGTTAAAGGAACATTTTAGGACATGAAATTATTTTATAATATTTTGGTTAAACCAATTAAAAAGTTAGTATGATTACCCGTTTGACAAGAAAATTTTTGAAAAAATAGTCAAATCATAGTAGAGAGCGCCACTGTTTTATAATCATTAGAGTAATATCTCATTTAAGTAGACTTCAAATGTTTTGTTGTAGAAAGTTGTGATACGTTGAGATGATTGTTTAATCAAATTACACCCTTAAACACTTTTAAAGCCAGTTATATGAAGATGATGCTTATGAAAAAGTTGGATCACTTCCATAGAAGCTGTTGATGTGTACATGTGAAAAAGATAGTGGTTCATAAACTTCATGATGATCACAAGAGATGGTTTGAGCACGTCGAACTAAGACCAGCAGAAAATCCACTGCAGCAAACAATCAATGCAGATATTCAGAGAAGATCACGAAGAGGTAAGCTGAAAAACACCAGGATTACGCAAACGAGAAAATAGATGTGACAACAAAATGATCTAAGGATTTGGTCACAACGGAAACTAAGAACCATAAGAGTCCACCCTCTAAGTGGATCCGTGCGAGAAGCAGTAAAGGGAGGAGTAATAATATTGTGATATATCGATATTAATTATTAATTAGTCTAATAAAAATTTGAAGAAGAAGAGTTCATGCATAGACTTTATTAAGAGGTCTCAGAGTTTTGTCCAAAATTCGTAGGCTTTGTACAACGTTAGAAGTTTCATTCCGATCCTAATCCATAGCAATATTGAGTACTTAAATAGTGTCTGGGGTTATACAAGCGGTGTGTATTTGCAACCATTACAAGAACTCCAAAATTGAGCTCCAAAGCTTGTTCATGAACTGCATCTATTGACAACAAGATTTTAACTGCTTAGTCAACGAAACAATAACGTTCTTCTGATTAGATTAATTAATTCTTAACTCTTCAGATAAAACGATGATAGAATGAAAAAAATCTGAGGGACAGTTAAATAATGGGCGGACTAAAGATTGTACTACTGAAGGAGGGAGACACAAATACACTTCAGTTCACCTGAGTCAATATTAAATTTCTGGTAGCGCTGCAATTATTCAATCACTCACTTCAATCCTACATGATCTTGTTTCATTCACAAGTTTTAATTTTGATTGCAATGCTCTGAGGAAAGAGTATGGCAGATCAGATCAGATTTTTAGGGTGGTCTCAGAAGAGAATCAGCGCTTAAACCTACTGACGGGTCCATCATATCTGATGAGGAAGGAACCAAATCTAGAGAAACAACTAAAGAAAGAAGTCCACTAGACCTGGTTCAGTTTAGGAAAGTGGCCACACCTTCTTAGAAAGCTAAGCAGGGCAGAAACTTGTGTTTCATAAGGGTATGGCAACTAGCCTGATTGAAGAAAGCGCTAGAAATTCATAAATTTAACGAAAATCTTTTTATGAAGTTTCATAAAATCATATTAATTTTTTTCTAATTTTACCAGCCCAGATTTTTAAGGAAAACTGATCACAAAAACAAGCAATAGACGGTTCTTAACATTTATCAGACTGATCCTGGAACCAACATATGCGATTTAGAGAAGTTTTACTGTACTTTAACTTTTATCATTTCAAATTTCTTGCCAGACGGGTATTTTTCATTAAAAAGGATTAATTTTTCTCATCACTATTGAAATCAAAAACAAATCAAACTATGTTTGAATACAAAAAAATAACATTAACTAAGCAAACATTAATATTAGATATTTTTTAAAATAAAATGAAAAAACTTTAATAAAACATTTAACGTGATATTTGACACACATTTCAAAACATGAATGGTAACCTTTCGTAATAAACCTCACAGTAATAAATTTAAATTTTAAAGTATATTTAGGCCGCGACAAATGGAAATCGAAAGTTTTGTCCTAATCCAATAAAATGTTAGATGGGGGGGGCCAAAAAAAAAAAAAAAGTTCCACTCACAAATTATGTTTTTAAGGCAATTTTTTTCAAATGACACTAATAACAGACGTATAATTACTTACATTTGTAATTAATTGTCTTTTGAGAATGTTATTAGCAACATTTTACAAAGAAATCATCAAATCGATCAATTTATTTTTATTTACTTTTTTCTTGCTACTTCAACACATTAACGTAAATTTTACTTAGAAATCGTTTTAATTTTCCAAAAAACATGAATTTTCAATTGAAAATCCGGTTCAAAAAAAATTTTTTTTTTTTTTTGCCCCACGTCTTTTTTGACTTTTCAAAAGGGGCATCGGACAAAACTTTTAAAATTCATTTGTTGCGGTCTTATATGAAAGAAAAAAATTAAATAATCTAAAAATAAAACAAAAAAAAAACAATAATTATTAACATAAAAAACATTAATTATTTTATTAAAATTCTATGAAAAAAAGTAAAAAATTTATAGCAAAAATATAGAAAATATATAGGATTTCTAATTTAATTTTAAAATTAAAATTAGTTTTTAACAAAAGCTGTTTTATTTAATAATTTTAATAAAAAAAAAAAATTAAAAATTAAAAGAAAACATAAATTTTAATAAATCATAAACTAAGAAAAATAGTAACAACATAAAAATAATTATGATTATTTTTTTTTACTTAAACTTAAAATTACATTCCATTTTTTCTTTGACATTACAATTTTATATTATTAATTTATTTTATTTTATTTTTGTTTGTATTTTATACACGTTGATTTTTATTTTAAATTTAAACAAAGATAGCTCATGGAAATAAAAGCTGTTGGAAATTAAAATTAAATTGGAAGCATTTTAAGTAAAAAAATTAATGAAAATAGTACGATGTTAACAATTGTATTAAGATAAAAATTTATGAAAATAAAAAGGGATTTGAATTAAAATGCACTTTGAAATTTTTTGTCTATTTCTATTGAAATAATTTTATCGATTTTTTTTAAGTAGAAAAAAAATGATATGTGGGTTTTTGAATATTGAAAAAGGAGGATTAAAAATTATATTTTAATTTGTTAGCGGTTTGTTTTAAATTTTTTTTAGTATATTTCATAACTTTACACTTACATTGATAAATTATATATATATTTTATTAAACTTTTTTGTTTCCTGTTTTATGCTTAAAATTACTAATTTATGGTATGTTTCTGTATATCATTGTCATGTTTAAAATGACTTAAAAACAGATTTTAAAATTGTTTTTCTTTTTTTTGACTCTGAATTTGTTTTTTTTGTTTTTCATTAAAATAATATTATTTTCTTATTATTATAATTAAAAGATAAAACTATTTTTCCCATTTAAAGAAAAGAAAAATTACGATTCATCACCAGCCCCATCACCGTTAGTTGTCACAACAACAGCAGCTGTTCCATTTTTATTATTTTCATTATTTTCAACACTATCCATATTTGGGACATAATCTAATGCCATGAGACATGCAAAGAGAGTCATCACCATTTTTGGCTTAACTTCAGTTATATCTTCGGGGAGGGCATAAACACGAGCTCCAATCTTACGAGCCATTGAAACAGCATATTTTGCGTTTTCAATGTTATCCTACAAAAAATTAATATTATGTACTTTTATTTTAAAATTTTGAATTTCAAACTCACTTCAGGCGTTCCTGAATCTTTGACCAGTTCGTAATTAATGCTTCCTGGTTTAATGGCATCAATTAAGTCTATCACTTGTTTACCAGTTGCAATTGATGAGTCCTGGAAACCTTTTATGCTTGATGTTTTTCCGGCTTCACTTAATTTCTTGTTAGCCCATTGTACAATTTCCTTTTCCACAATTGGATTGCCACTCTGAGCCAATTTTGAGAGGATGGTAAGTGTGTAGGCTCGCATCAATTGCCAAATTAGAGCTGAAAATTAAATTTAAATGATATAAATTCATTTTATTGTTTACTTTAAATATTTCCAATACTCACCAAGTGTCAATGTGGCATTTCCTTCACTCAAATCATTTCCAGCAATTCCAACGAGAGAAAATTTCAATTGTTTTCCCAATTCAACGGCATAATTACAATTCTCTAATTTTTCCATGAATTTTCTCATTGGAGTAAATTTCTTATGTACTCGATTCCATTGGACAGTTCCCGGTTTGATAACTTCAAATAATTGGAAGATAACTAGGCCATCGGCTAAATCTGAATAAAGCCAATTGACATATGGTTTGACACCCATTGAATTCATCCAGTTACGATAAGCTGTAAAAGAAAAATCATGAGTTTTGTAAAATAATGTGAAATTTTTAAATTACTTTTTTCTTCTCGTGTCTCTTCAATGGTTTCAAGTCCATCAATTTCCGTTGGACGTTCTAGACCTGGATGGTTATTAAACAGATTAGCAACAAAAGCAAGATTCAACTTGTAAACTCCGTTTACGACGTCTTGTGGCGTGACAAATGCACGACAATTCAATTTCGCGGCCTGTTGCAACATTTTTTCTGCTCTCTGGTTTTGATCGTGTTCCTATTAAATTTAAAAAAAAGAATAAAAATAATTTTAAAATTCAAATTTAAATGAATTTGACTTACACTCAATGCTTCTAATGTAACATCAGCATCTTGTGGTGCAATTTGATGTAACAAGTGCGTATAGATTTCAGAATCAGTGATGTCACCCTGGAAATTTGTGCATCTCCTTTGGACACCAGCCCGTTCAAGGTGGTGATTCACCCATCGTAAAAGTATTTGTTCAGGACTCAATTTCATCAAATCTTCTAATCGCTCTCCATCGAACAAAAGGCCCGCAAGACCAGGACAATGATCTAGAGTGATATGGCTGAAAAGACCAATTCTGATGATTTGCCATAGCAAGCCAAGGACTAAATGTTGTTTGCCTTTTGCCAAGTCATGTGCATCAATATTGACAATATTACATCCGATGGCTTGTGACGACACCAATGCAAGTGTTAAATTCTCAAATTTAGTGTAAACCGTTAGATTTTTCTTGTTAATCGCCCGTTCATCAATTGTATCGGGACATGAGTGATTTATAATTTTGCAAAGTAAAATTCCATCTTTAATTTTTTCATACAGCTGTTTTCCTTCGGGATCAATTGGCAAGAGATGTTTCAAATCCTGATCATGCCCCAAATTTGAGTTAATCCAATCACTAAAAGCTAATTGTTCCTCATTCCGCACGGAGTGTGTGGTACCAGCTGCTGATTGATCTGAAAGTCCTCCAATTTTCTCGATATCTTCACGTTTTGACAAATTTTTACCAAAAGTACTTGCGACATCCTTTGACTTTAAATCAACACAAATCTGCTCAAATTCAGCATACGTTAATTGACCAGAATTTGACATTTTACTTTTTTTCCTCAGCTCATCCATCATTTGCCGAATTTGGTAGCCGGGCAACTTGAAGCCCACATTATCCAAGGCATCTTTCAATTCACTTAAATCGATGCAGCCGTCATTATTTTTATCTATCTGTAAACAAAAAATTAAATGAAATATTTTAGTATAATTTTTCAAGGTTTCCTTATCAATAATATTCGTGGATTAGTTCAGTACTTTTGATTGGAGATTAGATAAAAATAATTTTCAACGTAACCTAAAATTTCCAAGAATTTTATACTAAAAATGTAAACGTCACACTCAAATAATTATTATTTAATAAGGTCAAGACACTCTTGAGTAAAAACAGAATTTTAACCTTGATTCCGAAAATTCTAATCAAAAAATAAAAAATTACCATTTTAATTGATCTCATAATAATCTGAACTGAGACAGAATTGAAGAGTAATTAGACATATTTTTTACAATAAATTTCAATAAAAATAGAAAATCACTGAAATTTAATGAGCAGAAAAATCTTACTCAATTGAGTGTGTCATTGAATACATTTAACCATGTAAATTATGATATTTGTACGTTTTGTGGCTTTTCAAAGCAAGTGTCTATTTGACACTTTTTTTTCATTTAAATATTAAATTACTCATGGAAGAATCTGATCACGTCAATTATTTACAACAACAAAACACTAGAAATTTACATAACTGACTTGCTATCATTTTATTATTATTTTAATTATTCATCATAGCTCACAATTACAGCAAAACATGGATATGCGGTTTATGAAGTTTATGAATATGATATTTTAAATATTGGTAAACAATAGTTTGATCGAGCGTGACAATAAGAAAAAAAAATAGGCGGAAAATTATTTTGAACGATATAAACGAGCGCATTTTTGCATGGAACTTTTGAAAGGAACGCTGATGTTGGCTTTGGTTTTATTGACCGAATTTAATATTTTGTAGACTTCTTGTAGGTTTCGTACACTTTTTAAGGCTTTGTAGACTTTTTAAGACCTTTTAAGGCTTTGAAAACATTTTCAGGTTTTGTAGACTTTTTAAGACCTAATTAGGCTTTGAAGGCATTTTTAGGTTTTGTAGACTTTTTATGACCTTTAAAGGCTTTGAAGATATTTTTAGGTCTTGTAGACTTTTTAAGACCTTTTAAGGCTTTGAAGGCATTTTTAGGTTTTGTAGACTTTTTATGACCTTTAAAGGCTTTGAAGATATTTTTAGGTTTTGTAGACCTTTTAATGTTTTGTAGACTTTTTAAGACCTTTAAAGGCTTTGAAAACATTTTTAGGTTTTGTAGACTTTTTAATACCTTTTAAGGCTTTGAAGACATTTTCAGGTTTTGTAGACTTTTTAAGACCTAATTAGGCTTTGAAGACATTTTTAGGTTTTGTAGACTTTTTAAGACCTTTTAAGGCTTTGAAAACATTTTCAGGTTTTGTAGACTTTTTAAGACCTAATTAGGCTTTGAAGGCATTTTTAGGTTTTGTAGACTTTTTATGACCTTTAAAGGCTTTGAAGATATTTTTAGGTCTTGTAGACTTTTTAAGACCTTTTAAGGCTTTGAAGGCATTTTTAGGTTTTGTAGACTTTTTATGACCTTTAAAGGCTTTGAAGATATTTTTAGGTTTTGTAGACCTTTTAATGTTTTGTAGACTTTTTAAGACCTTTAAAGGCTTTGAAAACATTTTTAGGTTTTGTAGACTTTTTAATACCTTTTAAGGCTTTGAAGACATTTTTAGGTTTTGTAGACTTTTTAATACCTTTTAAGGCTTTGAAGACATTTTCAGGTTTTTCAGGAATTTCTTAGGCTTTTCTAAGGTTTGGTAGACATTTTCAAGCTCGGACCGGCAATTGTCCACAATACTCGCATTTTTTTCAAAACCGACAGAAAATCAGTTAAAAAAACAGAGACTGATTAATTAAGAATTATGCATTGAATCGAGTATAAGGTGATTACGTAAGCGAAATCTAAGATGCCACAAATCAAGTACACAATTAATATGAATCATGTATATGAATAACAAATCAGTGTAAGTAAATTAAATGAAAAATGAGCAATTAATTAAATTTAAAATAATATTTTACAGATATCAGGCGTGTGATTGTGGTCCAATTGACCTTAAATTATATCAAATTACGGAAAATTGTTAATAAATGTCTTACTTCTGAGCAATATTCTCGCACGACTTGTCGTAATTCCTCGATTTCCTTCTCAAAGTCGAGTGAACTTTGATGTACTTCTTCTATTTCAGTCATTTTTCTTTAAAATCTATTAATATTTTATAGCCCTATTTCCGTTGAAAGATTAATCTTTTTCTTGATTGTTTTATCAATCACTGATTTAATTTTAAACTTAATAATTAATTAAAAAAAATTTTCCAATAAGTTCTTGTAACTTCCAAGTCTGAGTCAATACTGAAACGTTTAAATGTTAACGCCTTTCATTATCAGTGGAATGTGATAAAAAATTATAATACATATGAAATAATATGTATGAAAATATGCGATATCTTTTATAAATATAATTATTATTATATTTTATTTCACTTCATTTTATTTTATTTTAAGTGTATGCTTATATTTGTGTATGTTTTTTTTGTCAACTTTACTCGTGAAATATGGGTTCTAATATTGATCGTGAAAAATTGATATTTCTAAATAATCAATAATAATAATAATAATTTATCAATTCTTTGAAATTTTTTTCAAGTTTGAATAGTAGCAAATTGTTCAAATATCAGTTAAATTTAAAATGTTTGTGTTTTGCAATTAAATGCGATTTTTTGATTAAATTTACAGTGGTCTTAAGGTGAACGTTGGTAAAACTCATGACCGGTCATTAATGTCAAAGAATTTCACAGATAAGTATGTGAATCTTTTCAATGAGGTGATAGGATCAACATGGAATGTGCTTCGTAGGAAATTTTTCTCCAAGTATTTCCTTATTTTTCACTTTTGAGAGCATTAATTTTAAGGAAGGTGATTATTTAATACAATAACATAAAGGAAGACTGAAAACTCTTAACAATGAAAATTTTGAAAGTAAAGTATTATGGAAATATCGGGACAGTAATGCAAGGTCGTCATTCATGACAAAACAACTGATCAACTTCGCCCAATTAGAAGCATAAAGGTATAATGATCCGCAGCTCTTCAGTGAGCTCTTAAAACCATTCATGGAGACTAAGGAGCTGGGATTTTGCAAATAACTCTCAAAGAGATTCAGAACCTGAAGTAAAACATATTCAACCGTCTCAAAACTAAGTACAGGGTAGGGTTGACAAGGCTCCACCGCGATTCCAAAGGGATTTTATTGTATTCATACTACTTCCACCGTACGTTTCATAGTAAACGCCAAACCTTTAGCCTAAGCCTAAGGGTGGACTTGAGTCACTTTACAAAGTTAAATCAAAGCTTTTTCAAAAGTCAGGTTAAAGTCCTAGAAGGGCAATTATAGTCTTAAGGAGGTCTATCGTAAGACGTTAATCATTTCAATGAAAATTCAATCAAAAAATCACCCTGACAAAAAAAGTAAGTAATCTTATCAATGATATAATTTTTTACTATGACGAGTTATGATAAATTGATACTATTGTGTCACTTAAACAATTTTTCAATGACTGCATCGGGGCGACACATTATCTAATAAAAAGTAATAGCTCTAAACTTTACTTAAGTTTAACCTTGCATATTGAGCTTTAATTGTATTTTATTGTACTGTAGATATATAAATTTTATATTGTATATTTTTTTAATGTTAGGCGCCTTTTATGATGACAAAAATTAATGGATTATGTCATCAAGAGACTTTGATTTGACTCAATTCACTTAATATCAAGGATTTGATTTGAAATGTCATAATAAAAATGATAATTATTTTATTTGTCTTTCAATTAAATATAATTTTACAATCATTTAATCTAAGAAAACAATTTCTAATTCCATGTAAATTATTTGCACATTTAATACAAATATAAACATACACTTTACAAACAACGTTTCTCTTTATATTTGATTTAATTTGATAATACGAATATTTAAAAAGACTTTGTATTATTATATTCGCAATTCAACCGGCATAATGTAAATTCATAATCATTTTTTTTTTGCCGAAACGACCGTCTGTCTTATAAAACAGTTTTTTACAAACTGACTATGTACAAACAAATATTAGTTCACGTATAATTTAATTTTCAGAATTATTTATTATTATTGTAATCAAGCGACTCATAAATACTCTCGTCTTGCACTGTATATTCTTCACTGCTAATGAGCGTAAAGAATAATAATAATAATGAATAATAGTAAAATTTAAGTTGAAAGAGGAATGTGTAGGAATATTTAAATGAGTAAAATGTAAAAAAAAATAAATGCGATAAGCATGTTTTTTATCGGTAATTTTTGTACATGACATACATTTTATACATGTAAAGTTATAAAACGATTATGATTAAATGTTGTTTTCTTTAAATGAATCATTACATGTTTGATTTTGTGTGGGAGTAATGAGACAACTTGATACAATACAGCACAGCTTCCTCACACAGCATGTGTAATGTTTTGTTAAGGAACTACTTGTTTAATGATAATAATGCGCTTCTGAAATGAATGTTTTAAAGTGAATTACGAAAAAAATGCGCTGTTAAGAGCAGATTGAAAGTCTGTCACAGATAAATGTGCTCCTTTCGCTGTTTAAACGATGATACTCTCAGAAGGTGACAGTATTGATATTTGTCTAGACACTGTTTAGTAAAACCATAGAATAAATTTTTACGAAACAAAAGAACAAGGAATGAAAACAAAGAAAAGGATTTTCAATTTGAATGAAAGGTAATTTTTATCATTATAATTTTCATTCTCACCACTAATGGAAAATACTTTTTATGTATCATAGTCTGATGTTTCAGGTTAACTTCATTCAGAAAGAATCGTAATTTCTAAGGAAATGATGATACTTTTAAGGTAAAACTCAAATAATTAGTCATATTTAAGTTCGATGTACAAATGATTGACAGTGGTTTCCTGTTATTGATGACCTACTTCTTCGATTTGTCATAACTAAGTGTGACATTTTTTATTTAATTTCAGATGAGTAATATTCAGGACTTGACCTCAGCTTGTTCTGAAAAATCGTGAACAAGAGCAGGGCTCCAGCTTTCTCAGATAAACCATCAAAGAGCAAAGATCGAGAAAGTTTATCATAATCAAAGTTTCAAAGATTCAGAGTACCGTTGGTGCAGTGATTTGACATACAGTCCTTCGTTCGATTGGTTCAAGCAATTGTGAATGGTGCTCATGGTGGAATGGATGATTAACTTCTAAAAGTATACTATGAAAAATTGTCATTTGGCTGAATTTTCCATAGTACTATAACCATGCGAGAAAAAGACAACATGCACATAAAATAGGAGAATACAACACTAGAATATATTTAATGATCTAACAATGGAGTAAATTGATCACAAAAAGCCCAAAAATATAAAGTGGCTGAGGTGATCTTGTGAATCTGCGTTCGATCCCTGGCTAGCACGCTATTATAATATAACATAACAAGCTTAATGAGGTTTAAGGAAGTTTTTACAGTAATAAAGGTCATTGAAGGCATATCATGATCCAAGTATCTTATCAAGAAATCCCTTAAGTTCTTAGACGTAAACAAATATATAAGAATTGAGGAAGCGACTCAACGACTATGTTTTTTTGAATATGGTGTACTAGATCAAATATACTGGCCATTTGATATCAAACATCTTTCCGGTCTTCAAAATAGAAATTTAATATTGAGATTCAATTTTATTTTTCACGATGTTGAAGTTCCTGTGCCTTTATTCGAACTTTTTTCCTTATTGTCGGCAATAATTCAAATTATATACTCAGAAAAACTGACTGCAGATGATATTGATGTTCTAGATGTTAAAATAAAAGAAGTTTTGAGACTATGGCTTTTTGTTCTTCAAGTGATTATTATACTCCAAAATTTCACTATTTGCTGTATTATAAGGAAATTATACAGAGGTTGGGGACTTTGGCTTTATATAAAACGCGTCAGCATTTGAGTCAAGACATCAATTTTAAACTTGTATCGCTGAAAAAAATACTCAATTCATCAATCTTCAAGCAGCGTTATCCATCGTTGGCAATTTGCATAGACAAACGACTGAAATTCAAATAGAGTTTTCCATGATTTGATCTTAAAAAATGAAAAACCAAGGAAAATCATTGCAAATGATATGAAATTTATGTGGACTTTATGTCGTAAAAAGTCAAAATAATTTTCACTTCATAAAATCAGTCCTTGTTCAAGACAAAAAGATATGTTCGGTTACAAATAAAGTTCAGCAATTTTCAAATCTTTTTTCACGGCCTACCAATTTATTGATGTTGGAATCGAAACATTTATATTGTCTCTAAACGACATTGCTTTATGTGTCGTCTATGATATGATATTGGCTTGGACTCGAGTCCAACTCTGCAACTCTGCTGTACAAAACACTATTCTGCATCTGATTGAATTGTACCCGGCCCAAAATCGTAATCGGAATGTTATGCACTTGTCAATAACTCAGATATAAGTGTTGACATCTCTGAAGTTGTTGAAGTGAAGTCTTAGCTAGTAGCAAAGGTTAGTCCCCGTGTTCATTCGTGGCAAACTCAAACTATGTCCAGTAACTGCAAAAATTATTTTAACCCAAATGTCCCTTTTCAAGTCTTTTGGATTGAGACTGTTTCGGCTGAGAATATAAGTGCTACACCTCTTCGCCAAACAGTTTCCTTTATTATGAAGTCGATTCATTTATTTCCCAAATGACATCTTTTTTTCCTTAAAGAAAATAATCATTAAATGCAAAACAAAAAAAAAACAATTCAATATACTTCATATTACGTTCCATTGATACAAACATTTCCCAAGCGATTAAATTTTTATCATTGAAATGCTAATTAAGTGTAACGTCGTGGAAAAAAATAAATAAAGATTGCATGTGTGCACACTTTGTGGTTCTTTAAATCATTATGCAAATATTGAACTAAAAAAAACGCGTCAGAGAAAAAAAAAATAAACAATTGAACAATTTAAATATCTCATTAATTTTATTATTATTTTAATTAGATATGAAAGTGATGACAGAACTAATTTCATTTAGAAAATTCATTGATTCCTTATTCAATTTATGTTATTCCATTAATATTAATTTAATAAAAATAAAATTTCAACATTGTATGCATTTTTTCATGCTACTAAGAAGAAAAAATAATTAATAATAATGATTAGTTTGCTTGTTTAAGCAAAAATGCATGTATTTATTTCAACACACACAAATTAAAGTATTAAAATGAAGTGCATAACACAACAATTTTATAATTTCATATTATTATTATTTTATTTTTAAAATACTATTCAATCAGTGAATGAAGTTAAAAATACAAAAAAATGGGTAGATTTTTTATTGTATTTCCGTTTAAATGTTAATCGTTGAAAGAAATTTCATGTTAATGCACTCTGAACTTAGTAAATGAACGCAAATTTTTTAATTTTAATTTAAATTGATAAAAAAATCCATACAAAGTTTATTTTTGGATTTAAACTTTGAAGATAACGAGGAACAAAAAACCACAAAATATTTTTTTCGTAAGAAGCCGGTTGCGTTACAAAAATAATAATCAAATATTTCTCATATGAAATACAAAAATATATTCTCAATAGTAATAATTTGATTGGTAAACAAAAATAAACTCAAATCATGGCCTTGAAATTACCATAAAAATACTTCTACAAAATGCAATTCATTTAAAATTCATATATTGTTAGATACAAGTAAGACAAATACTATTTCATAAAGTTCTCTTTGAGTCGAACATAAACACACATGTATGTAAAAACTAAATAACTTGAGTATATTATTATTATAGGAATTCACGATTTTTTTGTTTGTTGTCTATTTTTTTTATGTTAAAGAAACATTTTAAATAAATGTGTAGTAAGATATTTCGTTATTTATGTATATTAAACAGTATTTTATTAAGTTCTATGAATGCGAAGTTAATGTTGTTGAAAAGGAACAGAAATACAATTTTATACGCTAATACTATGATATATGACATCAGATCACGTATTAATATAAAATTTCATTGTCTATCAGGAACTGAAGGTGAAACACATGTCGAGTGTTGTACATGGAAGTATTTTTATTTGGTGTTTTATTTTGTAAAAAATTTTAAGGAAAAAGATGAAGAACAATTTTTACTGTTGAGGTGTATTGGAACGTTTTAAAGATAGTTACACTGCTGTAATGAGGTGTTTTTGCAGTTTAAAGTTATAGTTCAAGATTTTAATATACTTTTTTTTCAGAGCTTTAATATGCTTGGAACAAGTGAAGAACATGCTGAAACCGATTAAAATGCTTGGAACTAATAAAAAGAAATGTGAAAAATACTGGGAGGATATTCCAGGCCTCAGACATCCTAAAAGGTTCATTAGAAGGATTTCATCTAAAAGATCAGAAGAGTAATAAGGTCAATTCAAACAATATATCAAATGGACGAGACACAGCAAATGTAGATATCATCTGAAAAAAATGAAATTGATAGAGATTGATTATGTAGATTTTGCGAAGAGAACTATGAAACTGCAGAACATCTTTTATGTAATTGCGAAAGACTAGAGGTTAAAAGGTTTAAGCGTTTTGGAAAGTCATACCCAGATCCTGAAGATTTTGAAAGTTATCGACAAAAATTGATTTTGAAAATTTATGGAAAATTTGAGAATTTTTGGGGAATAAGCAGGATTACACGGATCAAGTCCCGTGCTTTTAGGCACTCTGTAGGAATTTTATATTTCTTACAGTATTCACAGTAGGTCCTACAGGGTGGAGCATTTTTTATATGTATCTATCCATCTATCTATGGTTCTTGATTTAGGTTGGTAAGGAAGACTGTACTTTAGCTCCAGAGCCTTGAACTCTTCAAAATAGTGTAAAAAGACGTTGAAGATTTTAAAATCACCTCAGCTTTGTCAAACAAAGTTCTTGGCCCCCGCAATCCCCAGAAATTAGTCGGAAAATCGTTTTAATTTTTTCTTTAACCTTCACCTTATCCAGGGACTTTTTAGTCCCTGTAACTTTATTAAATAAATGTTCTGCTGTTAAGTTTTTATTTGAATCGTGGCACATATTACAAGACTAGGTCATCTGATTATTTTTCATACACAAAATTTAGGGTAACCGACCTTTTAAAATTTTAAACTGACGACTGGATGATGATTTTAAAAGCACTACATACATGTTTCAATGTATCTCGACATTGACACAGACAGACGGACGGACAGTATGATCACCCACAATACCAACCTGACATTTTCAAGAAATACACTAAAATTAATCGGTAGGCCCTTACATCGCTCATTCAGACTCATCATCGACCACATGGTATCACCATGTTACTTCACCATATTTAAAGGGTCATGTAACTCCCCAATCAAACAACACCAAAAAACTGTAATAACCTATAATTATTACAATCTTTTGTGTCAATTTTTATGAACGCACTATCAAAAGAAATAAAAAAACCCGATCGAAACCCAGAGAAGAAAACGAAAGACTTCAATGACAAAAAAAAATTAATAATAATAGAATTTGTATCGTAACTTTCAATTCAATTCAATTCATCTAATTTTCTTTATCTGAAATAATAATAATATAACATTATTCTTTTTCTTTTTTTTTCTCTTCACCTAAATCGTCACACGCCATCGTCATACCACGACCAAAAAAAAAATTACTGGTAACATTAAACACACGATGCTCATTCATTCAGTATCATAACATTAATGATCATTTCAACAATTGACATGTTTGTTTTAAGGAATTTTTTAATCTCTCATTACTTTTATTTAACATTTTTTTATTTTATTTTTGTACTTTGTACCAATATGTTAAGAAAAATAAACAGAATTAAGACGAAGAAGAAAAAAAATGAAGAAATAAAAATTAATATAATGAGATTCTTGTTGTTATTAAAATGAGAGCATTACACCGTGGATTTATGTGCCATATATGTTTGGATTATTTCGGTATTTTTGTCTATTTATTTATAGCTATTTTTTTTCTTTAAATTTCTCGAACTTTAAATGAGATTATTTTGAGATAAAAAATTAGATGATAAGATAAATACATTTACATTACCACGTTTTTTTTCTCATAATAGAATCAGACTGATGCTCAATTTTAATTTTTTATTTTTAAGCGAAAAAAAATCAATAAAAGTCTAATGAAAAATTTCAATTAAACTCAAATGAACTGAGGTGACAATCAAAGTATGAATTTCACGTTAAATGACAGAAAATCTCTAAGTGAATTCAATTTTACATTTCAGTGACTTCAATCCTACCATCATTACATAGAAGATTAATTTGTTTTTTATTATTCAATTATTTTTCTTGCTTTTTACCTTTTTTTATTTTATTTTATTTGTATATTTTAATACAAAAACTGTTTCTTTGTTTTTATTTCGTATTTCTTTCTTTCTTTTCCATATGGTTCGGCAATGATAAGTAAATAAATAAATAAATAATAAATTATTGTATTGTATTTTTTATTTTATATAAAGTTACAACCTTGTTGATAGTTAAAGTATATTGATACCTACTTTTACTGTTATGGAATGTTAAATTTTCTGTTTATTTTACAATGTTTTTTTTTCTTTCTTCATGATCATCAACATCATGATACACTTAGACTTATGAATGTGGTTAAATCAGATTAGTTGAGCTTGTTAACTTAACTTATGAAATCATAAAAAAATATGAAGGTAATAAGAGTCATAAAAAGGTGTTAATTGAATTGCTAATAACATTGATTGCTTATATTGATAGGTTTGAATGAGATTTGGATCACTTCAGAAATCATTTTAACTCACAATGAGTCGATGAGTGTGAAAGTTTTCTTAGAAAGGTGTGAAGTGAACCTGACTCTCCGTCCACAATGGGTTAAGTGAATAATGATAATTGATCACCATAAATTAAAAATTTTTTGTTAGATTTTTATTTTGTGAAGATTATTTGGAGTAAGAAGTTCATTAAAACTTACTTTAAATTCATATGATTCAAAAAAATAAGATTCGTGACATGTTCAATGATTTTGGCTCAACTCACAATGCCTCAAATTATGAAGGAAAATATGTATCAGATTCAGAACAGACTGAATTTAGTCTTGAATTGCAGTTGTTAAACGAAGAACTGCTGTGCTATAGCCAGGAACGGATTTACGGGGAAGGGAAAGACGATATTAACTGCCGAAATTTTACATTTTTACACCATTTCGTCCAAAAAAATGTTTTCTAAATCCATCCCTGCGAATGATTCTACAGACCATCCATACTCACATACAAAAAAAAAAGATAAGGACAAAAATTTTCTGAGTTAGGGCAAGGAGTTAAGCCTCCTCCTGGTCTCACAATCTCTCAAAATCCCATTTTAATTAAAATTGAAGTGAAATCAAAGCGTTGCAATTTCGACATTAGATTAACTGAAATTAAAAAAAATGATTTTGTTTACTCAAATTTCGCTTAAAAAGTAAGCGTTAATCAAATAACTGCAAAATTAACTCTAACTTTATTTTTGCCATGATGTTAAATATTTATTCAAATTTCCAAGATAACGTTATTACGTCACTTTTAACGTCTGTGAATACCTTCTGCCATTCATTTTCATTATTTTTTTTGAATTCTTGTTCCTTTCCGTTTTTTTTTTGTGTATTCTTTTTGCTCAATGTATTCGTTATTTTGTTAATTTTTGTATTTGAACACAACTTTAACACAATTCACACAAAAAATCATTCAAACCACGTCTTTCTTTTTACGGATATTCTCACATTTGAATAGCAATCAGAACCGTATGCGTATTTTTTTAATATGATGTGTTATTATTTTTTTCATTTCAAATGTGGGTGAACAAAAATAATACTTATTTGATTGGTCATTATTTTTGTTTTTATGAATTTTAAGGAAATAATTTGCAAATCAAGTTTTAACCCATTAAAGCCGGATTCAATTGAAGTTAAAACATAATCAATTAAGTTGTTTTTTTTTTAGAAAACTCACTCATAATTACGTAAAAGTGCATAAAATACCATGAATTCCCACATAATTCCATGTTTATTATGATAATTTACCTCTCTAAAACATCATTCCATAAAACTTTAACATTTGAATCATTCAAAACATGCACATTTTTAACACCAACACACATTTTTTCATTTTGATTACATATTCAATTTATTTTTATTGTTAAATCTGAAATGAAAGAGATTTTAACTCGTCTTCATCGCACTTTGGACAGAAAAATCATAATAATAATAAATTTCACACCATGAATACAATCGCTTTATGTGTGTGTGCTCTCTTTTTTTACATTTTTTTTAAACAATGTGTTATGTTATGTAAATACGTATTATCATTACAATAGAAGTGCATCACAGTTTATAGTTAACTTAGTTTCTCATGTACATGGTGTATGAGCTTCTGTTACAAAATCCATTCTGTCACACATATTTAATTTTAATTTTATAATTTCTGTGATTAAGTTTGGCTTGAAATGAAGCAACATTTTTTTTACAATTAAATTTCAATTTGTCGACAAAAAAATGTCAGACCTCTCGTCTGGAATCGTTAATTTTATTTATTTTTACTGGTATTTTTATTACACACGTGAATTGAGTGCATATTTAAACCATAAATAGTTTGAATATAAAAATAGTTAAGTGACGTATTTTTTATTATTTGTCATAAAAGTTGAAAGAAAAAAAAATAATAAACAAGAAATATGCATGTAACGATGTTAACAACTCTGGTGGTACAGCGCATAAATAATTAACAGTAGCAGCATTCCTAAAACATGGTGATTTATGTTGTATAACAACAATTTTGTATGTAAGTGCACGTACGATGTTTTGTGTTTATTTAACCTTTGTGTGACAACGACAGAATGAACTTGATGGTAACATGAAATAAATTTTACGAGTTTCTTTGATAGATGTCATATTGAATATTTATAGCAGAAGTTGTACTTAAATGACAAAATTTGAGTGGTGCAGTTAATCTTCAAACAAGATTGGATTGGAACTTGAATTCGATTCAATTTTTTTGATTGGAACTTCGGTGACATTGGCCTTAAAGGTTTGGTTCAAATGCTCAATCTTATAAGTTATAACGATTCCGCTCGTTCCTTTGGTGGTTCTTCTCAAAGCTCCTTATTCGTTATTTAATAATTTATTTTATTTCAGGTATAATAGTACAATATTTTGTGATTTCACCTTTTATATTTTTTTGCGTCTTTCCACGATGCTGTCTCGAAGTGAACGAGTTGATTAAGAACTGACCTTGATAACAGCTGATAATATCTAACAGTTCCCAATTATCATTACATTTTTATTTATTTTTTATTCCCTTTGAGGGCCTACAAACTAAAGAATCGTATTTTCATTGCTGATCAACTTGCTCTGGACCCTTTAAGTTTTGGGCCCATCTTGAACAGAAGATCAGATTTAGAGTGGTCTCCACAGAAGAGAACCAGTACTCAGACCTACAGACGGGTCCATTGTGCGTATCATTTTTTCATCATATCTCATGAAGAAGGAACCAAATCTAGAGAATAAAGTGATAAGAAGTCCACTAGACCTGGTTCAGTTCAGGAAAGTGTACTCACCTCCTCGAAAGCTAATCAGGGCAGACACTTTCTCTTATATGATGGAATCATGACTGGGAAGGTATTCACCCAGCATGATACCACACAACCGGCATGCTTGGGACATACACAAAGCAGATGTGCAGCAGTCTCCACTGAACTTCTATTACAGGACAGGTAAACTCATCTGTAGGATGACTAACTGTAATTTTAGTGAACTTGTTGAAGGACCCTATGAAACTGAAGCTCATTGATGTATCAAGTTAATTCGTGACTTTGATAACTTTTCGAAGTTACCAAGATCGAATCCGACCTGTATGAGATGGATTGAAATGATTTCCCTTTGCATGTTCCATCTTTTTTATTGAATGGATTTTCACCTTAAATTGATGCATCACCTTTTTATTCACATAAATTCCATCTATGACTCATAACATCAGGGCATCACCACATCATTTAACAACACATTTTTCATCATAAATTCATTGTTCATTTAATGCCTTTAATTGAAAAATTTAATCCAGACAAATAAATCAATCATTTTCACATAAATTTCCTTTAAACACCAATATTAACCCTTCAATGCATGAATATGAAATAATGGAGATAAAAAATCATCTTTAGGTTTTTTGAGCTGAGAAGGGTCGATTCTTGAACTAATTTGTTGAGAAATTTCGAAAAAAAAAGGATTTTTATAGGATTTTCAGGACTTCGATTTTCTTATCATATATCAGTCATGCACTCGTGTTTTTAAATTTTTTTTTGAATATGAAAAATTTATTCATTTTTGCTATGTAGTAAAGTGGAAAATCACAATAAACTGTTTAAAATTTAATTATTTAACATATGCTTTACCAATGAAGTCCGAAAATTCCAAAAAAAAAATTTTTAAATTTTGAAGACCTTGATTCTTTTTTCTCATATATGAAAAAATCAAACTTTAAGTGCATGACTTATCATATATGATAAGCAATTTTCAGAAGACAATTAATTTTACTTTTCATTGACTTCAACTAAATTTTTTAAATCTAATAGTTGCTTTGATACTTCAGCAAGTGAATTGTGTTAAAAATTATCACTTTGAAGTGGAGTTTTGTATATTTTTTTCATGAAATATGGTAATAAATTTGTGTTTTTTGATTTTGCCAAAAATTGACATTTTTGAGTATATTTTTGGAAATCTTCACATTAAAATTTTTTAAATCAAAAATACACTAACCTCTAAAAAAAAGTCTAATTTTTTTTATTTTTAAAGAAAAAAATTGATATATTGCGATTCCAAGGTCCTAGAGCTCTTCAAAGTTTACTTATCATACATGATAAGCTATGCATTGAAGGGTTAATAATAAAAAATAATAATTTTCTAATAAACTCGTCTCAACATAGCATTCAATCATCACATCACATTAACATTTCAACATAACATGAGAAAATATGTTTATTTTTCTTTTGATTTTGTTTTAAATTTAAACATTTATATTAACACTTCAATAAAGAAATAATAAATTGAATGACTCATATTCCCTCATATTGACTTGAAATAAATGTTAAAAAGATGTTAATTTACTTATAAAATAAAATTACTCATGTATAGGAAGTTAAATTTAATAATAAATATTTGCATTCTGCAAATTCATTTCATTATCGCTCATAATAAGCTCAATGTGTATCAAGTCAAACATAACAAATCGTCTCGCTCGCGTATATCAGCAATAAATTAACATTATGTTTGTTTTAAAGTTAGATTTTTAAGTGACATGACTTTGAATATAATTTACTATAATATTTAATGTACACATATGTGTGTGTGTGTGTGTACACGTTTGTATGAATGAACAAACAAAGGAAAGTGAATATAAAATTTTGTTGATTCAATTCAATATTAGATTATAGAGACGATGATGAGTCATGGTTGTCATGTCCAGTAAGAGTAATTTCTTGGAAATTTCAATGAATAAACAAAGGGATTGCCTGTTAACTTGTGCAAATGCGAATGTGACGTCTGGAATTGATTAAGTACTGTAGGATGGGTGTCGTTTCATTCATTCATGTCTGGATAATAAAATTTTATGACTACACGCCGACTGTTAGATTCAACACTTTCTTTCATTCTTTTCCTTTTATTTATTTCATGAATTTTGAATGTGTGTGTGTTTGTGATGATAATTATGAACAGATATCTTTACACAATATTTAAACATCCAACAGGGGGTCTCGTTCTTTCACTATCTGTCTGGGAGATTCTTATTAGATTTACGTACGTGGCCTCTTATATGGCATTTCCATGGACACACGTTATCATACACAATCCATAGAAACAAAGAAAAACCTTCTTCAATTTTCATACATCACCATTTCCGATTTTCCTTTTTTTTTCTTGCTTCATGTCTTCACTTTCATCGCATAGTGACACAAATCAGGTATCAACAATTTCTTGTAATGTAATAAAAATAACAGTGAAACGCATAAAATAAAGTCTCTTTTTTCCATTTTAATGGATTTCCTGCGTACAAACAAATATTGATTATTTATATTATTATAATTTGAACTCGAACCATATCATAAATCATATTTCAGTGCCATGATACAATTTTTTTTTTTGCTTACTGAATTTATACAGAATTTTATTATTATTATTTTAATACATATTTTTTTTTGTTTGTTTGAAATTCTATGAGACGATATTCTTTTTAATACGCTCCAAGTTATTGTTATTTTGGGCGTAAGTGGATTTTATGTTTTTCACTTTTCCATTAAAACTATGGCGATTTTTCACTTTACACTGATTCCAATTGATTATTTGTGAATTTAAATGAATTTTAATTGTATTTTTTCTACTTACTTCATCGAATTTTTCACGATATTCCGCTTTTTCTTCGGCACTTAAACTTTTTACGATTGACATTTTTTTGAACTGAACTGAATATGCAATGTTGAGATGAGTTTGAGCAGAGGCGATGTTTGGTATGGATGTTGCATGGACTGGCAGTAAGTGTGGTTGGAGTGAGGCATTGATGTGAGTTACTTTTAATACAACTCATGGTTGATAAGTTAAATTTTTTTTTATGGAGAGTGATTTTGTAAAAAAAAATTGAAGAAATTGTGTAGACTAAAAATGGTCGAAAAACCGTTAAAACTTCTCAAACAGCAATTTTTTGGTAAAATCTTATCAGAATCAAAATAAAATTTTACTAAGCACATTCATTGATATTTTTTATCAGGAAAAATTTGTAAATGGGTATGCTTGAAAAACGGCCTTATGAAAATTTCCTTGGCTAGCCCTGGTCAAAAATATATTTCTAGAGTTCTCAGTTCTGCAAGTTCTGCAGTTCTGCACTATTTCTTTTAAGTTTCTCCATTGAAGCACCCTCAGATCTAGTTCTAAGCCATTGATACAGCAACTAAAAGTAAATTCACACCCCGACGATGGTCTGGACCGTTTGTCGCTTTTCAGACACACATTCGAGGACCTTGATTCAAAAGCTGTAAATTTGTAGTTTTTCCACATGCAAAATTTATTTTGATGAAATGTTGTGATCAAGGACGGACTAAGTTTATTTCCGGTTTAACTTTCCTTAAAATTTGAAATTTTTAAATACTATTTTCATTAAAAAAACAGTCTGCTGGGGTTTTTGTGGAATTGTCCAATCCACAACTGCTCAAGGTCATCATAAAGAATTTTGTACGAATTTGAATAATTTTCATTTCTAAATTATCATCGTTTTTGTTTCTGTTTTACCATTTCAGGGGACATTTTGAGAGAAATCTAAATAAAGTCATACATTAAAAATTTTTGGGGCCTTTATTCGATTGGTATGAAATTTCAACTCGGTGTTTTTTTTTGAAAATCATCTTCAATTTGCACACATTTTTATAATTTTTCACATTTAAAAAGTCGTGGCTCAAGTTTTGGTTCTGTTTCTATCCAAAATATGGCGATGTCAGCAAATAAAACTCAATTTCATTTTTCATAAGACACTCTTTTTTCTTTATTATTCAACTTTTTTTGCCATATATTGCAATGAGTATAGACGTTTAAAACTTTTAAAGCTGCTTCATTTCATAAAGCTCAGAATAAATAAAAATCATTAAATTAAAATGAAATTTCAAAAAAATCTTAACCAAATTGAATACTGACTTAATGGAATTTATAGAATAATTCAAGATTCAAGGAAATTTAACGGTTTTTTTTCTACTTAAAGTTATGAAAAACTTAATCCTAAAATATGTTTAATTGTATTTGTGTTAAACGACTTAAAATTAATCAAAAAATAGAAGAAACAAATATACAACAAGCTTCTACGATAACAATAAAATTAAATTTGCGTTTCCAATTCGACTTCCGTCATAAGAGCACACTGTTAATTCGTTTGTTTTTTGTTTGTGAATTCGAGATTATCATAAATATATTTGTGTTGGTTAAAAATATCTTCCAAAAAGCGGTTAAGCAATCACTACAATGTTGTAACTACTACCGTTGGGATGTTGGATTTAAAAATTTGGCTTCATTAGCTGTGATCATTTAAGCTTCTCCGAGAAGGGCGATAAGAGCATTCTTGTAGTCTCCGGATGTTTCATTCTAAATTTAAATTAAAAAAAATTTGAGATAATGTTTTAATTTTCAATGAAATATCTACCTCCTTTTAATTTATTATTTTTAGTAGTTAGGGTGTTAGTGTAGGCAATCAATCGATAGGACATTGTAAAAGGACATTTTACAGGAAATGGACAATACACAAGTTTTTTGTTATGAATAAATAATTTTAAATGGTATTAAATGAAATATTTTGAAATGAAAATCGATACTTACAGAAACAGCACTAAACAATGTTTTGTTATAGATCCGTTCATATTCCTGTTTGATGGTGCCCAAATCGATTTCAGCACGACTTACAATGATTCGAATTAAGGTCACGTCATCAGTTCCTGCTCCTGCCATTGCTTTGTGTAATCGATTGGCAAAGAAGGCTGGTGGTGATTGAACACACTCAACAATCGCACCTAAGGCTTCAGCAAGCTCTCCACCAATTTCGTCGTTTAATGCTTGCTCGATAGTGCGACCCGTGATATTTTTATACTCCTCGAATACCAAACGCAGTTGTGCGAATGATGCATGAGCAAAAATACGATTGAATACTTCTTCGTCAGTACCCAATTTTCCCTCACCAGCCTCGTACAACTGTTCGGCTTGTTCGCGAGCCTTATCCGGATCAACACTACCAGCTGGATCACGGACACCAGTAATGATCAAAGTCATTAAACGACGAAAGTGGCCGGAGACCTCACTGCACAAGTGCTCGGCTAAAGGACGATCGTACACTGGAAAATTTAAATTAAAAAAGAATTATTATGAAAATTATTATAAATTAAAATTTTACTCACTCTCCTCATATTTCGCTACCAAAGTATGCACCTCCTCATTACTCTTTGGACACAAAATCTCAATCAATGTCGACTCCTCAGTTCCCATTCCTTCCATCGCTTTATGTAACTGCTTACACAAATACTCATCCGGAGTTAACATCAATGCCACAATCACATCCTCAAATTTCCCTCCCAATTCACTTTTCAAATCATCGATGACGTCACGACCCAATTCATTCTTAAATGCTTGAGCGATTTCTTGACGTTGTTGATTACTGCGAGAACATAACAAATCAATTATTGTTTGTTTATCCGTACCAAAACCTTTCATGGCACCACGTAACACCGCTGCATCTTCACTGGCATTGAATCCGGGAAATGGAACAACTGTTGGCTCGTACTATGAAACAAAAAAAAATATTGATGACTAATCACTGAAAAATGTTTATAAAGTAATGTCCTTGAACCGTGGGAAAATATAAATTAAATGAAATCAGGGCGTAGTAATTTAAATGATTGAATAACCATTTCTAAAATCTTACATCGTAATCCATATTGAAATTTGAGATTCACTTGGGCAATTCTTGGTTTTTGATCAAATTTTACGAATTAAATCCTCGTACTTTTATTTTAATTTTAATTTAAACTTGGAACTTGGGAAATCTGTTTTGTGAAATTGATGACGACACGTTTCGAATATCTGATTATTCAAATATTTGAACAAATTCGATGTTAAAATTTTCATCGAGCTTTGCATCCTTCAAATTTAACGTCACCCAGCTAACACGACACATTTCAAAATGTCAGTTGGATGAAAAAAATCAAATTAAATTTAAAGGGTTTTTGTTTGAAAGAATGTCGTTATTGAGCTTAAAGATCAAAATCGACACCAACGAGAATATACTTAAAAATTATTTGAAGAAGAAAACTCATAGAAAAGATTGAAAATTATGCTCAAAATAAAGTTTTGCTTTGCAATTTCATGCTATGTGAAATGGTGCGCTGGGAAAAATGTAAACAAATGTGTTTTGACGTTGCTTGCTGAGTACACTAATTAATCACCATTTTAAAAAGAAAAAAGAGACGCTATAAATTAATTGTAAAAATTAAACATTAAAACTCAAAAATATCCATTAAAAAGTGTTAAAATTGTTAAATGACGACCTAATCAAGGTCAGTAACGTGTTAGTAATTAATTTAACATGGCAAAACGAGCGCATAACTCGGACGAATTGTTCGAGTTGAAATGGAACAACTATTCCAATTCAATTACTGAAGAAATATTTAATATTCGACAAAATGACCTGCTTGTGGACTTAACTTTTTGCTGTGAAGGTGTTACAATTGGTGAGTTTCATTATTTTGTTATCAATCCTGATGATTTTGATTTGATGTATTTTTATTACCCAAATGTTAGGATGCCATAAACTTCTAATATTCGCTTGTAGTCCAGTTTTACGCAAAATTTTATCACAAAACCCATCACCACATCCCATAATCTATATCACAGACATAAAACTCTCAATTCTACAAGCCCTTCTCAAATACATTTACCAAGGTGAAGTACAAATTGCCAAATCAGACCTCGTAGCTTTCATGAAAGCAGCCGACTCCTTCCAAATACGTGGATTACAATCAAAGACACCAATAGAAAATGTCGCTGCAAGCAGTAGTGGAACCGAAGTGAAAAAACGAAGAAAGACACCATTTGAAGTGGGACCCGGCACCTCCACAGCTGCAGATCCACTCAACTCAATGCAAAGTGATCAACATGAGAGCAGTAATCTCGATTTTTCCGAATTTGAAAATGAATGTTCGTTCGGAGCGGATGGCCATGAATCAGTTGACGATCGATTTAGTGGAATAACTGTTCAGCAAACCATGGAAAAGCTGAAAAGTTTTATAAGGAGCATACAAAATGGCCTGGATATTTTGAATGAATTTGAAGCTAATGGAACATTGACGGAGGAGCGACGCGAAGATTTATGTCAAGCTATATCGGAATTCATGGCAAAAGGAATCATAAAAGGAGGACGAGTTGGACACGAAATGATCGCAGAGGCAGCTATTATCCTATTTCCTGGAATGTTTGATGAGGATCCTGTAAGATTAAAATTTAACTTTTAAATGTATATAAATTGAATTTCAATTTCATTTTAGAAATCCTTGGCTGAAAGTCTGTACAATCGCTTGGGACAACAAACACAACAAAGATATGGAGCAGAATCGCCTGAGGTAAGTGTTCAAAATTCAATTACAAGTCAATTTACTAAAAATATGTCAGAATGAGAGTCTGGGTCGCGAATCCCCTTACATACTTTCAAAAGAATAAAATAAAATCACTGAAAAAATTTAACTTTCGGTAATTCATACAAGCAAAAATCAATTTTCATATAAAAAAAATTAAAGTGAAAAAAAACACAATATTACATTTAAGGTAAGTTTTCCCTTGAACTTGATCCGACTTTGATTCGCTTTTAAAATTGCATGTCACTTATTATTTTTTTTTCAAAATTTTTCTTTCTTTTTTAACAACTTGCAACTTGTAAAAATGAAATTTAAACATAAAATTGACCATTAATTTGACTTAATTAAAAAAAATATATAGAAAAAATGTATGTTAGTTTAAAATTTAAGCGTGACTTTTTTTTGTTTGTGTTTGTTTGATGAAATTAAATTCAATTTTTTTTTTCTCAATTTGATTTGTATTTATAGATGGGAGTATCCCATGCTGACTTAAGTGACGAAGACTTTGACGAGTTCGAAGTGAGTACTTTGAATTTAAAACGGTTTATTTGACCTTAAAAGGAACATTTTTCTTATAGAAACCATTGCGAGAACTAAAACGACGTCGCATGCGTTCGAATCTGAAACAAATTGAACATGACTTAATGATTTTTGTTGCTCGTGCATTGGCAAATATACCAAATAAGCATCAGGACACGTCAAGTGCCACCTTTATTTTCAACCCATTGAGTAAAGATTTATCGGTTAATGTTTGCCTCGATATGGATTGTAATTTGCAAACTCAGGCACTTTGTCCCGTGTGTAAAGAAATGATAGCAGTTGAAAGTGTGGCAAAACGCCAGTCCAAAGGAATGAAATACCGATTCAAGTCCTCATATTATGTTAATCATGTGAAAAATCATTTGAAATAAATTAATTTAAAAATTTAACAAAATAATGTTAATATTTGGTTTTACAAGTGTGAGAGTGTGTAAATAAAAATTTGAATTAACAATAAAAAAAAAAAATGAAATCAATAAAAAAAATCCACTTGACCCAAGAGAGTCATTTTCTGTTTTTAGGATGTCCGATCTTTGCTTACAATAAAACACGAAGAAATATTTAATGTTGACGATATGTATGGTGAAAGTAGTGACAGCTTTAAAATTCCAGCATTGGTGAGAATTTGATTCAATTTTCCTTTGAAAATTCAAATTAAATTTTCAGAACAAAAAAATACACATTTTTTAGTACCACATGCCACCTCGTGACAATACCGACAGATTAAAAGACAAGCTTGTCCGGCTATGTGATAAGTGGAAATTTGATTTTATTTCATCGAAACAATCACAACATCCCACACTGCTCAGTTACAGCAATGCACAACCTGTGGTAACAGTTGATTTTGATGAAGCTGGAAAACTTGTCACAATAATTGAGTGTGTAATTTGCTCGAAGCCAATCAGAATTGGTTATGGCAAGACACTGACTCGACATGGATATAGCTACAATTTTACAAATACGAACTTTTTTCATCATTTGAAGACACATTTCAGATAAAATTAATTCAAAAGTCAAATTTGTGGATCAAAGCTTTAAGAAATCGGAATCAGAATTAATAGAAACATAGTGAATTATTATAAAAAAAAAAATAATATATTTGTAATAAAATTAATAAAAAAAATTAAAAGTCAACATTAAATTTGCTTGACAGTTCATTTTGTATAGATACACATACGGAAACTTCAAAAATTTTGTACGTCAAACTCTCACCTGCATCCAAATTAGACTAAAGCATGGACTTGATTCCAAAATTGGATGAAATTGACACAATTTTCTGTAGAAAAACACTTTAAGCATTTATGAAGCACAAAATAATTCATTAACATTAAAAATTGCATGAATTTGAATAGTTTTTTTTTTATTAAAGTAATGCTCTTATAATTTTATGAATTTTAATTTTTTTGTTTTTGATAATTTTCATTATCACACATTTCTCCTGTTAAAAATTTATTCAATCGTTTCATTATAAATTTCAAAAAAATCTCAGAGGAAATCTCTCATTTTGCATTTTTCGCGTGTAATTTCATTTGAAGATAATTTTTTAAAAATTTCACTCAAATTTTATAGGCATCATGGTTCAATATAAGACCAATGGAACCATTGATCCAATTTGAAGAGAATTCAACGCGAAATGATAGTTACGCAGATAGTGTCAAACAAGAACATGACTCCGACGATGGAGAATGTTTTATTGTGCCAGAAGCGAGCTATGGTCCACAAACGCCAATGCGAACACAAACGTAAGAAAAAAATTGAATTTAAATTTAAAAATATTTAAAAGTCAATTATGGAAAAATTTCAGACCTTCCAGTAGTGACATAAATGATCTCGGAATTTTAACAAAAAAGTTGAGAACTGTTGCAGTGACAAATTACCGCAAATTCCGTTTCAAGAATGAACCAATTTTTCATGTTTTTCTACGAGACAATGATATTAAAGGGAAAATTCAGTGTCCTGAATGCCAAAAGTGGATTTCAATTACATTGGGTAAAAGTTACGAGGGAGCACCACGAAATTGGATCAGTTCCAATTTTGTTACTCACTTCAAGGGACGACATTCCGAATATATGGGTATTGATAAATCGATGAAAAAACGGTTATCATTAACTAATAAAAAATAACAAAATCCAGAAAAGTAAAAAAAAAAATTATTTTAAAAGTATTATGAAATAAAACCATTAAATGATAAGAAAATAAAGATATTTATATATTATTAGAATGATAAATTTCAGTGCATTTTGTTACACTTAATCTCGTTTAATTAAAAAAATGTGTAAGAAAATGATGTTTGCTTTGTATGAGAAAGTTATAGATTTTTTGACGACCTACAACTTTGCAGTATATTGTTTTGAGTGTTTCAGTACAAAAATATTTTTCTTTTTTTGCTAAAAATCGTTCATAAATGAAAATTTTTTATCAGTTTAGCCCATTCAGGTACAAAATTTGAGTTTAAAGTATTCAGCAACGTTGCTATACATCATTTGTATTGATTTCTAATAAAAAAAATGTAAGTGTTGAGTGAAAAACTGGATTTGAAAAATTATTTGAGAATGAAACCAAGACACGTTGATTTTAAACCTTTTTTGAGTTAAATATTCTTAAAGTGTATTCAGAAAAGTTGTAGGAAATGAACTTCCCTTCAAATATTTTTCTGGTGATTTGAATGACTTGCATTCAATTTGAACATCAGATTTGTGATCAGACTCGATTTTGACAAACAATTAAAGAAAATTCAGAAAATGCATTACATCAAATTTTCTTATAGGATTCCTATGAACCGTTTAGCGTAAAAATAGAAAGTTCTGACTCGGAACAAGAAATATTAAGTCGATTCATGTCACGTAGTGATGAAGCTAAATTAGTTCAAATGAAAGAAGAATTGAAAATCATGGCAAATAAATGGAAAAAAGATTTCATTGAGGGCATTGAAAATGTCGAGTCGAATTCAGTTGCCATGAAAATCCGGGATCGAGGACCTCCCAAAACAAAAGTTTACATTGGTGAGAAAGGAAAGGTTGTGGCAATTGTTAAATGTAACATTTGTCCAAAACAATCACGAATTGGCTACAAAGAAAAATCAAATGGATTAAAGAGTTTTATTAAAGGAAATTACATTAAGCATTTAGTGACGCATTTCAAAGATTAAATAAAATTTAACAGTTAAAAAAAAAACACTTTTTTTCAATTAAATTATTTTCCGTGAACGACCAGACTCCATTTCGACAATCACATGGACAAAATTTTAAACGTTTATTTTCTTGTAGGACTCTACTGAAATAATTTACATTAAACGAGAGGAAAGTTCAGATTCAGAAAATGAAGCCACATTAGAGCGCATTGAGGAAGATTTATTGAATTATGCAACAAAATGGAAATCTGATTTGTTGAATGAAATTAAAGATATTGAAACGAATTTTATTGCCCAACGCATACGAGACACGTCGATTAAAACAAAAGTGTATCTTGATCAAAATGATAAAGTTGTGACTCGGGTCAAGTGTTCAATTTGTGGCAAATACAACAAAATTTCATACAAAGAACGAGTTAAAGGATACAAAAGTTTTATTAATTCCAATTTTATGAATCATTATAAATTACATTTGAAAAAAACAACATTGAGAACCAAAAGAGTAAAGGAATAAAATTTACTTTTTGTGTAAAACTTTAAAACACAATTTAAATTAAGCTTTTATCCTGTCTTTCCAAGCAGTCGCAATTTTGCAATTTTCAAAAATTCGACCACATTCGGTTTTTTATAATTGGTGACTTTGACACAGACGTACAGGCAGTATGACCTCGCACGAGTATCAACTTTTTGTCAACAATCCTGATCCTTACAACACTGGGAATCACCAAAGATTTAAAATTAATTTTCACTCTACTAATTATGGTAAAAACGAACCAGTGACAAGAATGTTGGTACTGGCAAATGAAAATGAGCCGCTATTTACACAAATCTTAAAAGAATCGAATTTTCCCGCTCATTTGTGTTGCAAATGATTAATTTTAGTTTAATTCCCAAATTGTAATTTATTTAAGCTTTAACGCTGTTTTTGAACAGAAATAAATTAAAATTATTAAACTGAACACTATTCAAACGAATTAAATAAAATGAACTTAAATTATTTTTAGATACATGAAACAATTAATTTTGATGACATCAAACTTGAATTAAATCAAACAGATTCTGAAATTTTCGATGAAACTTTGGAAAAAATGAGATCTACCCTAATTAAACGATTACCAGAATGGGAAAAAACTTTTAGAGAGAGTCTGGATGCAGAGAGTTATAAATTGTATGCGGATTGGAAAGGAACAAAAGAACTTCAAACACAAGTCGGTTACGATCGAGATTTAGACAAAAGATGGGGAGCTATCGTGTGCACTATTTGTGGAAAAAGCATTCGATTAGGAAAAAATAATTATGATAAATTGAGCAAAAATAACATTTTTCGACACATTAAACGCCACATTGCAACTAAACAACAACATTTTTAGACTTAAAATTTGATGCCAAATTAGACCATAGATAAATGGCGCTTACTATGGAAGCTTCGGCTGAAGTAGTATGAACACAATAGGACCATTGAATAAGCGGTGGATTTTTTCATATTTAATCTAATGCCAAATTTTAAAGTTAATAAAAAAATCACAATAAAATAGTTTTCATACATTTTTTTTTTAAAATTGGTTTTCGCGTCTCTCAATTTTTGACTACATTTCGATCGAAAAGGCGGCCATTTTTAAAAATTTCCTCGATTTTGAAAGAAAAACGCCATCTGTGGGAGTTTTTCGTCATTGGCGACCTTACTAATGATATGATTTAGTATTTTCTCACAAGTTAAATTATTTTTAGATATATGAAACAATTGATCTTGATGACATCAAACTTGAATTAAATCAAAGTGGCTCTGAAATTTTGGATGAAACTTTGGAAAAAATGAGATTCACACTTATTAAACGATTACCACAATGGGAAGAAATTTTTCGAGAGAATCTGGATGCAAAAAGTGATAAAATGTATGCACAATGGAAAGGAACAAAAGAGCTGGAAGCACAAGTTGGTTACAATGCAGAAACAAACAAAAGATGGGCAGCTGTCTTGTGTACAATTTGTGGAAAAAGTATTCGTTTAGGAACAGCCAAACACAGATTGAGTAGAACTAACCTACTTGTACACATGAAAAGGCACATTACAACTAAGCAAAAAATTTTGTATGCAAATTAAATGTCAAATTGAAGAGTGAATAAAAAATCACAGTAAAATATATTTCAAAAAGTTTACTTAAAATTTAAAAAAATAGGAATTGAAATTTTGTTTTTCGTGACTCTCAATTTTTGACCAAATGTAATAAAAAATTAATTAAAAAAAAAAATTCAAAACCAAATATTTCTTTTAGATAATTATCCTCGTGGATGATCAAGAAAACGTGAAATGTGATAACGAAAATGTTTCTCTCAAAAAAGACGACTCTTACGTTAAACAAATGACGATGCTCCTTCAAACTAAACTAGATGTGTGGGATTACGAGTTTATTCAGAGTTTAAGTGCAGAAAATCAGAGCACTTATCTCTCATATGGGTCACTGAATCAAAAAAAAACATTGATTGGAGTTGAAGATGGAAAACTAAAGGCAGGATTTGAATGTGTCGTGTGTAAGCGTGAAGTTCGACTTGGCATGAATAAGCCGCAGATTAACGAAGGAGGGAATTTTCATAAAGGCAACTTTTTCCGACACATGAAACAACATTTCAAAAGTGCATGATCCAACGACAAATTATTTTCAATAAAAATTCAAATTTTACTTATTTATACAATGACCATGTTTTTTTTAATTCAATTCAACCCGGCTCGAATTTTGACAAAAAAAAATTAAAATGTCTCATCATTCACAAATACAAATATTTTTCCAGGTAGTGGAATTCAGTAATTTCATTGAAATTAAGGACGAAATTGATTCATTGCATTCAAATGATGAAATTGAACTACAACATGAGATGAATTACGTTGAAAGACCATCTGAAGATCAGTTAAGGCGGATGAGGAAAGCTCTGCAAGAAAAACTTCTACAATGGGAGAAAAAAATCATGGATTCATTGGATGAGAAAAACTTGAAAATTTATCATAATGTTGTAGCCCAAAAGCGATGCAAGACAAATATTGATTTTGAAAAGTTGACTGGAAAAATGTATGCAACATATCAATGTGCGATTTGTTTGCGACACAATCGAATAAAATTAATTAACTTAAAGTCAGAACAAGGAATGAAGAGTTTTGACAGTTCGAATTTTATCAACCATATGAAAAGTCATTTTAAATAAAATTCAATGCAAATTAAAATTTTTATTTTATTATTTTGTTAAGACCAGATCTCATCCTGATCGAAATTCATACTAAAAATTGAAATTTAAACTTATTTTTATGCATTAATTGTAGATGCCAGATCTTTATGACGATTTTATGATAAAAGAGGAACCTCAACTAACATATTCATCACAACATCAGTCATTTCAACCTGATGAAAATGACATATCCCAAGATGAGATTGAAGCTGAATTAGAATGCATGAGAGTTACATTGCGCACTAAATTGCCACAGTGGGAAGATGCATATTTTAACAGTCTTCATCGAATGCGACTCCTTGAAAAGTTGCGAAAAACAAAAGATCCTGGAATTAAAGTTGCAGTTAATCGAAATGGAAAAGTTTTTGCATCATTTGATTGTATTGTGTGTAATCGTCCAATTAAGCCGGGACTTATTCACATGAAATCAAAGAACATAATGAAGCACATTTCAAAAGCTAATTTTTTTAGGCACATGAAAGTTCACACGGAATCTGTTAAAAAAGGCCTTTTAAAATAAATATGTTGATTATTTTATACCAAAACACTTTTTTTCCTTGTAACATTTTGTGATCCAGACTCAAAAAAACCTCATATCATATAAAACTGATATTCCATTTTTTTAGATTTTCGATTCATTTGAGAATCATTACATTAAAGAGGAGCCTGAAGTATCAATTGTGGAATCAGAATCACCTGCGTTCATACCTCCAAGGATTGAAACACCGGAAGAAATTTTGATACAACTCAAAAAAATGCGGATTGAACTCAGTTCAAAATTAAAAATGTGGGAAGATGAATTTTTTGGATATGTAAAAGAGGAAAAACTTCTTGCTTCGTTAAGAAAATCAAAAGAATCGAAATTTCAAGTTGGAATTGATGCAAAATCTGGTAAAGTTTGGGCGTCAATTGAGTGCCTCATTTGTGGTCTGAATTTAAGTGTTGGACTGAAGGACTTGAAGAATGAAAAGTATTTGAAATGTTTTCACAGAGGGAACTTTTCAAATCATATGAAAAGACATTTTAAGGATAAATTTTTGAAATAAAGTTTTTTTTAGTTAAAGAAATTGGTTTTTCTATTTTTGAGATGAAATTTGTGCAAACAACTTTTGCATACAAGCTTTCCATACAAAGGGAACTTATCATTTTGAACATTTTGAAAACAACTTTGAATAAATGGGTCGCCTGGACTCTCAATCAAGTTAAAGTTCTTTTCCTCACATTATCTGTGTTTACTTTTAGGACATAGTCTCATTTGAAACGGTCGTCATTAAAATGGACTCTGACACTGAAAATGAATGCAAAGACTATGGTGATAAAACGGCTTTAATGGAACAGCTTCGGGTGGACGTAAAATCTAAACTGGTTGAATGGCACAATCACTTTTTAAGCACAATTACCAGATCACATCCGATTTTGTACAACGCTATGAAAAGTACAAAGCAGCAGAAAACAAAATGTTCATTAAATAAATATACACAAAAGGTTTCGGCATCATTTGATTGCGTCATTTGTGGAAAAACCGTTCAAATTAGACTGTTGGACTCGAAAGTTGATCCAATTAAAAAAATTATTAATAAACAAAATTACACGAATCATATGAATAAGCATATGGATGAAGAGAGCACGGATGTTATTTAAAAAAAAATATTTTAAATGAAATAAATGAATAATGTTATAAAAAAATGTTTATTTAATTGAAATGAACGTTTAACCCTTTGTACAATATTGAAAATTTCGGTTCAGACTCACATTCAATTTAAATTCAATGAACAAAGACAAAAATTAAATTTTTCTTAAATATTTTTAGGGATACAATTTTTTTCAACCCATGGTACAAATCAAACAAGAAAACTACGAAGATACTAAAGATCCCATTGGTACGATGCTGGTCAAAGATTCATCTCAATTCAGTATTGTTGAGGCAGCGACACAAGACAAATATGAATTGGCAGCTAAATATCTTCAAATGGATGTCGATTCCCTTGATACATATTTGATGACACGTCGTGATGAGTTACAGAACACAGCAAGGAAATTAGTGCTATCTGTCGTCAATAACCCTGAATTCAATTTTGTCGGTATTCAGGTTCCATGTAATCCGGGAGTTGATCTGAGAATTGATGATTTTGGAACACTGAATGCATCGGTTCAGTGTTTCTTGTGTAACAAATTTATCCGATTGGGAATCACTAAAAATAATAAATATAAGTTTATTACGAGCAATTATGCTGCACATTTCAGACGACAACACTTTGATCAATAGAAATTTTGATTTGTTTTTACATTTAAGCACAAAAATAAATTATTTTACTCTGAAATTTTGTTTTATGAAATTAGCAACAATGTGAAACGAAAAACGACTTTCGTATAGCTCTACACACCATTCATACACACGTACAAGTTAATGCCAAGTCCTAAAAGGCCAAATATGACAAAATTTAATATTTTCTGATTCAGAAGTTTTTAGGAATGCATACAGATATACGTAAATGATCGTAGCGCTACCAAAGCGATATTTCTTCTGAAGAAGTATCAATAGTTTTTTTAATGCTATAAAGTCCTCTTTTCGTTCATTTGAAGGTTCTCTCAAAATGCTTTATTAATTTCTTAATAAATTTATTTATTATCAGATATAATTTAAATATTACAATATTTCACTTTTTTTTATTACACTTTCTTTTTGCGAATTTACGCTTTCACGATCGAAACTTGATTGCCGACTTTCTCGTTTTCTTCTTGACAGTTTCTCTCAAAATGTAAACTGGGCCCAATGTACACAATGTATATAAATATTTAGTTTCAAATTTTGCCGTTGCGTCCATCCAGACTCAAATTCTAAAAAAATTTTCTCTTAAAATTTCATCACCTTAATTTCAATTATTTCCAGGTCATAACCGACATTGTGATTGAAATTAAAGATGAGCCAGTTGATGATGATGATGTGTCATACATATCTAACAGTTATTTTGAGGCCCCACAATTGCCAGAAATTAGTCTCACCGAAACAGATCCCGATGATAAATATGCAAAAGCAACCAAATTACTGAGAGTGGTCGATGTTCAATCATACTTAAAACAAAAACGATCTGAACTCAAGCACTTGTCCTTCAAATGGATGAATGACGTCTTGACTAACGTTAATTTAGATCCACATTCCTATGAACCACCAGGAATTGAGGTCGACATTGATGATCAGGGAAAGTTGTTTGCCACAGTTAATTGTGTTTTTTGTCAGCGAAGTGTCCGATTAAGCTACAAAAAATATGAGTCAAGTGAAGGTGTTAAATGTATTTTTAACAGTAATAATTATACATCACATTTGAAAAAACATTTCAAAGAATAAAATTTTGAAATTAAATCTGCTTACATTGCTCACTTAATTGAGTCACAGATGAGATTTGTTACGGATGAAAAGAAAATAAAATTTTGATAAGAATTTTAATCATTCTCGTAATACTGTAAGAGACGTTGAAGTTGTGTATATTTTTATTTGTTACTCTCCTCTTATCACTTTCATTCGTTACTATTATATATACTTTTCTGCTTTAATCAGTTGTTTGCAAATTTTCTACGCAAAAACATTAAATTACAATTACTTAAAAATGGGAATTTGCAAATTAATTTCTATTTTTGTGATTTTTCATCTTTTAAATGTTTCTAAAAGTGAAATTTACCAAGTCGAACCGAAGTGGTTAAATAAAAATGAGTGTGAAATCAATGTAAAACTTACCAGCGCTCAAGATGAACTTCAAATTGCACCCCATAAAAAATATGCTAAAGTTAAAAAATTGACTTTGAAAATGAGATCGAACTTTATCAGATTAACCAATATATTTTGTAAAACATTTCCTTCAATTGAACATTTTTATGCATTTAACAGTGGAATTTCAATTGTGGACAGCGATGCATTTAAGGGATGTCAAAATCTAAAGTATGTCCATTTAGGTCTCAATCAAATTAAATCAATAAGTGATAATTTGTTCAAAAATAACAAGCAGTTAATTGAAATTAATTTAGCTGAAAATGAAATCGAAAATTTGAGTGGAATCGCATTTCGAGGACTGGACGACTTACAAACATTGGAATTGCATTCAAATATATTGGATGAAATTAAAATGGAGGATTTTGGAGTGTTACCTAATTTGAGGGAGATTCTGTTGCATGGAAACCAATTAAATGATATCTCTGTTAATTTCACGCAGTTTCCAAAATTAACGAGGATGACGTTATTTGGTGGATCATTAAGGGAAAATGGTCCGGAAAATAAATTCCCTTTTGAGGTTGAGGATCATCTTCTTCAACAATTATCGAGTAAAAATATTTCAAGTGATCACATGTGTTATAATTCAAATTCTGAGAAATGCGGTAACAGTTGTGACAATAAATATTCAATTTGTCCCAAGTCTAGCGAAAAAATACTGGTAACGATACCAAAAACGATTCCGGAAACAACACCAGTAACTAAGACTCTTGTGGAGAAAACGACTGCTGATCATATTGGAATTGTTTTCATAAGCATTGGAATTATTTTCATTGTAATATCGGTTCTCATCATATTCCCTTTGAACAAATGTATTGCCAATAAGACGTGTAGAAAAATCCCGATGCCCACAACAATAAATCCAATCTTTAATGAAAACCAACAATCGACTTCACATCCATCGCAAAATGTAACGGAAATCGTGGTCAATAACGATGACCAAGCAGTTACCGTACAAGTTGAGAACAATCAAAATAAGTCAAAGGAATATACCTTTAAAGATTTCATTTTGATATGTGGTGAGCCAATTGGTAAAGGAAGCTTTGGCCAAGCTTACATAGGAACTCTTAAAAAACCGGGGAAAGAGGAAACAGTTGCGATCAAATTAATCGAAACAACAAAAATCCAAAAAATTATACCTGAAATTTCAACTATGCTTAAACTGGAGCATTCCAATATCGTAAAAATGCATGATTATAAAACTGATCCTGGGAATGACCATAATCACATTATAATAATGGAATATGTTGCAAAAGGATCGATTTTGAAGTACCTTGAAACATTTGATAATCAAGATAATTCCAATTTTAAACATTTTCTGGAACTCGCAAAGGATATTGCAAAAGGATTGCAGTATTTATTCAATGAAAATATAGTTCATCGTGACTTGGCTGCAAGAAATATCCTTGTAACTGAAGATAATCAAGCAAAAATTTCGGATTTTGGTTTAGCACGACATTGTAATGTCAATGGAGATTATCAATGTACCAACCCAGGACCAATACCAGCAAAATGGTATTCACCAGAAGCGATAGATAACAAAACCTATACAAAAATGTCTGATATTTGGTCTTTTGGGGTAACAATGTACGAAATATTTTCTTATGGAGAGGCTCCCTATCAGCATGTTAAATGTGTGGAGGATTTGATAAAATTAATTAAAACAAGACCATTAGAGAAGCCAGATAGGTGTCCTGTTGAGATTTATGAAAAATTGATGCAACCATGTTGGAAGATTGATCCTAAAGAACGACCAAAGATAAACCAAATTCTTACAACGATTGATGAATTATTAGCAAATTTCGAGAGTTTCAATCAAATTTCAACAGAAAAACCAATAATTTTGCCTGACGATTATATAGTTAAAGATGAACTACAATAAACATTTTATTAACCCATTAATTGTCGCTGGTCTATTTTTCGACTAACAACTTTTGAGTTGGATTTCTTTTAGAAGAAGAATTTTTAGACTGGCCCACGGCGACTCTCAGCATCGTTTCGGCAAAGCCCAACTGCGGCAATATTAATATTTATGGTGATTAATGGGTTAAGAAAATTAAGTATCCACTCATTTTTAATTAAACAGTCAGCTTTAATAAATAAATATTTACGGGTAATTCAAGGACACTCAATTGAGGACAAAAAATTGACCGGAAGTTATTGAAAGATTAAAAAAAAAATTCTCAAGAAGTCTCAATTTCAAAAAATACCACAAGCTCTTATCTCTTAAAATTCTCAGGAATATTTCATATTTAATATGATACAGCTTTCATATGAAAAAAACACGTCTAACGAATACTTTGCGTTATTTGATAAGCATTTTTATATAAATTGATTCAAAAATAATAAATTTCAATTATTCATTAATTAAACTTAGTTAAGAACACATTAAAGATGATAATAAATAAATACATTAATATTTTTGTTTTAATACAAATACTTTTTATTTCAAAAAGGGTCGATTCTGTTCAGACATACAACTGTTTAAATGGAAGTCAATGCAAACTACAAATAATTGCTCCAAATCTAAATGATAGTGTTGAAATCGCAACCCAAATCAATAGGAAGGTGAAGGAATTGAGGACTTTCAAATCCAAAATATTCAAGTTAACCAACACATTTTGCAAAACATTTCCCTCAATAGAAGATTTTAATGCATTTTACAGTGGAATTTCAATTGTGGACAGCGCTGCATTTAAGGGATGTCAAAATCTGAAGTATGTCAATTTAGGTCTCAATCGAATCGAATCAATTAGTGATGATTTGTTCAAAGCTAACAGGAAGTTAACTGAAATTAATTTGGGTGAAAATCGAATGAGAAATTTGAGTGGAATCGCATTTAGAGGACTCAACAACTTACGAACAGTGAAATTGCATTCAAATAACTTGGATGAAATTTACATGGAGGATTTTGGAGTGCTACCGAATTTGGAGACGATTCTGTTGCATGGAAATCAATTCAGTGATATCTCTGTTGATTTTAACCTATTTCCAAAATTAACGAGGTTAACGCTGTTTGGTGAATCAACATTGATAAATGGTCCAGAAAATAAATTTACATTTGAATTTGAGGACCATCTTCTTCAACAATTATTAAGTAAAAATATTTCAAGTGATCACTTTTGTTATAAATCAAATGCTGAGAAATGCATTGAAAGCAGCTGTGATAAATATTCAATTTGTAATTTATCTGGGGGGAATAAATTTGATGACACTGATAAATTGATCATCAGTCACCCCACTGAGAGAATTCAAGTGCCAAGATTAGAGGAAAATCCTGTTGTGATCTTAATTAGGATTGGTGTTGTATTCCTTTTTATCTGCAGTTGTATTTGGATTTTGCTTCAAAGTAAACGGTTTAGATGTCAAAAAGAGACTGCGTCCTACAGTGTTATAAATCTTAAAAACGAAAAGCACGCCAACGGTAAGTTAAGCAATGAAAGCATATTCAATCTGGAATTGGTCTAAAATTAAGTCAATAAAACTGTTTTTTTTATTTCAAGTCATCAGGAATGACAGTTAAATTAAAAATTATTTAAAGTTTAGAAAATTTTAATAAATTATATGAATAATAATTTAGACATTGCGCATTATTATCTCGATTTTTAATGAATTTCCTTATTTTCTTAGACACGTGAAAAAATTAATTGATTAAAATATTATATTTGAATAAAGTATTTGAAGAGCTGAAACCCAAAAAATAAAGGTTTGTTATAAAAAAAATAACAGGCGGAAGGTTCAGCACATGAAATATCTATTGTGCAAGCCAGTGTCGGCTATATTATTTTAAGAAAGCGATTGGTATTGAAAAAGTCTGTCAAAGAAGGGAAAACTAAGGACACAGAAGTTAAAGGTCGATCGTCTCCCCTTCGTCCGAACTTCAACACCAGCCCCAACAATACTAGACATATTTTGAAGAATCTCTGATTGCAATTTCAACAATGGGAGCACCAACCTTGGGACCACCTTTCAATGATATGATGAAGGTCTCTGGAACTTCTCCTTGAACTTATATCGTTCTCCTGCAATGTCCCACAAAAATCCTGGCTCCACGAAATCATAGGTACTTTGACGCCATTAATTGGAAAGCAAAATCAAGAGTTAAAATACCGATTTTTCGATCAGCATGTCCCGATTTATTGTACAAGTCCCTGGTTAGAATTAAAAATTTATACAAAAACCTCATTAAAAGTCTTAAAAACCATCATTAAGAGTCTAGTCATTTTAATCAATATCACTGTTCAAATTTTTAGACAAAGGTTCCTCTCTTATTGCAATTCAAAAGATTCATTCTTTCGTCGGCACTTAAATTGCAAGAATGAAACAGAGATATGGCGTCAATATAAATACAATTCATTCACATACACAATTTACCTTTATTTCTTTTTATCTCTCTTTCTTCGGTTTTACATGTCTTCTTTCATTCACTTATTCATTTGAAGATTAAATTTAAGCTCAGCATTACAATTCAAAAGAAATTACATTCATTTCAATCTGAGTTGTGTTCCAGTAAAGACGTAAAATACTCAATTTAATCGGAAATGAAACTGTTATTATGAATAATTTATGAAATTAATCAGATAAAGTTTCAATTGAACATTGTACAATATTGTTAAAAGTGATTCATTCAGTGATCAAAAATTATTTGTATTAAATTAGTCGTTTAAAAACACGCACTGAAGTTAACATTTAATACGACATACATTTGATTTGTGTATCATAAAATAACCGAAAAAAACCACGTCATTCAAATTTAATTTAAAAAAAAATACAATGAAATATCAAAATTTACTATTATCAGTATTTCTTCTAACACTTACATTTACGAGTAGAGTTCAATCTGAGGATGATTCAAATCCGTTCTTAGACATGGCCTCGTCATTCCTCCAGGACACACTAGCAAATCAGAATGGTGGAGCAGGTGGCATTGGAGGGATTGCTCAAGTGATTGGGAGTTTAATGCAAGGCGATGGCTCGTCAGGGAAGGGTGGTGACAATGGTGCTGCTCAACTTTTGTCTGGACTTGGGAGCATGCTTGCTAGTGCAACTGCTGGAAATAACAATAATAATGGCAGGAAAAATAACAATAATGGAGGTGGTGGTGGATTCGATCCATCCATGATAATGAACCTCGTTGGAATGTTTGCAAACATGAATCAAGGTGGAAATTCCCGTTCAAAGCGATCATCTGATTCAGGAAATCCAACTATGGATGCCATTTTAAATATCGCTGGAACTTTTATGCAAAATAACGGTAATGATAATGATAGTGATGATGATGATGAAATTCCATCACATAGAACGAAATCAAAACAAGAAAATGGAGCTGGAGATGCTTTAATGAGCATGATGCCACTCGTTATGAATATGCTGAGTTCATTTAGTGGACCTGAAATGGAAAAAACTGAACATCGTCATCAAGATCACGCACAAGTTCTACCACCCTTTTTAGAACAAATTCATATCATGTGGGATCAATTTCAACAATCTGAATTGGCACAAGCACTTTTCGTCAAATTGGGATTGAATAATGTGTTTAAAGTGAGTGTACTTCATTTTTTTTATTTGAATCGTGATATCTCTAAAATGAAACTTTCTTTAGGGTTTTGTTAATCGTGATGGTAAAATGAATTACGAGCAGTTATTTGAATCACTTGAAAATCAATCATTCCGTCGCAGGTGGATCAAACAAGCCTTAACTTACATGGCAGATTGGGCCAACTACTTATCAAATCCAGAAGTTTACCAAAGGTGAGTGAACCCTCATTTTTCTATTCAAAATATTTATAATTGGACGCTAATTATCACAACGATATAAATAACGGTTAAAATGTGCTAATTATTTGGGCATGAAATAAAAATTCTTGTCAATACCTAAAACACTTAACCTTAAATAGAATTTTTTTACCAAATTCTTTTATCATCATTTTATCTTCAAATACTGTGAAATTTACGTTTTATTTGAATAGAATTACAATTAAATTACGCAATCAAACACGGTCGGGTGTCCGTGTGAGTCGAAAATCTATTCTCACTTCTTCATGCTCATCGAAATATTCGATTCTTCAATTTTATTTTCTTAATCTGAGTTTTATTCATATTGGAGGGTTCTCGATTAGTCATTCGTTTCATGAGTCACTTTTACATTTAAAATTTTTCACATCATGGTTCAACCACCCCCATGCCCTTTCATAGGTCTGTAGTGGAAAAGAGATCCTCAGCTTTTTTCGTTTCAACGGTTTTAACAGTTGCGACCTAAATCTAGCCTTCAATTTTGATTGAGTAGCCCGAAAATGGAGTTATTGAGTTTATAAAAGTTCATGGCCGACTTATTTTTTATACGATCGCTCAGCAAAATGGCAAAGATAGTTAGTTCCTCTTAAAACCCGCTCAGGTGGCGCTGCCAGCACTTTCGAAACATTTAATTTTAAAATGCGCTTTTGTATTATATTTAAGGTTACGTTTCACATTATCACAGATATTTATCTGAAGGTTTCAGAACATTTCGTTTCTCTCCAAATGTGTGTAAATAAATAAATAAAAAGCATATTAAAAGAAAATCAAATAAACATTCATAAAGACGATGACACATATAATAATAAGAAGTAACAGTTATTTTTAAGTTTACCTGTTTTTTTTTTGCTCTTTTTATTACAATTTCTTCTTCTTTTCTTGTTCCTCATACGAATGTGGTTACATACATGCTTAAGTACCTCTTATTATTATTTATTGTTCTGGTCTGTGTACTCGTTCTTTCTCCATATTCAACATTTTGTGTTTGACTCACGTATGAAGAAAGTTAGCGGTTTCCTATGCTTGGTTAGAACCGGTATTGTAACTTACATTCAGCTTAAATGTTACGTTAAAATATACATGAAAAATATTTCAAGGTAATTTAAAGTGAACATGAAAATAGGTCGGTCAGTGGGATTTTATCATTTTTTTATTTACATTTCTCTCCCTGTACTTGACTAGACATACCTTTGACAAATTTTATTGACATACCTTTTTACTTTCTCTTACTTTTTTTAGATACATTGCAACAGGACAAATCATGGCAAACAGTTTTTTGAAAGCACACGGTTATCCAGACTCAGCTCAACTCGATATTTCACGTCCAAGTGAGACAATTTCCAAGGTGATTGATCACACGGCCCGCAAACAGTTGAATGTCAAAATCAGTTCAATTTCATATGTGAAACCAGCGGTTAATTACATTCGTGAATTGTTGAAATTGGGTAAAGCCCGTGAACTTTTGCAAAAGTTTAATGCAACTGAAATAAGTGATAAGTTAACGGATACCTTGAACTTGGAGGTCATTGAACCTGTTCTCAAAGTACATCGTGCGTATAGATTTGCAGTTGAGCAACCAGAATGTGATAGATATGTGTTGTGTGAGATAAATTCACATGATCCAAAGGAGGAACTTGGCTTAGGTGGATTTAAACAAGGTGTCACGAAATTTGGAAGTATGGCAGCTGCATGGTTTATCAGTTCGGAAACGCACACACCATTCTGGACGCTATTTGCGACAATTAATGATCCGTACAAGTGTCAGGTGAGATATTTTTAAAAAATTTCATTAAAATTAAGCTAAAATTATTCATTTATTTTTTAAGAAAAAATACCCCATCGACTGTGTCGCATTCCATGACGGAGAAGCCCGAGTCACAACAGAATACATTCATAACGAGCTATGATTTGATATTAAAATTGACGTTTAGTAGAATAAATTTTACATTTAAGCAACCCTCTTTTCAACTGAAATTTCTTTTGTGATATCGCATGAAATACTTAATTAAATAATAGGAGCAAAATGCAATTAAAGTCAAAAATAGCGTTTAAATTCATTTTTTTATGACTGAATCTTCTTAAAACTGTAAGATAATTTATTTTATTCTAACGAATGTAACTTTACAATTAAAATTCTCAAGAAAATTAGCGAATAAGTTAAGCTTAAACTAGACAGTGAGAAATTTAAATTAAATAAATAAAAAAGTTAAATTAAAATTAACAGTCTTTTACATGCAAATTTACTCCTAATTGAGGGTGAAGTTTGGGCCTCCGAAAAAAATATCCTTAATTGGGTTAATTGCGGTCCTTTCACGTAAAATTATTTCTTTTTAATGTTCTTACACACCCAATCCATGCCATCTTTGATTCCAGTCCCATTAACTGCAGAACAACCCTGAATTTGCCATGTGCGTTCTTTGAGTTTGACTAGTCCGAGACATTCGGCGATTTCTGATCCTTTCAAGCAATTCGACACATCTTGTTTATTAGCGAAGACAAGTAGCGGGCATCCTTTCAATTTATCGTCAGTTAATAATTCCGTCAATTCATCACCTGTTGAATGTTAAAATAGTAAGATCAAAATATTTTCATTTAATGAAATGAATTTTTACCTGTTTCTTGAAGACGTTTCCGATCACTTGAGTCAATTACGTAAATCTTTAACATTAAATTTAATTAAATTTCATTGAAATTTCAATTAAAATGATAGGTATTTTACCAAAACATCTGTATTTTCGAAGTAATTCTTCCAATATGGTCTTATTTTGCTTTGACCTCCAATATCCCAAACGTTCAATTTGAAACCTTCGGAAACCACTGATTTTATGTTAAAGCCTGAAATGAGAAAAAATTATTATTTTTAGTATTTTGGTTTTCCTATGAATCCGGTCAATTTACCTGCAGTTGGGGTAACTTGTGTAATTTCTTCGGCAGCCAAGTGTTTCAATATCGTAGTTTTTCCTGCATTATCCAATCCCAAGAGTAAAATTCTACATTCCTTGTCTGGATTTGATCGTAATTTGCGAAGTAATGCCAGTAAACCCTAAAAAAATATGACAAACGTTTTGTTATTTAATTTTTTTGGAATTTTTGAAAAAAACCGTTATTTTTGACCTCGTACACCCAATTTTTTTAAATTCATACAAATGTAGTTTCGTCAGACCACCTACAATCTTTTACTCAAATCAAGAAAATCGTATCGTCTTATAAAATTTTTGGACAAAATGATTTTCTTGTGGTTCTTACTAAAAATTCATACTGGTGCAAACTTCATGCTCGTCGTTGAAAATTGATCCCATAATTCAATCGTTAACTTATTGAACTATGATATTTTTTTATCAAAATAATGTTAAACACGTGTAAAATATCCATAATAAATAAAATAAATATTATTTAGCAATATCCATGGCAACCCAAAAATAAACATAAAAATTACTTTTATTTGAATCAATTTTACTTTAAATTTATATAAAATTTGACAAATATTTCATTTCTTTCACTTAAATGAGATTTTTTTAAATTTTTTCTTACCATTTTTGATAATATTCGAGTTAGATTTTACAAAATTCAGTTGATATCAAATTATTTGAACATCCACACGTTGTAAGTTGCGGTGATGGACTGGAATTCAAAATGCATTGCAAAAATTTTTTACACAATTTGTTTGCTGGGAATGATTTTTGTTTATTTTGGTTTTTCTAGTCAAGACATTGAAACAAATTTCGAGGAATAAAATTAAATTTAATTAAAAAGTATTTAAATTAAAGGGAGTGAAAATTACATTGAAGGAACCATTGTAAATAAATATTCAATATTAAATTTTGCGAATCAAGTGCAGATAATAAGGGAATTTTACTAGGAAAAGACCGGTAATTTACTTTGATTGGAATCTTTAAAAAAATACTGAATGCCCCTAAATAGAACGAATGAAAAAGTGAACGAAAAATTGCATTTTCAAAATTTTTGACCGTTATTTTTAACATTGCAGACTAAAATCAAGCTCGATAGTGATGGATGAGCTACCGACAGTGTACTGCTTAGGTCAGAATCGATTCGGGCAATTCAAGACTTTGGTCAAAGAAAATGGGATGTTTGATAGTGAGTCAAATTCCTTTCAATTTAGTGAATTTTATTCATTTCATTTTAAATTTCAGAGATAAATTGGTCAGAATTCGTTGAGACTCCACAAAACACACTGAATTTCGATATCAATGTTACAGTTAATTACTCTGCCATCGCCTTAGATTTCAAATTACTTATCGCTACCATTGATTTAGACAACGAAGTACTTACAAATCAAAGATCCTTCATCACAAAATCATTCACATTCGATAATTTGATATCCAAAATTACCTCAAATACGAGTTATTGCCTTGTTTTACTCGAAAATGGTGATCTCTTCCAAATAATGATCAGTAATTTTGTGAAACGTCAAATTAAATGTATGAATATTGAGACATTACCAGTGAAAAAATCAATCTTCGTTCACAACAATTCAAGTCAAATTGAAAATGAAAAAATTATTGATATAGCGTGTGGTGAAACAGTTTGTATTGCTATTACAAATTTCAATAAAGTTTATAACATCCCAAATTTAACGTATAAATTTGAGAAATATGTTAAAATAAGGAAAATTTGTTGTGGAAGTGAACATTCAATGATTTTAACAGGGAATGGGGATGTATATACTTGGGGTACAGGCTTGAGAGGTCAATTGGGACATCTTGAGATTAAGAATGAAGAAGAACCAAAACTAGTTGAAGGACTTTCGGGTATCAAAATAATCGATATATGTGGAGGCGGCTGGTGCTCGGCTGCTGTAAGTGCGTTTGGTGATCTCTATGTATGGGGATGGAACTCATGTGGACAAATTGGATTAAGGACATATGAAATGAATTCAATTCAGAATCCAGGATTGAAAAGAAAGGCTCAGACAGTTTATACAGCGCCAACTTTAGTTGATTTTGAAGAGAATACGGAAAATGAGGAGATTTCGACTGAAATTACAGTTAAAAAAGTGTTTTGCGGATCAAAACATATGATTGCAGAGACTGAAGATGGACGAATATTCGTAACAGGTTCAAATAAGTACAATCAACTAGGATTGAAGGAAGAGAATGTTGTTGTATATCAAACCAATAACACAAATGAAAAGTTTATTGATCAATTTACGGAAATCAAACCAAAAACTCACATGAAATTAAGTGATTTTAGAATTTATTGTGCATATTCTTGCACTTTATTCATTGAAAATAAATAATTACTTATAATTGATTACCGAATTATACTGTTACTTCAAAATATATTGATTAATTTTTTTAGTACTTTTCTTTCTAGGCTTAGGCAGAAGTGGTGCCGAATTAACACCTCTATAGAATAATGAGGTAAAGGCAGACAATGAAGTTTATTTGTTATACCGACTATAAACGAGTAGATCAATTATTGAGCTTGAAGAAAGCACCAATAAGGAGTACGATTGCAATGTTTACCGGACATGGAAAATTTAGATACCATCTTTAGAAAATTTAAATTAACCTTCTCTCTGCCCTCAGTTGAAAGCTTAGTTTGTTTTAAGGGGATTTAACATTCGATAATGTTGGTTACCTTAAATTTTCTGTAGAAAATCTACTCAGATGTCAGTGTCTTGTAGAATTGGAGCACAGGTCAAATAAAAAAATTAACTTTAACTTTAAAAAATTTATTGTATAAAGTTACAAGGATTTAAAAGTCACTGGACAGGATGAAAGTCAAATAAGATGAGCCAAGTGATTTCAAAACGTCAACTGAAATTCTTGCAATAAATGTTGCTAATTTTGGTTGTTCTAAGTTGATGAGTAATTGCCAAACTGACAAAATAGATATTCAGATCAATAATGCTTTATAAATAATTACAGCAGCAGTAAAAACAATTCTAATCCCATGGCTCTTTGTTTTAGCAAATATTATCTCTTCTGATCTCCATCAAAAACTTAAAGCCCAGAATCTTCACATGACCTGCAATTTATTGCAAAATTCACTTCATTATGAAGTTTTGCAAGTCAAAGCAAGGACTCATGATTAACATCTCGTTCACTTGTATGGCAATGTCTCGAAAACTTACAACACTTTGATGTCAAAAAGGAGTGGAAACTTGCATGGTTAAGTCAAAATGTGATCAATAGTCATCTGGTAACTGACTTAACTGCAAAAGTACTTGGATTCAATTTAAAATGAAGTTCCTGGGCAAAATTAAATCGAATACGAACAAATCAAGGAAAATGTAATTACTGATCATTTCAATGGAAAGCAATTCTAAATCCTGCTTCTTTAGTCGAGTGGTTAAGTTATAAGCTGGATGTACAGTACTGGATGTCACGGGTTCGATACTCGGAGTAGACAGAAAAAACAAACAGTGCTGTATTTGTGATTTTTCTTCAGTGTGGATAAGAACAGCATGAAAGAAAAACCAAAAAAATTGTAAAATCTCGTGGACCTGAGGATCTAGGACGTAGAAATTCTACGCACCATAAAAAAGTCATCCTCCCATTGAATGGTGTATGTCACTACAGTAAGAAATTGTACAAAATAGAATTCAGATTCATGTTTTAAATTATGGTGAAATATACCAATAAATGAAAAAAACTTAAGTATTCTACCGGACTATACGATGATGTCCTGCACTAGCACCGAATGGGTGCAGATTCTCTTCTGTGGAGACCGCCCTAGAAGTCTGACCATTAAGTTGCTGTCTTGGAACCAACATCAATGTAGTTGATGGAAATACTAATGTATATTAAGATGATCACTATAGGACTCATTGAGACTAATAATAATGGAATAAAATGTTTTTTTTTTATTTTTAATCATATTTTTATTTATTTAATATTACAGTATAATAAATACTGGGTTATTCCAAATTCACATTATAAATATATTACAATATTTCTTGTATGTCCTATTTGTTTTTTTTTTTTAATAATATTCATTTCATTTTACTTTTATTTTGTTTTCTATCCTTTCATTTCATTTTCATCTGATCTTAAATGTTTTTCTTTTCACTTAAACTTTATCAAATCATTAAAATCTATCTTATCCTTATCATGTTTTTTTTGTTATTAAATTATATTCTTAATGTTTAATATTCATTTGCATTTTTTCTTAAAAACTGCACAGTTTTTGCATTTCTTTGTCATACTTTTTTCATTTTATGATAATTTAATTTTTTTTTTAATCATCAATTTACTTGGCTCTTTTTTTATTTTATTTTATTAAAAGAAAAACATAAGTGTTTTTTCTTTCAATAAATTTTTTATTATTATTTTAAGTTTTAATAATAAACTTTACCCGACTTGACTAAAACTTAATTTTTCTTTTAACTTTAAATTTGTGGTTGTTGAGTTTGCCAAAGTTGTTTTCATTTCAATTTTGATTATCGCAATTATATTTTTTCATCATTTTTCATCTTATATATCATAATAAATAGAATGTTATGTTTTTTTTTTTACTTTAAATGTAATACAGAAATTATGAATGATAAGTGATGTTTATGTTTAATGTTTTTTTCTTTGAAACGAATTTCGTATACATAATTTTCATTTTGATTTTAATTTTATCAATATTATAATAAATATGAAACATTTTTCTCTGCCAAAAATACATATTATATCATCATCATGTTGTATATTGTGTATATATATAATATAATTTTATATATAGTTAAGTTTTATAATCATGATAATCATAATATAATAATAATTTATAATAATAATAATAATATAGATTCTTACAAAAGGCATTTTTTTATATTCTTATGATTTTTTTATACAATCAATGTGTTTTTTGTTTTTTTTCATTTCAATATAATATGTATATAAGAATAATCATAATAATAGTAACATTTATAAAAAGTTATTTTTTGTATAATATTTTTTTTTTATTTCCTAGACATTTTCTCTCATTTTTTACTGAAACTTTTATAATAAATTTTGTGTTATATAATTACCAGAGTATACAAAAGTTAAGACATTTATATGTGTATTTTTTTTTGTCCGAAACATTTCATTACATTTATGTTTATAATCTTTGTTTAGAGGAAAATTAATGTTATCATGATTAAATTAAACCATAATTTTATGTTTTTTTAATTTAAAAAAAAAAATATACATTTACATTGAATACACTCATGTATTTGCCTAGATTTTAATTTTGATAAAACATTTATATGATTATTAAACATTTTTTTTTTTTTTAATTTAATTTATTTTTGAAGTAGAAATTCCAAAGATTTTTTTTTATATATACATAATGGATGATATAATTATAAATAGATGTTGTTCAAGAATTTATAATTTTTTTTTTGTGTTAATGTTTTCCGATATGATTCTTTAAATGTTAGATTTTGTATTTTTTTTTAAATTTATTAAGAATATAAATTGTTTGTGGAAATTTTATATTTTGTTTAATTTTCATTTAGATTTTTTTTGTAAAGTGTTTTTTTTTTGGTCCCGAATATGAAGTTGATAGTAAGATGATTGAAATTGAAATTAAATTTTGTTTTATGATTATAATAAAGAATTGTGACGAAATGAAGCAGAATACAAGTAAATTGTATCATCAGAAGTATTATTATTTTTATAAAAATTTGTTTAAATTATAACTTTAACCTTAAAAGTATTTTTTTTATTTAAAATAATCTTACAATCAAAATTTTAATATTAAATTATAATAATAATTGTTTTCTTTTTTGGTCATTGTGGAATGAATATTTTATGTTTAAATTTAACTTATGAGTTTTAATTTTAATATATTTTATTTATTTTTTTTAATATTTAGTATCAATATACATTTGTATCCATCATCCGTCACCTTATCATTAAAATTTGTATTATAACTAAAATTAAATTAAAAATTAATATAAAATTTTAACTTAAACTTATAAATATTAAAAGGAATCAAAAATTAAACAATTTAACTTCAAATTAATAAAATTTTATATTTTTTTTGAATTTTTATTAAAAGTAATAATAATAATATTTTAGAAAACAAATCAATTCAATGTAATTTGTGATGATGAGCAATTAAATTAAATTTAAATTTGGTTTTTTTATATAATTTTATTTTTCTTTTAAAAACATGGTGTAAAGTTCGTCCAATTATTAAATTCAATCAATTTTGTTAGTATGTTTTTTTTTAATTTAAATATTATTAAATATGTTTTGGATTGAATTTGTTTTTTATATATTCTTTCTCTAAATTTAAGGGTGTTAGTATTTTTAATTGTATTAAATAAAAAAAGTTAAGGTTAAAACTTAAATTTAAATAAGGATTCGTTTTTTAATGCAACTGAAGAATAATTTATGGAAAAGTGTGATAATTTACATCAATAAAAATCGATTTGACTGAAATTTCATTCGAGTCTATTTCAAAACTTGCCCATGCACCTCACCCTCTCCCCCAGAATGCTATAAGACTTTATGAGTTTAAAGTTTGCTAAATAGAAGCGGTTTTGGGAGTCACGCCATCTCGTAATCATCAGCATAAAGTGTGTTTAGCAAAATATGCCATTTATACAACCTTCAACGTTGCCATACATCGTTTTTATGAATTTAAGTAAAATTATGCATTTCAAAAGCTAAACCAAAGTGTAAGGTAAGATTTAAGGATTCAACCAAGTGGTTTTCCATCGTTAAATGATTAGTTGATGATTTAAAAACGTTAAATGAGCCTCCTAGCTATAACAAGCTTTAATAGGCTCTAATGGCTAAACCCCGAATCACGTGTCGGCTTATTTTTAGTTAGCTTTCTTATTTTCATAGTTTAAACTTTGTTCTATGTCTTTTGCATATCTCGTAATCATCAGCATATAGTGTGTTTAGCAAAATATGCCATTTAAACAACCTACAACGTTGCCATACATCGTTTTTATAAATTTTAATAAAAATAGGCGTTTCAAAAGTTAAATCAAATTGTAAAGCATAATTTAAGTATTAAAATTTCAACTAAGTCGATTTCTATCGTTAAAAAATCACACTTTCCTTGAAATTTTTCTCAATAATTATAATTTTGATGTCTCTGTTAAATTTAAATTAAATTAAGATCTATCAATTATTTATACATAATATTTAAAGCTATTCGTACACCAAAGACTCATTTTAAGCAAGCGTTTTAATATACATATGCAAATGTGAAATTTAATTACAATTAAAACGGAGGTCTCTTTCATTTTATTTAATTTTACTAAACTTATTAATTTTAAATTATAGCGCTGTCATGAACTAAGTACGTATTTTAATGACAATTAACATGAACTTAAAACGAAACTCAAATTAAATTTCTATTAAATTAAAAATACTTCTGATGATGAAATTAATTTTTCTTTCACTTCATTTCACTTCACTTAGTAATTAAAAACATAATAATCTTTATTATAATATAAAAGATTTTTCTTCTTACATGACGTTTTATATTAAATATAATTGTAATAATTTGGTTTTATATCAAATGTGTTAGTTTTTGATTTAACAAAACAGTATTTCATTATTTAATTGTTTGACTTCTTTTTTTTATCGTAAGATGATTTTCTTTCCTGGTCTTTTGATTATATTTTTATTCTTAATTTTCATTCTTTTTCATGATATTTGTAGTTAAATTTGTGTTTGTTGTTGTTTTATTATGTATTTTTTAAATGTTTATTTATACTTAATATGTTGTTTTAAATATATTTATTGTAAAGATAATATGTTTAATATAATTTAATTTAAAGATAAATTACCGGGCTATTGTTTTGTATTTTTTTTTGTATTATGTGTAATTTTTTTTATTATATGTTTAAATTGAAGCATATTTATGATTATTTATGTTGTGTAATTGTAATATAAGTATTTAATTATTATTTTTTTTTTATTATTTTTATTCAATGGCTATTGTAAAATATTTTTGTTTAATGTGTTGAATGTTGGAAAACTGTAAAAGTAAGAACATTTATATGTTTTAAATAACTGTTGAATTACTTATTAGAGCTATTGTTATGTTTATGGATATGGAATAGAAAATATTTATTAACATAAGGGTGGTTTTCTATTAATTTGGATGAAGTGAGCTCAGGAAGGTTCAATATGATAAGTTGTCTAGAAATACTGGGATGAGGTTCCTTAATGAAGAGGCGAGTTTGCCTTACAGTAAACCGCCTGAGTTGACCACCATTGGTAGGTCAATGTAACCCAGACTATCACCTCAGTTATTTTGACCCTAGAGATGTGCAAATGTTGCTCTCAACAAAAGGAGATTGCTGAACATCCGCTTTGTGTAAGTCCTAAGCATTCTATTACGCTGGGTGAGTTCTTTCTTATTCATGGTTCCATAAAAGTGAAGGTGTCTGCTCTGATTAGATTTCTGAGAAGCTGTGAACCTGCTTAAACTGAACCAAGTTAAGTGGGCTTCTTTTTTGCTTAGTTTGCTCCACTTATTTTGGTTTCTTTTTCATCAGATATTATGATCAATGGGTTTACACAATAGACCCGTCCGTAGGTCTGAGTGCAGGTTCTTGTTTGTGGGGATCGCTGATAAAAATCTGATCTATTATATTCTTCAAAAGCTTGATCTACCAGAGGGGAGTATTAAAATTAGAGAATTTCGATTGAATTTGTGAGCATCTGTAACTGATTTTCAACAAAGTAGGTGAGAACCAGCTGTTAATGCCAAAAATTCCAAAAGGGGAGGTAGATGCAAGATAAACTTAATAAATTCATAATAAGAGATCCTGTAAATAATAAATTTGAAAAGAAGCATATAAACGTATACTCAAACAGCAAATGTACGTATGCCATACAAGCAAATGTATGTACGCTGAACAAGCAAACGTATGTATGCCAAATAAGCTAATGTCTATTGCTCATCCGGCAAATCAATGTTTGCCAAATTGGCTACTCTTGAAAATATGTATAGTATCCATTTTCTTTTGAAATTTTATATTTCGAGAAATATTTGTCGTAAAAATTACAATTTTCGTTCTAAAATTCAATTTTATTTACAAATATTAAAATGTTGTATAAGATTCTAAAAGATGTTTTTCTGTTGTTTCCACGACATATTTTAAATTTCTTCTATGACATATATTTCTCATTTTTTCATATCGGTTTGCACCAATTTCTGCTAATTTTTATGAAAAAATAAACATTTTCGCTTAATAATTCAATTTTATTTACAAATATTAAAATTTTATATAAGATTCTAAAAGATATTTTTCTGTCGTTTCCAAAACGTATTTAGAATTTTTTCTACGACAAATATTTCTCAAAATATAACATTTCAAAAGAAAATGTATACTATACATTTTTTCAAGAGTAGCCAATTTGGCAAACATTCATTTGCCGGATGAGCAATAGACATTAGCTCATTTGGCATACATACGTTTGCTTGTTCAGCGTACATACATTTGCTTGTATGGCATACGTACATTTGCTGTTTGAGTATACGTTTATATGCTTCTTTTCAAATTTATTATTTACAGGGGAAGACATTACTTAAAATACAGGGCGATACCGATTTCGCATATACAATAGGACCAATGCTAACTCTAATGAATTTTACTAATTTAGGTAGAAGCGAGTGGGTGAAAATTAATCGTATCAGAACCAAATGTTGTAGTACAGCAGAAGCACAACATAGATGGGGATATATTGACTCACCAGCTTGTGATTGTGGTGACCCATGCCAAACAATTGATCATATAATACAACACTGTCCACTTAGAAAATTCGAAGGATCAATAGAAGACCTCCATCGTTTAACTCCAGAAGCTATTTCTTGGTTAGAGAATTTAAATATTAGATTATGAGGCTAATATTTATTTGAAAATTTCTATTTTAAATGTTATATAAATTCATACGAAATAATAATAATTGGAAATAAATGTTTTTATATGTAGTGCATAATTCATCAACAAACCAAGGAGAAACAGAGGCACACCATGAAATGACCATCATCAGAAGGCCACAGCTTTTTTCTAAACATCCCAATAATAGGACTTCAATCTGCGGTGGACGCCTTATCATATGTAAAAATTCCAAACAGTCGAATCTTTCTGAATATCATTAGGGGTGTTAAATAACCGAACAAGAACATAGGTTTAATGGGTGATGCCCACTTCTTTTCCGATCATCGAGGGCTTGGAATATAAATCTTAAGGATGGCAGTTCATTTCGGCCATAAAACTTTCAAATCTCAAATGCCCCTTTTCAGGCTCCTCAACTTTAGTAAAAGGCTAGATAACGGAGGCGATTGCCTGTTATGAAAAGATATAGGCTTAGTCCCTCGGATGATGATAACGGGTATGCATAATGGGCCCAACTGATGGCCTGAGTCAGATCTGATAAAGGTAAAACGTCAAATCAAAATCCCTCATTATATTCATTTATCGTAATAAAGTACAGTCAAGTCGTCATATAGTAACAAAAAGCTGTACGTAATGTTTCTATATAGTGACAAGTAAGTATCTATAGAAACTGAAGATCCATAGAAACTGACTTGTCACTACATAGAATTATTACGTACAGCTTATTTTTTACTATATAGAGACTTGACGTATTGAAGTTTCACCAAAAGAACCAGAAATTTATCATTAGTGTAAACAAAAGTATAAGATGAATAGTCGCTGATATTGAACCTACCCCACTTCGTCACAATTAATCCCTCTTATATCCATTTCACACATCACCAAATTAATAGGATTCACGCTTTTTAAGTTATTATTTAAAACTGAAAATTATGTTTAACATATTAAAATTTAATCAAGTTATAAAAGTTTAATAACAAATTTAAAGGAAAATGTTAATATTAATAATAATTTTAAACAAAAAAAGGCAAAAAAAATAAAAAACAAATTCTTTATAATATAAGTGTGCTTATTTGATTTGAGTTTTGTAATGTAATGTAATGTAATCTTATTATTTTTATTTTGTAACAATTAAACTGTATTTCTTACTATTGTAAAATATTTGTTGAATTGAGTTGATTTTTAATATAATATTAATTTTTAATTATTAATTATAATTATAATAATGATACAAAAGAAGAAAATAACACAACAACAAACATTTTTATTAATTTTTTTTTGGTGATCGATTATTATTATGTTTTTTTTCTTACTTGTTTATTTTAAATATTGATTTTTTTTTGTAATCATTCTCTTACAATACATTTAATTATACATGAAATACTATTTGCTTAGCTATTGTTTATGTATGTGTAAAATAAGAATTTAAATATTATTTTGTATTATTTTTTATTATTATTATTATTAGTTTTAATTGAATTGTATCATTTTTTAACTTAATTATACATGTTTAATTAAAATTATTATTATTTTTTTTATTGTTTGTATAACATTTTAAACTTAAAATTTGTATTAAAATTAAAAGTTAAAAAAAAAATGTTTACAATTATTTTAAATTAATAAAAGTAAACATATATTTTGGTCTATTGCTTTTCTTGATGTTGCTGTTTATTTTGTCAGTTTTAAGATGTTTAATTACGCCTGTTTATTGTTTTTATTTTAATTGTTTATGTTAATGTGATCTATTGTTTTTTTATGGTTGATGTTGAAGTTAAATCAAATTACAATTTTTAAGATAATTTTACTTTAAAATAATATAATTGATAAAATTTGGACCACAAACACTACTTATATTTTTTTTATACATGTTTAAATGTTTTTTTATATGTTTTTTTAAATGTTTAAGAAAATTTTGATGTATAGAAAAGTTCTTAATATTTTTGTTATGTTACGTTCTAAACAGTTTCATGTCAAAAAACATTATAAATGATGATCAATATCCTTAAAAAGTTAATTATCACATTTAGATATCTTCTACAATTTTATTCTAGAATCATTTTTTTATTTATTTAATTTAATACAATAAATCGTTTCTAAACAAAACAAAAAAATTAACTTTTCAACAAAATAATCAAAATTCAATATACAATCATGTTAATTTTTTTTTAATGTTAAGATTTAATTTTAATTTTTATTATCATACAATATCCACAGCAAACATTTAGAACATCGAAATTTTTTTATTTTTTTTTTTAAATTTAGACATACATTTATATAAATATCATTAATTTTACTTTTAAATAGTAATCGCTTGTATTTACAACACTTTTAATTTAGATCAATTTTTTCTAGTTTAATTTTTATGTTTTTTTAAATAGAGATGAAACCTTAGGTTTTTTTTTATTAAAATGATTAGTAAAGTGTAGTAAGATATCAAAATAATGATGAGAGTTGAAATGATTGTATATTGAATTTAAATGTTTTTTTTATATATAATTATAACGAAATAAATTTTAATTTAATTTAATTTAATTTTAATTGAAATTTAAACAAAACAGTTACATTTTATATGAATTTTCATTGTAGACAAAAATAAATTTTGTTTTTTTTTTTTTTATTTTTCTTTGAATAAATTCACAATAATGAATATTTTACATAATGATTAAGCACAATTGATTAAAGCCAAACAACAATTTTTTTATTTATTTATTTAAAGTTTTATATAAATTTTTAGTCTATCTACAAAATTTTACTTATTCAATCCTTTTTTGATTAAAATTACATTTATAAACGTAATTTTTTTGTCTTAACATTAAATTTTTCATACAAACACATTTTCTTTTTATTTAATAATAATATTTGAATAGATAAGGCAAAATACATGTTTTTTTTAGTGGGCCATTCATTTAATATGTATAATAATGTATATTTAATTATAAGTTTTTTTTTTATTTTTTTTAATCATTCTTCCTTTTATGATGTATCAATTTATGGTTCACGAGTTAAATTTATGATAGTAATTTACTTAAAATGAGATGAAGTTAAAGATCTTAAGGGATTCAGTGAGTGAAAAGAGTGTAAGGAGTTTTTTGGACTCCTCATTACTCAGTGCTCAGTGCTCTTCACTCCTCACATCTCATTACTCACTCCTCCACTTGTCTCAACTTATCATAAAAGAAAGTTTTGCTCTTAACTCAATGATTCTACTAAAGATGATTAATGGGTTAAGATAAGTCGGTAAAGTAGGGGCAGTGATGTTTTCAGGATAAGTCATGAAGTTAAAATGTGTCAATATTTCAGATCCAATGCCAAGTCAAAATTTGAACTCCAGAGATAATGAGGTGTTCAGAGAACGCGGAATTCAAAGAATGAGGAGTTCAGACAATGAGGAGTTCAAAAAATGAGGAGTTCAAAAAATGAAGTGTTCAGAGAATGAGGAGTTCAAATAATGAGGAGTTTTGACAATGAGGAGTTCAGAGAAAAACTAGTTCAGACAATGAGGAGTTTTGACAATGAGGAGTTCAGAGAATGAGGAGTTCAAAGAATGAGGAGTTCAGATAATGAGGAGTTCAAAGAATGAGGAGTTCAGAGAATGTGGAGTTCAGAGAATGAGGAGTTCAGACAATGAGGAGTTTTGACAATGAGGAGTTCAAAGAAAAACTAGTTCAAAAACTGAGGAGTTCAGACAATGAGGAGTTCAAATAATGAGGAGTTCAGAGAATGAGGAGCTCAAAGAATGAGGAGTTCAAAAAATGAGGAGTTCAGACAATGAGGAGTTCAGAGAAAAACTAGTTCATACAATGAGGAGTTTTGACAATGAGGAGTTCAGAGAATGAGGAGTTCAAAGAATGAGGAGTTCAGATAATGAGGAGTTTTGACAATGAGCAGTTCAGAGAATGTGGAGTTCAGAGAATGAGGAGTTCAGACAATGAGGAGTTTTGACAATGAGGAGTTCAAAGAAAAACTAGTTCAAAAACTGAGGAGTTCAAAGAATGAGGAGTTCAAATAATGTGGAGGTCAGACAAAGAGGAGTTCGAAGAATAAGGAGTTCTGAGAATGAGTAGTTCATAGAAAGAGGAGTTCACAGAATGAGAATCAGATAATGAGAAACTCAAAGAATGAGGAGTTCAGAAAATGAGGAGTTCAAAAAATGAGGAGTTCAGAGTAGGAGGAGTTCGTACCTCTCACTGTATATACAAAAAAAAATTAAAGTCATATTAATATTGTTATGATTAAAATATTTGAAAAAATCCCTCATTTATATCAATTTTTATATAAATGTATTTTTTTTTCGTAATAATTACATATATATTTTTTTATATATGAATAATAATATAATTGTCTGGCACATTTATGGTGGTATATTCAAATGTTTCTTTTTTTTCTTTAATTTTATTTAACAAAAAGATTATTTAAAGTAAAAATTTAAAAAATATCCTATTAAATAGACCTAGAAACCCAATAAACAAATAAAAAGATAACGTTCAACTACAGTTTTACATTTTTATCACATTAATAAGAAAAGTTTTAAATGTTTACATGTTCTATAAATGTATCATGTTATAAGAAACTATATATATGATCTTTTTTTTAATATATTTTCAGGCAGCTGTTTGTATGTTTTTTTTTCTTTTTAAATTTAATGATGTATATGATTATTTCTATTTATGTTATTGTTTTCATATATTTTTTTTTAAACTGACGATCCTTTGACCAATTATTTTGTTTTTCTCCTTTAAAAGTTAAATTTAAACATTAAATTATAGTAAAAATAAAAAAAATAATTTTAAATGATATACAAACAATAAAAAGCAATGTACATTTTTATATAAACATGTTATAAATAAAATAAAAACTAATAATAATAATAATATTGTTGAGGAAAACAAAGATGATTGACCTCATTTCCATGGAAATTCTTTTCACTTTTCACATTTTTTCCTTTGCTTGAATTGAATTGAATTGAGAATTTTCATGGAATTGATCATTTTGCAAGGAAAATTAAAATTAAAAAAAAATGTTACAAAAATTGAATTAAAATTATAATTTTATTTTAAATCTTATTTTTGGTTGATTTTTTATTGTAATTTTTTCAATAAAAATTACGAAGCAAAACATAATTTAAGTTTAATATTTTACTTCTATTGATAATAATCCATGTACTATTGAGAAATAAATTTTAAGAATATATTTTTTTTTTGTATCTTTTTTATTTTATTATTATTTTATTTAAGTTCAAATACTTTCACCATCAATTTTGGTTATTGTACTCTTTTATGTTTGTTTTTGCTTAAATTCTATTGTTGTAAATGTGTGTATTTTATTTTCTATTTTGTTTTAAATTGTTGTAATTGAAATGCTTTTTTTAAAAAGGTTTTTTTTCAGTTAAATTCTATTGTTTTTTTTTGTTTAAATTTATTATTATTATTATTAAAAAGTAATGATATTTTATATTTTGTAAACAATTATAAAAATAGTTATAACTGAGCAAATGTAATAAAAAAAATTAAATTGGATAAAAAAAATCTTATAAGATATTTAATTAAATGGAATATTATTATGATAATAATTAAAAGTTAATAAAAATTAAAGGCATTTTATTATTATTAATTATTTATAAAAATAACGAAAATTAAAAGAAAACTGCATATTTGTAACTATTGTAGTAATTATGGTTTGTTTCTATTGTTGTAACAATCGACTGTAGGCTTTGACTGGTTATAAGGGTGGTTGTGGTTTGATATTGTTATTTATTTTGTGAATGTGTGGTTGTAAGTGTGTGTGTGTGTGTGTGTGTGTGTATGTTTTGAGTGTGAATTTGTGATGTACTGTTGATCAATTATTAGTGCAGGTTCGTATTTTAATTTTGATTGTGTCCAATTTATTTATGCCAAAATGAACTATTTTTTTCTTGTTTCTTTTTATTTTCGTATTTATATATTTTGATTTTAGCAGTTATGTAAAGAAAGTATTCGTCTTGATATTGAAATATGAAATATAAGTAAAAATATGCTTGGATTGTATTTCGATCAATTGGAAGGGAGTGTTAAAATAAATTTTTGACTCATGACAAGATTGAAGTATTTGACAGTTTTTTTTAGTGAAAGTTCTTTCAAGTGAAGTTTTTGACAGTTCCTTAGTGAAAATTCTTTCAGATGAAGTTTTGTATTGAACTGAAACGTTTGACAGTTTTTCAGTATAAGCTCTTTCAAGAGCAGTTTTGACAGTTCTTTAGTGAAAATCTTTCACAATAATTTTCGACGAAAGATCTTTCAAGTGAAATTTTTGACAGTTCTTTAGTGAAAAATTTTCAAACAAATTTTTGAGTTTAACTGAAAGGTTTGACAGTTTTTTAGTGAAAGTTCTTTCAAGTGAAGTTTTTGACAGTTCCTTAGTGAAAGTTCTTTAGTGAAAGTTCTTTAAAGTGAAGTTTTTGACACTAAACTAAATTTTTCAAACAAACTTTCGAGTTAAACTGAAATATTTGACCGGTTTTTAGTGAAAGTTCTTTCAAGCGAAGTTTAAGACAGATCTTTAGTGAAAATCTTTTAAACAAATTTTTGAATTAAACTGAAGTATTTGACACTTCTTTAGTGAAAGTTCTTTTAAGTGAAGTTTATGACAGCTCTTTAGTGAAAATTTTTTCCAGTAAGTTTTCGAATTAAAGTCAAGTATTTGACAGTTCTTTAGTGAAAGTTCTGTTAAGTGAAGTTTATGACAGCTCTTTAGTGAAAATCTTTTCCAGTAAGTTTTTGAATTAAAGTCAAGTTTTTGACAGTTCTTAAGTGAAAATCTTTGAAACAAATTTTCTAATAAAACTGAAGTGTTTGACAGTTCTTTAGTGAAAGTTCTTTTAAGTGAAGTTTTTGACAGTTCTTTAGTGAAAATTCTTTCAAATAAATTTTCGAGTTAAAGTCAAGTGACGGTTAAGGTACCCTTTCTCCTACCGAACTAAAATATTCCTAAAAATACCTCTCCTTATATTTCATATTCAATTAAAACGGGGCATAAAACATCATTTTCTTTTTAATATTATACCTTATCATTATCGTTTCATTTCATTCGCATGGATCGTCATTTCTTGATTGATTAATTATTTTTTATCTTCTTTAATTATAATATAAAAATGACAACTGTGCCTGGAAAAGTTGCTTTTTTAAAAAAAAAAATCTTCAATTTTTACTAAATTCTAATATACAATAATTTTCTGTTTTTACAAAATAAATTTCATCTTACATCATATGATTATCAATTTAATATTAAACTTATACATGTTTTTTTTTATGTTTAATTATTATAAATATCGTTTATCAAAAATAACGAAAATTGAAAGAATATTTATTTTCCCATATTTAAAGGTTGATGGTATAATTTTTTTATGTATGTTTTTTTTAATGTAATCAATAGATATTTTTTGTATGTATTTTTTTTATTAATCAATCTTATTTCTCTCCAATTCAATGTTAAACTATTATATTTTCAAAGATATTATTAATTGTGTACCCCGAAGAGTTAAATGTATATAAAATGTTTTTAAAAAAAATTAAATTTAATCAAATTTTTTGATATACAATTCTTCTGTGTTGCTTTCTTCTTATCTTCCTAGTTTCTTTCTAGTAAATACATTTCTTATTACAAACTGCTATATATTTTTTTTCTTATTATTTTCTTTATCAATCAATAAAATATTGTAAATAGAATAATATTTCCCTATTTTTTTTATTTATATTTTCTTTAATTTACTTTTTTTTTATTTTCTTCTTTAAATATGAAATATGACGATAATATTTTATCATGTTTTTATCGTACTAATTGCACTTTATGTTTCACTTTTATTTTTTCTTTAAATATATTCATTTATTTAAATTTATATTTATTTCATTACCACTTATTTGATTGGTACATTTATCAAAAAAGGGGAAAAAAGGAAGTAACTCACAATTAATTGAAAGTTATAATTATTAAAAAAAAATACAATTTTCATTGAATTTGTATTTTTAATCATTATAATTTTCAATCATTATAATGTTAATTTTTTGTATGAGGAATTATAAGGAACAAGGAAATGGACGTAAATTGTAGTTCAAAGTGTGTATTTGTATGTGTGTGTATGTATGTGAGTTCGTGTATAATAATGTATGTGTATATAAAATAAAATTTATTTTTTTTTCTAATTATTTTTAAAAATATTAAAAAACAAAGAAACAAACTAATAATAAAAATAATTAAAAGTTATAAGAGTTAAAAAAAAGGGTAAATTACCACAATAATTCAAATGATTTTCTTTGAAGTGTTTCTTTTTGTGTAAAAAAATAACATGATTAAAGTGTGTGTCACGAACAAAAAGAAATAATAATAACAAATAAGCATATAAAAAAATTGCAAAGTGTTGTTTTAAGTTGTTTTTTTTTTAATTTTGTATTTTTACACATTATATGGATAGTACCTTTTTTGATATTGTTAAATTAATAATAAGTTCATCAATAGTCATCACATTAAAGTTTTAATAATTATAAAATAGAGTAAACATCAACAAGATTATCATGTTAAGATTATATATAAGTTTTTTTTTTTTAATATTCTAAAATTACAATTCAATTTTGAAAATAAAATAAGAAAGATTTTCTTAATATATTTAAATCGTTTTGATTTTTTTTCTTTTAAAAGTAGATTTAGTGTAGCGAAAATATACATCAATATTTTGGAATAATAATCACAGATGGTGTATTTTTTTACATAATGTTCTTTTTTTTACAATAATAAGATAAGTTTTTACAATTAGTTTTTTCTAAACTTTTATAAGAAATTACAACAAAAAATTCTCGTAAGACAAAAAAATAAAAAATATTTATCAGTTAACTGTGTATAAAGTCTTTTTCTGCATTTGTTTTATTATATTTGTTTCCAGAATGTATTATTTTATTTATTTGTTGGTTGATGAAAGGCTGGTCCAATTTTAGTAGGTATTTACTGTTTCGTAGAGTCTTAGGGTCACATTTTAATTCTCGCATAAAGATTATTACTGTTAAATTACGATTAAAGATTAGAATAAAAATAATGAATTCGTCAAGATATGTCAATTAATCCTTCAAAACTATAAATGGACATCCAGAATTGACCAAAAAATCGAATCGAACTCTTTTTGTCCAATCGTTTGACTTTATCAACATTTAAAAAGAATTGCAGTCTGATTTGAAAAGCAAACAACGTTTTACTTCCAGCTATTCGATAGATCATAATCGTTTTCGTCACTTGGATTTAAACATAGATCCATCAAAGTTCAAAATTTTTACTATTTCGAGTCTTAGGATTATAATAAAATACAATTAAATTAAATGATTTTCGTTAATTAGAATCAAATATTAAAACAAAAAAAACTGAATTTATGATAAATGATTGGTCAATTAATCGTTCAAAACTAGAAATGTACATCCAGAATAGGATATGTATGTTTTGCAATTACTTATTTTTGGTTCAATCGTTTGAAATTCACAAAAAGAATTGCAAAACATGGTCTGACCAGGTGTTTTTTTTCGATTGTTTAATACATTATAATCGTTTTCGTCACTTGAATTAAAACATAGTTAAGGTTCAGCATATCTGCAATGGGTTCCTCTATATACTTTCCATCAGAATCTTCATCCATAAAGGCAATCACTTCAAACTGACAATTTTCATTGCTTAGAATAACTGGAATGTAATGAAATAAAATTTCAATCTTCTTATATGACACTGAAGAGTTTCATGTCCATTCTTAAGAAGTTCTTCAATAATTTTCTGCAATTTTTGCATGCTTTTTTTCATTTAACGTCTTTAAGTGTATTTTTTAAATGAATTTTAATTTAAAGATCAGTCATAGTCTGGATATTTTAGTACCAGTCTAAATAGTTTTCATGAAATCGTTTTTGCTTTACAAGTAAGCGGACATTTATTTAACTAACTCCTAACTAAATTTTGTCTGCTTTTTAAAATTAAAGATCCGCCATGGTAATTTAAAGTTATTTAACTTTTGATTATCCATATTGCTCTGAATGAACTTCCAAAAAGTTTTGTGAACCACGATTATGGCTCCTTGCAAATTAACGCATTTAATATTCACCAAAGCTTCGAAAACTAATTCTTTTACAAATAATTTTTTTTTTGTTATTGTAAGTTAATCATGTTACGTAATGGTTACATAACCCTGATCACTTTAAAACCTTTTACTAGTAAACACAAACCAAAACTGAACCATCCTTAATGTGCATTATAATTAATATCTATTTTATTTCCTGAATATTGAATCGAGAATGTTATGTATTTATTATATTATTTTATTTTATGTGTGTGATTTACTGGGAATCGTTGTAAGTTTTTACTTTTCCTGTCTAAAATGGTTTATAACTAAAATTTGAAAATGCATGTGGAATGTTTAATTTTCATAAAGAAAGGATAATTTTTAAGATATCATCTTTTCCTAATATATGTTTTTTTGTTTTGAAAATGGTTCTAAACTTGTTACAATTGTTATTTGTTTTGAATGAGGAGTTCAATTCAACAAGGTTAATCATTATCTTTATTTTTTTTATTATTTTAAAAAAGTAACTATTTTGAGGTATACTCGACGTGAAGACACACACATATAAAATATTTTTTTTTTTATATAAGTTTTACATATATTAATATAGTTTTTGATTCTTATTTTTTTTTCATTTTATTCGCGTTAATGAGACTGTCCTGTTACTTTAATTTAAGACAATAATGATAATAATAATTTTGTTTTTATACAATTTTTTTTTTCCTTTTTTGATATAATTAATAATTAACATTTACAAATCGTTTATATATCAATTTCTAATTATGAGTTAATTTTGAACATCGAACGTGAAGACTTTGTTTAATTTTATGTATATAATTTTTTTTTTATATTTTTAATTTAATTTTTATTATAATTCTACTCCTGAATATGAATGTAAACGTCAAACACATATTTTTTTTCTTGATAATGGTTATTAATTTTTAATTTTCACAATACTTTTTATAAATTTTATAATAATTTTTATTTATCTCATAATTTTTTTAAATAAAAAAAGGACAGTTTCATTTTCTTCTTTTTAACTTTCATTTTTACTTTCCTAACTTTAATTTTTTTAAACATTGATTCTTTTTCATTTTAATTTTTTTGACTTGTTTTGATTTTATCGAAAATTTTACATAATTTTGATATTTTTCTCTCAATTATAATAATATTACATTATAATATTTTAATTTTAGCCACGACAAATATTTTATTATGTTTGTTTGTTTTTTTTTGATATTATGACGAGAAAATGCACATTTTTTTATTTTATAAATCTTTATACACATTTCATTTTTGATTATATAGATATTTAATATTTTTTTTTTTGATTTTTTTTCATTTAAAATAATAAAAGTAATTTTTATCCTTAAAATACAAAAAAAAAGTTGAAGAATAATTATTTTATTATAATAAAAAATAATAATGTGGACGTGTTGAATGTCTTTTGTTGTTGTTGTTTTTGTTGACTATTGATTAAAGTTGGGTTATTTTGTTTATAAATTGATTGGTGGTATAATATGATGGATGGTGAATGACTATTGTGAGTGCGATTTGAGGTGTGACTTGGTTTTTATTTTAATATTTTATTTTTGATATTTAGTTTTTTTATTTTGTATTGTTATCCTTTTTGTTTTGTGATTTGTTTAATAAAGCCTCTTGATTTCTGTTTGATGTTTAATTTGTATATAACAATAATTCTTTTTTTTTATATATTTTTTTTGTTCTTACGGTACAAAAAGAGCCTATTGGTCGATTGTCAAAAAATATAATTTTTTTTAATATAATTATTTATTTTTTTTTCTTCTATGTTGATTTTTTTCTTGTTTTAAGAATAAATTTTTAATTATAATTGTAATAATAATAAAAACAAATCACTATTATTGATCATATATGTATAATATGTATAATCGTTGTATAATAATATACATATATGATGAATGTATAAAAATTATAATAATTATATAAACTTAATAATAAATGTATAATAATAATAATAATGTTTATATATATTTTATATATATGTGATATCACTATTAATGTTTAATGATATATATAAGATAATAATTAATTAATTTTTAATAGATAATTTTTTTATTTTTTTTTTAATGTATAATAAACGTACGTGAATAAACATTTTTATTATTATTGTTTTTTTTACTAAATTAAATATTACATGTATATTTTGAATGTCTGAATGCGTTTCATTACTTTGTCTTTAAATTTCTTCTTTTATGATTTGACCGTGTCTTGAGTCGCATTTTTTTTTTACTATTTTGTTTCGTCATCAATATGTTTGTTTTTTGTTTTGTACACTGATAAGCACGCGCAATTGTAACAACAACTTACGTACATTATTCTATGAAAAGTCATCATTATGTATGTTGTCATCATCATTTGAGGTTGTTCCGCCATTATTTCCATTGCCACCATTTATATCTTCCTTACCTTTTTGTTCCAATTTAATGGGGAGTCCTTGTTGTAATTTAATGAGTTGATTTACTGTTTCTTTTGTAAAATCTGATCCAGACTCAGGTCGATCACTGTCTGAACTGACATCGGGACTAGCTCGTTCTCTCTTAATTTCTGTCTGAGCAAAACTCATTGGACTACCAGATCGCTTGCGACCTGTTGATGTGGCTGATTGTGATGCTAAGAGGGCTGATGCAGCAACCATTGCTGCATTTGTAGGTCCATGATCTGGCTGATCTAAGGAATTTCGATTATTTTTGACTAATTGGTCAAATAATGCGCCATGATTCATTTCAGCAGGTTTCTTATCGAGACTATGTCTAATAATGCCATCGAGGAATGATCCATTTGTACTTGCATCATAAATACTTTCAGCTAATTCCCGTGTTGATTTGCCAGATGCTGGTGTACTTGCGCCACTTGTACTTCCATTGTTGGGTGTTTTAGATCCACTACTACTACTTCCACCACCATTTCGATTGGCAGTTGGATTTTCTTCTTGTTGCTGGAACCGTTGCATCATGTGTTGAGCGAATAAGTGTTCGGCATTCGGTGGGAATGTTGGTGGCTGTTGTTGTTGTTGATTTGATGAATTTGCTGCACTTGCTAAACCTGGCATTCCAGCAAAACTTGGATGATGTGGCCACATAAATGGTGATGAATATTGCAATTGACTTGCCATTGCAGTATCAAACATTGGTGGCATTTTCATACCATTAGGTGATGTAGCGGGAAATGGAGGTGTCTTTCCTAGAGGTGGCTTTTTATCTAATTGGGCTCGCATAACAGAGAGATCTTGTGATTGTTTATTTGACGATGATGCTGATGTAGTACTTGTACCATCTAGTGGTTGTGGCTTTGGTTCTCGTTTTCTAGGTCTCATTAAATGTCTTTCTTTAACTTTGTATTCTAACGTAGAATGAGGAACACCATAATAACTTCCAGCACGATGTACCGACATTTCACCACGTTGCACTGCTTTGACAGCTTCAACCAAACTATCACGATCATAGTTACGATATTTACCACGCTTTGGTCTTGTCCCTTTTCCACCAGTCCCTGTATTACTATTCGGAGATAAACTACTACTTTGTCCAAATCTATCCACAGACCCTAAATTCTTAATCACAGAAATACTTGGACGCTTATATTGTTCCATTAAATCAAGTCCTAATCCATGATGATGATGATGATGTATTTTTGAATGTTGTTGTTGTTGCTGTTGTTCAACATGTTGCTGGAAATTCTTACTAATACTTTTGGCAATCACTTCACTTATTGATAACATACTCTTATGCGTTGGCAAGAGAGTTGGAGGTGATTCAGATTCACTACGTTGACCACCACGTCCAATTATGGGAGGTGAAGTTACTGGCAGATGATGATTTAATGGACTATTTGGAACAACAGGTCTAAGTGATGGTGAGGTGTGTGACAATGAACTACTTGCTGGTGATTCACCATTCTTTGATGCATTACTACTACCGGCTACAACTGGTTTATAGGACGGAATACGTAAAAGCATTGATGGATCACTATTATCGTTCATTTCACCACCCGACACAACACCATCTGGTGTTGCATTTGATTTTCTCAATTGTTTTTGCAATAATTGTTGTTGTTGTTGCTGTTGTAAAAATGAAAGATTTTGTAATAAATTTAAATCTTGTCCATTATTTTGTTCTTGTCTAGATGATGTTGATGTCTGATTTTGGATTTGTTTCAATTGTTCTTTGAATAATTCCTGCTGTGATAACATAAGTTTTTGAATTGCTGCTAATTCTTCAGGTTTAGCAGTCAAGAGTCCAGGTGCTAATGCTCCCAAACCACCACCAAGTAAAAGTCCTTGTAACTGCAGTAAGAGATTTGGATCTAACATCGGTGAAATAACTGGTGGTGTTTGAGGAGTTGGAATTTTTGGTGGCTCTGGTGGTGTTTGTTGTGATTGTGGTTGTTGTTGCTGAGGCGAATTTGCTTCCCCAGATTTTTGTGTATCAAGTAAAAGTCGTTGCAATGCCACTTGTGTTAATGCTGGATTTGAAGACAATCTGATAAGTTCTTCAGGGGACAATGAACCAGGAGTTGAAATCGGTTGAGATTCCAAATCGTCATCACCTTCATCATTATTATCATCGTCATCTTCGGCCAATATAGCAGGCAGAACGGCCTCAGGTCTTGGCAATTGTTGACGATTTTCCATTGTAAATTTGTACACTTTATTTCGAAGGGTCGATCTTGGAATGCCATAAATCACAGCAGCACGACGTGTGCCCAATTTACCACTCAAAATATCACGTAATGCACTTTGAAGTTCTTCCTCTGTGTATGATCTTCGTCCAGGAATCGGTGCGATACGTGGTTTTGCTCTGTAAAAGAAAAAATACATTTTTTATTAAAAAAAAAACTTTATTAAAATGAAAAAAGTGCATACAAAAGAACATTTTTCCAGATGTGCATAAAATGAATTAATTACGCGTGGATTATTCAGCAGAAAAAAAAATACGAGAACTGCATGTTTAATTCAAGAAAGCGCTTTAATTAAAAACATTTGGTTGACCTAATTTTGAAGAAGTATATCGTTCTTTTTTTATTTTAAATTGTTTCATTTTAATCAAAAATTTACATTTAAATAAAATAAGACAAAAAACAGATTAAAAGATTTTGTTCTTATTTTAAATAAAACCCTATTTTAAAATCTTTTCAAATTGAAGTTAAAATTTAAATCCAATTCAAGTAAAATTTTAAATAATTACATGCAGAAATAAAATTAATCGATATTTTTTCTAAGCGGGTTTAGTTTTAATTACCAAATACCTTCATAAAATACAGACACACACACACATGACATAAAGTCACGATTATTATTTTACCATAAATTCAAAGTTTAAACACATATCATGTTACTTTGTTTTATGGAAATTTCATTAGTTTACATTTGAAAACATTTAAAGTTATAAAAAGGAAGCACTTTCCCTGTACTTTGTAAATGTTTAAATAGGGTGCAAACATCTTGTATGACGTTAAGTACCTTTTGACAGCTTTTTTTATCACGATGATTTTTTTTTGTACAGAAATGAAGCAAATTTTTGCAAATTATTCAATTAAACCCCTAATGCGATATTGTTATAAATAAAAATGTAAAAAAATACACGCATTTTAATTTTCTCGATGAAAAACTTCCTGAGGAGGAGAAAAGTTACACATTTCATGATGACATGCAAAAGAACAGAAATTTCTTTCTTTTTCCTTTATGTTTGTCATGTAAGACGCAAGTGGCATGTAAAATAATAAAATTATGATTAAAATAATTAACAACTTTTTTTTCACTCATCAGTGAATTTGTTTGCAAAATATTAACAATTAAAAAAGTTTAGTTTTAAACCAGAATTTTTCTGTTTGTTTATTTTCTGATTTGATTGAAGTATTTTAAATATTTACTAAAGTTTAAACTGAGTGAATGTTTTACATTCGGTATATTTTAAAATTAAACATTGATATGAAACAGTCATATTATTGTTTATTAAAATTCAATAATTTAAAGGACAGTGATCTGATTTTTTTAACAAAATTTTGTTTTTAAAGTTTATCTAATTTAATAAAAATATTTATATTTTTCAGGTTACTCAGAGATGGAGTTAAACCGACTTAATTTTCAAGAAAGTTAGGGTTTTGACTGGAAATGGTCTAGAAATGTGCTAATGCTGTCAAAAAACAAAGAAATAAAAAAAAAATGAGGTGTGTTAATTTCGAATATTATGCGCACTCTTGTAGTCCAATCTTATAATGCTGATGGTTTGCGGGCGTTTTCAATTTACAGTGAATGAAGTTTGTTAAGTAAGAATTTGATTTTAGAGATTTTTTTCAGGGCCCATGATTTAAGAAGACAACAACAAGGACATTAAATCATCTGGGTGTTCAGGCTCGTTTTGGAAAAGCACAGGGAGGGCTTGTCTGCTTATATAATGCAGTTGTTAAACTATTAGCTTTCTGCACCGGATTTCGCGGGCTCGATACTAAAGTCCAGCATGATACACAATGAAAATTCATAAGATCTCGTGGATCTGAGGATTTAGGACGTAGAAATTCTACGCAACATAGCAAAGACACCCAACCATAAATTCCAACAGACGTTAAGGATAATACGTTTCAACAAGAAATTGTACTAAATAGAATTAAGGTTCATGTACTGAATTATTGTGAATTAATACCAATAAAGAAATATAAAGTATTCTAACGGACTATACGATGAAGCCCTCAACACGTCTCATGCTAAGTAAGAGTATTGACAGTGAGGCTTTTCAAAGCCCTGTTTTGAGCTTCTGACACTTCATTTCTAAGCCTTATTTCGAGTCATGGCGACTAGTCGTATTAGTTTATCATCAAAGCCAAGTTTTTTCGAATTCACAAACAGCTCACCGCGTTTAACTTTGTCGAAAGCTGTCTTGAGGTTAATAAAGAGGTGGTATGTATTGACTTTGAATTCTAAGTTTTTCTGTAGAATCAGACGGATTTTAAAAATCTGACCCACATTGATATTCACCATAGAATTCTATGGTATTCATCTATGACCGTCTCAGAAGTTGAGCACAATCTTTTGTACATTCTTGAAAATATGCAGTCTGCCGGTAAACCGCTGATGCCTCTTTAGTTTCGCGGTTTTCACCATTCTTGCACAAAGCACCTGCTCACCACTCTTTCGGAGTGACCATCAGTGGCGTATTGACCATACGGGCTATCTGGCAAATTCCAGAAAGACCGCAGTCGATCATCTTGTAAATGTAAGGTTTAGCGTAAATTTTAAAGAAAATCATACAGAATGCTAGGGCCGTTAATAATTTTCAATCCGCTCCTGGTGACCAACCCATGAACTTCAAGTAATTTAAATTAATTTTTTTTGAAAAAAAGAGCCTTAGTCTTATTGTCATCTTAGCACGAAATTCTAGTGAGCCTCTTTTGTGATATGCATATTAGAACAAAAAAGAAAGGTTCGTACACAAAAAGGCGCACTAGAATTTAGTGCTGCGATGACAATAATCTTGATATCCTGAAAAATATACAGTAAAATATCCCAAACAGCGTCATCCATATAAAGCGCTTATTGACCAAAAAATCAATCGGTTTCAATTGATCGGTTTACTCAGTTCAGTCCATCACTGATACTTCCACTGTTAATTTATTTTTGTTTTGTCTAAAATTTTAATTGATATATCATTCAGGTGTCAACGAATTCTTTATGTCATATTCTTAATAAAAACAAAAA